>VYXD01003219.1:47137-66046 GCA_013397195.1 Hylia prasina
ATGTATATATATTAAAGATGCATCCACAGTATATTAGGTAGGAATTCATAATAATTCAGAAGGATGAACCTACTATGCTTTGCTATCTCTTCTGATAAACATTATTGAAGACATTATTTCCTGGCACTTTATGTTGGAGCCCCAGGTATATAGGGGAATTTTTTTTCCTGCACTCCAGAAAGAGTTATTCTTAGACATTAACTCCTAGGATGAAAGTCCATTAGTTTTACTTAGATGGCTTTTACCATATCTTTCTCATACCTTTGAAGATTACTCTTAGGACACAAAAAGTTTAAAAGGATAGTAACTTGTCACCAGGGAAGAAATATTTGGGGTGGCATTGATATATATGTGGATATTTATAGAATATATATATTTTATGAAAACATGCACTCGTATTAAGTGAACATTTTGACCTGAAATTGGTTATCTTGTAACACAGCTGGAGGTGTTCAGCAATACTTGCAATTCACATTACAAACTAATGTCAACAATTATACATCCAACTAACTATAATTGGCTCAGGACCAGAAAATATGTTCAGTAATTCTCTTCTGCAAGACTCGGGCTCAAGTACTGTGCTTCTATTATTTGGAGGCCATGAGCTGACATATGAATGTTTTACAGGGAATCACGGGGGAGTTACAGGGAAATCCTGACAAAAAGGAGACCTCTTCAAAAGGGGTGATTTTGTCCTGTGCTCATAGGGTCTTTATAATGTGTCTGCCAATTTTTCACAAAACAGCCAATTATGTAAAGATTATCAGTTCCCAGTTTTGTGTTTGCTTATGATGCCTGGCAGGGGAATGGCAGCAGCTCTTCAAGCTTTTCCAAGCTAGTCTTGAGGGGCTTGTTTATGATCTCTCTATGGCTCTGATTAAAATAAATTACAAATAATTTCCATGAACTCGAACAATGCTGAGAGAGTCCTAAATAGTTGTTTAAAAATTAACTGTTCTGGAAAATATTATAATGGCACGTTCATGCAAAAGCCCATAGCAATTTGAAAGGCAACATGGATATACTAATTTCATATTTAATGAAGTTTTGCAAGTAATGATACAATTTTCTGGCTGCAATGTGGTGTACAGGGAATTTACTGTTAGCCCACGAACAGTCACCCTGAGGAAAATATTCTTTCCCTAGGATAAGATTCACTCCAGAATTTAGAATGATATTAACTAAAGCTGAAAGTACTGAATCATCACAGTTATACAAATATATTCAATGCATTTGCTCTGTTTTGAAAACTGAAGAAGAGGGGGAAATATTTAGTAAACGAAGTGGGTTTTGCAAGTCAGCCTCTTATGAAATTATGTACATTCTTTTATATATATAAATTTTCTACATTTCCAAATAAAGCTAAGTGCCAGAATGATTAAAGGCAAATCATCAGAACAACAGTAATTTTAAAATTTTAGAGACATGAAAAAAATTAGGCAAAAAATCCTATTAGATATGGTATTTTTTTTATTATTATTTGTGAGTACAGCAAAAAGTATCCTAATTGCTAAATTACAGAATACAAGAGCACTGTCCTGTTTGTGAACATAAATGTCATAGTCAGATGGAGGTGAGAGATGTTTTAGAAACACAAGTAAGAATTCACATCACTGTAGACAGCATATCCTCCAAGTGTCAGAGTTAGGAAAGGGAAGCTTAAATAGAGAGTCATGCACACAGTTATCCTGATGCTAAAAAATGGACTGTGTGACCCTAATGATTAAAATCCAAAACACCAAGAATGTGCTTTAGCCATGAAAACACACGTGGAGCCAGTAACTTGTCATACAGTTGTTTCAAATTTTTCCTTTAGAGAAAATGAATAGCCAATATATGCGTCATGAAGTGCGGGGTTGTGAAACCAGTGACCTGAGGAACTTCTGGGAAAAGACCATTGAACAACAAACCCAGTATCTGCAAAATGAAAAAGAACGTCAGCGAAGAAGTGCTCTGACAAAGTGGGTAATCTGCATCCAGAAAGGTTATTTGAGTTGGCATTGTGACTTTTTTTTTTTAAGTAACACCTATATTTAAGTCATGCAATGAAATCTGAAAGTCATTTAGATTTATAGAAAATAATAAAGCTTCCCAAATTAGTATGTAATACTAATGTGCTTAAGCTATGACTTCATAGGCTAGGAATTCACTCTTCCATAATTCACTGTTCCATAAATGAGTCCAAAGCATAGAACTTTCTGAAATTACCAGGACAGTATTTAACAGTGCAGGTTTGTCCTGAACATAAATGCTTCTGTTCAGAGCAAAACTAGCACAGATGTGTACCTGGCCCTCATTCTTTCTCTGTGGCCTTGCTTTCACAAGCAAGTAGTTTGAATTATTTAAGATTGTTTAATTTGTGTATGGTAAATCCATTACAAAGCAGATGGTCCAAGTATCACCATCCGTAGCTATATCTACCTTATTCAGTCACATTCCCCTTAATCAGTCACCACAAGAAAGAGCAGTCTGCAGCAAGATCAGCACAGTTTTACTTCACATCAGCTCTCCATAAGTTGAAGGCATATGCGAAGATAGACACTTTTGTTGTTTATTATATTTTGTCTTCAGATCATCCAGTGAGAGAACAATTTTTCAAAGCCTTCCTCATAGCTCTTTTTGCACTGGTACTTGAAAAAGTAAAAGCAAGGGCAGTCTTACATTATTAACCCTGGATGAAGGAACACTAGAATTAGTCTCCCGCATGTTTTATCCGTTTGTGACTAACCTAATCTCAATGTTACAACTCCTCAGTTGGGAAATTCCTCTCTTTTCAATTCGAGTAAGTCTTTATGTGGTACCTAGATACTATCAAAAGAAAACAAAGGGCTACCTATTACTGAAAGCTATCTGCTATGGGTCTAACAGAAGCTTCAACCTGTGAAGTGTCTCCAAACTGAGGACAGAGGAGGAGGGAGGCTGGGGAAGCGCTGGTGATGTGACCCAGCAGGTGGCAGCAGGCAATCTCCAGTGCAGGTGACAAGTCACTCTGGCACACAGGCACTCGAGAGAGGGCACACTGGAGATGGAGATGAACCACAAAGCTCAGGTGATCCCTCACTGGCATTTAAGGTTGTCCTGAAGTACCATCCAGCAGAGAGCTCAAAAAGGGCAGGAAATTTTGCATGACAAACTGCGGGAAAACACAAAAAAGTATCATCAGTGGAAGAGATGAATAGTATAAATCCATTCCACGTAAAACTATAGGGACAAGCTGATCCATGTTTCTGTCCCTAGGCTCAGAAATGAATGGATGGAGAGGCTGGAAAAACGGATAAAGATGTTGAGGACCCAGTCTGAAGACCCGTCCAGCTGAAGAGCCACAGTCATTACATGTCTGGGGGAAAAGAAATCTGTTTTGTAGGAAAGCATGATGCAAAAGCTGAAGTCAGTTTTATTTAGTAGCTTAAATGAGCTATAATTAATTAGCTGTCATTGTTAGAAGCTTCATATGTGGAATGTCAATTGTTGCTTTTAAGATTATGCATCTGTCCCTTCATTTGATAAATGGAGAATGTAGCACTCTGAAGTATTTAACCCTAATAAATCATGGTTCGCTGAGATGTAGATGCCTGGGAAAAAAAGTTTAGTTACACAGTTGTGCTCTGCAAAATTATTTCCTCAATATTTTAGGTTTCTGTATAGACTGCCTGTAATATAATGAATCTAGATGGTTTAATGAATAGTAGAGATTTTAGTTTTTTATGCAACACAGCCCAATGCAGACTAAGGAATATGGGGCATGCACAATGCCACCACTAGTGAAGCCCAAACTGTTGAGAGCTACAGATCCTAGCTGCCATATTAGAAGTTACCTGTGAAGTTGTTAACATGTATTTATTGATAAACAGTCTCTGAGAGACACCTACAAGAGCTGCCTGATTAACTCACATTAACTCAGCCAACCCATATTAGCTAACTTGAGACACTATGTCAGCATTGGTATAGAACAACTTTAAGCTCTGACACTGTTTCTGGTACCTGATCCGGCTTGTCTAGAGAAGGATTGATACCTCTGTTTCACAGAGTAGCTTGGTGCACTTCCACAGCTGCCTGTCATCTTGAGTGACAAGCACACTTTTTCTTCTAGCACTTTTTCCATCTAAGAGCCAGTATTTATTCCTTAAAGACCTTTCACAATCTAGGCAGTTTTCCTCTCCCACAACTGTCATTAGTCGAAAATGTTTCTTGTTCCTTTCCTAACGCTTCATTAGGAAATGTGCCATTTCCTCCAACAATATGAAAGCATTTCAGTCGGCTGGTGTAATTAAATCACTTCCTTTTTAAGGTGACTGCTTTGTTGCCACCAAATGATTAGGGTAATGTATTGCAAGTCAGTTGTTCTGAGCATGCTAAAAAACTCTTCCCTGAATCACTTAACCTTTTAGTCCCTTTTTATAAGACTGTTTCACTACCAGTCTGGAAATTCATATTGTTTCATAGCAAATATTTGAATTGCCAGTGAGGCAAGAAGAGAGTAACAGAAAGGTTTGGAGTTTCACAATATTTAGCAAATCTGCTCTTCTTAAATCAAAACAAAAATTTGAAGCAGAGGTTTCTTTCCCCCCGCTTAATCTATCAGTTTTTAAATCCACTTTTGTGCATCCCAAGGCCAAACAAATTTTATTATGTGAATTTAAACATGCAACTAATGTTTGGAAAAGAGGAATTCATAAAATCATGAAAAAGTTATGACCTTGGAGCACTAATCCAGAAATCAAGATGTCAGCAGGTACGTCCCCAAACTTGAGAGCAGTTTGCCAGACACCAGAAAAAAAGTTGTTTAGCCCGTGTTCTTTGGTTTATTCTTATTCTTAAGCAATTTTAGAAGTAACAACAACTGTGTATATGAAGTATCACAGTCATTACAATAAACCTGTGCTTTAGAAAATAATCATGAAATAGCACCACAACTTAATATTGGGCTTCAGTAAAAAAAGTAGATTTCTTTGACAATGTCAGTTAACATGTTTCAATTCTTCCATCCCCTGTCTATGCCTGGTGCTTACTGAAGCTCTAGCTCAACTCTGTCATGAAAGAGTTTCAGGGTTTATATAATTTTGGCTGAAATTAGAGCCTGAACTGAGCTAAGGGAAATATTTTCCAGTCCCTCATTCATTGTGTAAGTTATGGCACAAGGTGCAAAACAGAGGAAGTCAGAGTTGGCATATTTTAAAAATTAAAGCTATGGCCCTGGAATAAGCTTTTTTTGCTTCTCACATAGTTGAGATCCTTCTTACTACACCTCTCATAAAGTAAATCAGAATGAGGAAAAACCATAGAGAGCTGGGAAAACAATGTGCCAGGAAGTGACCTCCATCCCAGCTCCCCATTGCACATGCACATGGTAATGTGGTCACTTAAGAATGCCCTGGGACAAGTCCCTATCAGGCTAGAACACCCTAAAATCATCACTTTAAAATGATAAAAGGGAACTTATTTTTTACAGAATGCATTTATTCCGGCCCAAAGACAAGAGGAGTTCTGAAAATATGTTTCCAGAATTAAGCCACTTTCCTTTGAGCTTTATAATTCCACCTCCAGTGTTTAGATATTTCAGGCTCAGTTTCCACAGTGCTAGATTCAGGAGTTTGGGCCATGTAATCTTCATTTATCTGCATACTAACAACATGTTTTGATACAAAACCCACCAGGGTAATGCAAGAGTAAGCTACTTAAGAGTTTTGTAAGTTACCACACAAAAAATAATACATATTCAGAAATAAATATATTCTAGAGTTAATCAGCAAAAATAAAGAGTGTGAAAGCATGAAAATTTAAATCTAAATGTCAAGTAACAGTCTTAGCAGAAGCTGGAGCAGACTCCAGGATAAAAGTGGTTCTGTCAATTTCAAAACAAAAATATAAATCTTTTCTCTACCTTGAAGGTCACAAGAGAAATTAAAAGGAGGCAAAAAACAAAACAAAACAAAAAAACCCAAACCACTGCAATATCTGTGAGACTCAGAAATGAGCCATGACATTATAAAAAGGACTAGAGAAACATTACTGTAGAACTGGAAAAGTCATCAACTAAAACCTGATAAAATCAGCTGGGTTTTATAAAATCATTATCGCTAGAGACGATGCTTAGGTGCTCTTCAGACAATTTTCCACCAATATGCACTTTCAAAAGAGTGCATTATTCAACTAAACAGTTTAAACTTAACTCTAATGTTTATAAAATAGCTTCTTGAAGACACACTTCATGTCTTTTGATTTTGTTTTTTTTTCTTTCCAGATTTTCACGTTGTTTTTGAGTGTAACAGCAAGAGATTTTGAGTTATGCCAACCTGATTTTATTAGCTTTGCAATTAAAATATGGTAGATACTTGCTTATCTTCCTAGCTTTCATTACTTTGCCATTCCTTTGCTTCATCCTGACACTGAGTAGCAAGAAAATGCACATCACTTTCTCATTACAAATGCATGATACAGAACTTTTTGAAAAAGCTTGCAACAGTGACAAAAGACAAATGTAGTAAAACTTTACCATTCTCTGAAGCAAACACTAAACACTCACCACCCAGCTCCCCTTAAATAGAATTTATGGGAAGTATGCTCCCTGTTAGCACAAGAGTGACAGATGCTTCATTTTAGTCACATTGATGATCCTCCTAGTGTATGGATAAGGGCTGACAGCTGTGAAGAATGACTCTGTCAGTAACTTAACAGACTTCTTAGCAGTTTAGCCCAAATGGAGATAGCTTAAATACAGTTCTATTTAAGGAATAGAACTGGAGAATCCTTCCTGATCAATGTCTTTCCTTAAGCAAGGATGTCCTCTCTGGAGGTCTTTAATTAAGGAGCAAATAATCATAACACAACCACTGCAGCCAGATTTTGATTTTGGACAATTGTCACAGGTCAGGCAAAAGGAGATGGTCCTGCAGACCAATGTAGCATCACCCAGCAGGCTGTCTTCAGCATGACACCCAAAAGTATGGTGCTTCCTATTACACATCCACTTCCCATCTGTGCAGCTATACCTCTTTGGGCTTCTAGCCACATTCATTGGAGAGAAAACCGATGTATTGGCCAGTTCTGAGGTGCCTGAAGTAGCCAGCAGTGAAATAAATTCACCATACAATACCAAGTTCACCTCCAGTGTTCTGTGTTTGGTGTAAATTAAGTACAGCAGAGTTGTTTTGCACTCCAGAAAAGCCTACCAGGCTACCTCAGACACTTTGATCCCATACACAAGCAATGTGAAAGATAATCCCAGGCACACAGAGCTCACTGTGTAAACAGTACAGAAACAGTGGAGGGGGAGTGGAAAGATGGGCCAGAGCCAGAGGTCAGGAAAGAGCCACGGTACCTGTGTTGGGTACAATGTCAAGGCCCAGTTGCTCTATACAGATACTTGATCCACTGTGCAGAACAGTAGCCTGGTGCTTCAGCTGGAACTGAAATCCATAGACAATTTCTTCTAACAAACAGACCTGAAAAATAAAAGCATCCTGCACTGGTCCAGAAAAGGTCCCAGAGCTGTGGTAAAATACACTGCATGTCAAGGGAATCACTATTCATGTAACTGGATTCTCACCACAAAAGTTTGGAGAAGCAAGACAGGTATCTTTGGGAAGGGAAGTTAAAGAGGTATTGTCTTAAACTAAAGAGTTTTGAGAAGATTTGGCTGATGGCCTAATGTTGATTACAGCTCTTATTGTTTGGAACTCATCTCTCACCTCTCCAGGTTACACATGGAGCCTCTCCCAGGCATCATTGCTGGTGTCAGCCAATCCATGTGCATGTTAACCACACATGATCTGCAGTCACTGCTCCACAGAAGTTCCTTTAGAGATGGGTCTGGGCCCTAAGACAGGGCATTGTGTGGCTTTCCCTATACTCACATAAGCATCATAAAAACTGCAGCCACCCTCTTGTATGAAGATAACCCAGTTTGGGTCAAACTGACTTTTGGGACAAAATGCCTACAAGCAGAACCGGTTAAGGATTTCTGAAGTTTCAAGGTTGATGACAAATACTCATATGCATTACAATGTATGTCAAAATATAGATCGATTTTTGAATGGCTTTGGATTTACGGGTCTGATCTGCATGTCCCTTTGGATGACAATCCCTTTCTGAGAATGGCCCTGTGTGTCAGGGCAACCCCTGTATCAATACAGGCTGGGGGGTGTCGTGCTTGAGAGAGGCCTTGCCAAGAGGAATTTGGGCATACTGGAGGGTGGAAAAATGGACATGAGTCAGCAATGCGAATTTGCAATCCAGAAAGTCAGCTGCACCAAAAGCAACATGGTCAGCAGGGCAAGGGAGGGGATTCTGCCACTCTCATTCTAGTGAGACCCTACATGGAACACTGCTTCCAGCTCTGGGGCGCCAGCACAGGAAAATATGTTAGAGTAGGTCTAGAGTAGGCCACAGGGATGGTCACAGGAGCGGAGCACCTCTCCTATGAAAACAGGCTGAGAGAGTTGGGACTGTTCAGCCTGGAGAAAACTCCAGAAAGACCACATTGCAGCTTTTTAGTAATTAACCTTTAAATACTATGAGAAAGATGGAAGGAGACCTCCTACCATGGTTTGTAGTGACAGGACAAGGGACAATTGTTTCAAACTGAAAGAGGGTAGATTTAGATTGTAGGTGATAATTTTTTTTTTTTTTTTTAGTGAGGGTCATGAGGCACTGAAAAATGTTGCCTAGAGTGATGGTAGATACCCCATCACTGAAAATGTTCAAGGTTAGGTTGAACGGCGCTTTGAATAATCTAGTCTAGCAGAAGATGTCCTGCCTGTGACAAGGGGGTCAGAACAGATCCTTAAAGGTAAATCCAGCTAATCTATACATCTGTGATTCTGTGATTTTCTGATTCTATAATTAGAGCAAAGACAGCACAGTGCCTGCAGTCAGAAAGGAAAATCAAATTACATTACCCAAAGACATGTTCTGTTGGTGAGTCTCCAGAGAAGACGGCTGTGCTACACTTACCTTGCAGCTCTTTATGTTTAAGCCTTGCATTTGCAGGGCTATTCTCTGTTGACAACCTGCTGTCTATAGCTGCTGATAGACACTTGGAGAATTAGCCCTTTACAGCAAGGGTTTATAAAATGCTGGCACAGATACCCTACTTACATCTCATAACTTACTCTTTTGCCAACACAATTTTTTTCTAATGAATAAGTATGATATCTTCAACCCACCCTACACAATTCGCGCTAGAAAATTCATCCAACTTTTAGGACACATGTAACTAATGTGAGCTACCAGAGCATTATTCACAAGTGAAAAAACTCCCTCAGCCCTTCATCCTCCTCTGGAATGATTTTCCTTTTAGTGAACACAGTGCACAAGCTACACAGTGCACAAGATCTACGTGGCTGCTTTAAAAGCATTGAACCTTTCCCAGAGGCTTGTTTTTATTCCCATCTCACTCCTTGCACATATTCCTTTTTACAATCTCACCACTGTTCCGTGTCAGAGGATTCAGTGCAGTGGCCCTGATGTCAGAGGTCACTGGAGAAGCTTACTCTGAGATTTGAGTGCTTTGTATTTGTGACCCTTTGTCTCTTCTCTGCTTCAGGAAGGAGAATGAACAAATCCACCAAGCAGACTAATAGCAACCTGCCAGCATAAACTGTAGGAAATAGAGCTGGTTTTGAATTGCAAAACTGGTAGAGACTTTTCAGGCACTGACTGACTGGTTTAAAATGCACATACTATCTCTAAAAGCAGGAAGCAGACACCAAGTGTTTAAACAGTTTTTCTTCTCTTTATCCCAGGATGAGAGTTTAATACCAAATTCTATCCCAGAACAAATTTTTTATGGATGAGTAATAAAATATTTTGAAATGATGGGATTATAATAGAAATGCTGAGTCAGCCTTACTGATGGACAGGAAAGAGCACTGCTGCTGTAATTATTTAATGCAACCTATCATCTTCATGGCGTTTTAAGTCAAAAGGAAAATGAGAGGTTTTGCATAATGCCGAAAATCTATAACAGCTTTGATGTTACTCTAATCCTACACTAACTAATAGTTCATTTAACATGCAAGTGAAATGAATGAAACTTCATAAGGTGCTTAAGGTTATTATAATTAGAAAGTTGAGAGCAGAAGCCAACTGGGAAAAATGCTATCTCTATTTGATTTGATTTACCTAGATCAAACCCTATTGTCAGAATATTTAAGCAGTGTTTCATGATTTAGATAATCTTAAAGCAAAAGCATGAGTAGTCTATTGAAAAAGAAAAGTGCACTGAAATCAGCCTATAAAATCTTCATCATTTTTGCACGTTATTAATAGGCAATGCAGCCCTGAAGGCCAAATCTTGGGTTAGCCTCTTTTCCCAAGTGAGCAGCTTCAAAGATGAGGATCAGCTGCGTCAAAAGCAAGAGCAGTGGGACTCTGGGTTGTGGAATGGTCCCATGAGCTGTATCATCTGCCTCCCCACCCCCAAAAAGGAGTTCTGCAAATGGTTCCTCAGTGTTCACAAGAGCTACACGTGTACACCTTTGCATACTGAAATGGTATCAAAAGCCCTATTCAGCATTCATATATTACAACCCAAAGTCTGTCAGATTAACAAGGACAGGTGAGTTAGAAATGCAAAGCCTTTTTTACAGCTCTTGGGGACCTCCTGGCCCTGAGGGAGTACAGAGACCTTTTATCCCAGCTGATAGACAGTGTGAAAAGGAGCAGCTGGACTCATGAGGATGCTGTACAGCACAGCCTCTCAACAAGAGAGGCTGTTTGCTCCCTGTCTGTCTCTCAGGCCCTAGTCATTTGTTTATTGCAGGATTCTCATGGAGAGCTTTGCTTTGGTTCTTAAGGTTTCATGTCAGTGAATGGAAATCTTGGAGAGTCAGAAGACCAATCTTTTCTTGAAAATTCCTCAAAGCAAACTCACAGCGTGATCCATGGTCTGTAATTTAACAAGTAAGTGAGCAGGCAACCACTACTTGACATGAGTCTTGCCCTCCTCTCTAGTCTACTCACCTCCCTCCTTGTACTGGCAGAGCTGCTGGGGAGACTGCACCGAAGCAAGTCAGAGAACACAATCAGCTGAACTAAACAGATATACACATATTTTTGCTCAGGAGGTTTATGTCAGATCTGCTCCCTGATGTTATTCTCTCCCTGGTCACGTACTTGCACAGGAGACAAGAGTGCCAACAGCATGGCTGATGAAAAGCAGAGCTGAAAAGGAAATCCTGGGTAGTTAACACAGGATTTAACACAGACTCTGATCTGCCCATGCCCAACCTATTTAATATGTTAAGTCTCCAGTCTGCTTCAATAAAAAGTATTTCATTAATAACTGTTCCAGATGCTTAAAAAAAAAATCATACTACCAAACAGTAACACATACCTATAATTCAGATAGTGATTTATAATTATGTGTTTCAAAGGCATTTACAAGTGAGACTTGTTATCTCATTCTTTCACTGATAGGGAAAATAAGGCAGGGAATAGTTGTGTTTTACAGCACACAACCAGCCAGTACTGTAGCTTGGTTATTTATAGTTGAAGCTCTGCACAGCACACCAGCCTTCTATCCAGCAGGAAACAGAGCCTATTTGCTAAAAACAATCAAAATACATGCAAAACAGCCAAAATATTGAAAACTTTTAGCATGTATGGCCTTGGCTTATTTGTAAATCACATGTCCCAGGACTATGGTTTACTGCTATAAACCATATCCAGCAAAACTACCCTGGACCAGTTCTTCAGTTGTCTGTAAACCCATGTTTTATTCCTATGCTCAGATGGGAAAAACCAGAATTTTCCCATTATTGTTTTGCAATCTAAGCCCTCCAGATTTTGCGGGGCAAAACAACTGGAAAACCAACCAGCATGTGTACAACATGGAGCTAACAATCCTTTGTGAAAATTGATGAGTTTTTTCAAGACTGTGTATAGAACAGCTTAGTTGAAGTCTTAGTTCTTCTGTATGAAGCATTTATCCATCCAACACATGTTCACATCAAAATTCACGATAGTGGCCATAAGGTCAGAGACTATTATATTAAACCAAATAATCTTTCTTTACATAAAAGTTATGAACACTACAAATTACTCTTATGATTATGATGACATTGATCTCTTCTTTTATAATTTTTTTTTATTTAAGAGCAATATTTTTTCAAGAAAATGGAAATAAAGCTTCTCAACTTCAAAGAAGAAATTATCTGAAATAGTCTTTGCTTTACCTGAGTAGATTGGCTCTCTTTTTTGCTTTACCTGAGTAGATTTGGAGCAAAAGATTGCCTTGTAGTGCAATATTGATGTAAGGGTTTTCTACTTTCATAGCTTCAGCTGAGCTGGAAAATAACTATGGTACTACTAGTTTTTCCTCATAACCCCAAATGCCGAAACTCATCTTGTACTTGTTTCTCATTTAATTTGATCTTTTTCTTCCAAAGGCTCAGGACATCCAACATGCTGCACCAAAAAAAGATTAGATTAAGACATGTGAGATCAAAATACAGCAGTTACATGACTTGAGTTGTTTCCAAAACTTTTGTCATTTTAGCCTAAATGTTCCCCTAGATGTCCAAAGCTCTTCTATTGGACTGCTCAGAACTGCCCCAGCCTAAGCCATCAGGCATTTCACTCCTGCCTCAATCAGGCATGAATATAGCAAACAGAGTAAACAGGACCAGTGTGGCCAGAATATTTCTCACACGTGACAGAAAGAGCCCCGCTCCTGAAGAACACAGTGGAGACACAATGCCAGCTTGGACAGAAGGGATTCCCAACAAACATACAAAGAAAAACCAGTCCATTTCATTAGTTGAGGGAATACGCCTAACAGTTATGGCAAATTCTCAGATATGAGAAGATACAGATTTTCCTCAGCAGATTCCTGACTACCTCTCTGTGAAAAAAAAGCTCAGCTGTTTCATGGTACTTGATTTCAGTTCTGAAAAAACAGATCTACTGGCATTAAACTGAGTATGTGTATATATGAGCAATATGTGAAAGGAAACAAGCCTTCCTAAAACTATCAGTTGCATTAAAAAATCTTTGCATCATTATAATATACATAATAGGAAATTGATGGAAGAGGATTTCCAGGACCTCGTAGATGCCTCACAGTTTCAATTTGAAATGAAACACAGTAGTTTTATGTCCCTTAAAGACTAGAATCCACTCTACCCGTCTTCCCTTCCAAGCACAATTCTGCTGATAGTGGTATGACAAAACCCCAAAGAGAGGTTTAAGCTGTTTCAAAAGTCCAGGCTGAGATCACAAAGTATTAGTATTAACAATTTATGACTGTAGTGTTTTGAGTTTCAGGGGCTATTTTCTTTACTTTTCTTTTATCCCCTCTTCATACAAGTTTTCAGCTCACCTGTAACTGCTGTTTTTCATTAATGGGTAAACAGCAACTTTCAATCAAATTATGAAGGTACAATGTACTACTACCCATGATAGTTTAGTAAAAAGGATGGTGACCCAGTGTAATGTTCTGACATAAGCTGCTTCCTTAGAAGCTTCCTTAGAAGAGTGTAATCCCCATTGACTGCCATGTTTAAAAATTAGCCCAAACTCACTCTGAAGCATTTAGTAAAGAACACCACAAATGAATGACTAGAAGCTTCCTAATATTACTTTCCAAATTACACTAACCCTCCACTGTCAGTTTCTCCTCATTGAGAGGACCTGCTTCTGATGTAGGATGAAGAGGAACAGATTAAACTGAACATGATCCTGATTAATGCAAAAGCAAGACAGAGAACAGTAACTGTTGCTTATGCATTTGAGTCATTGAGCCTCTTACAACATTTCTTTTTGTGAGTTTCTGCACAGATGTCTTCTTTAGCTGGTGACTACCTGGCTGTTGTCACTAAATTACAGTCCTTCTTTTTTGATCTTCATGAGAGGTCATAAAGACTTATTCCCATTTTCCAGCAAGTTTTTGAACTACAATCTCCTGAATTTGAGAGGAAATTAGGTGAAATCCTGGTCAAGGTCAAGCTCACCCTGCCTCAATTCTTCGGTGATTATCAGGGTCCTTTCTTCCTTTACACTTCTGAAAGTTTATACTGTGTGGAGACAGGATGATGATCCATTTAATACCATACTGTCATTAAGGCCATGGCTCCATAGTAATACTACATAAATATACGTTCCTCACTTACAGGAAAAAACAGAATGGTTAAGCATAGCAGCATCCACCATACCTTACCTTACTATACAAAGTGTTCCTAGAAAATCTTCTGCCTCTTTGCAATTCTACCTTTGTTCATACTAACTGGTTTGGACTACAGGCAGTATTCTCAGGATGGAAAACCACCTCTTACCATCTTTCTCCTCATGATTGTTGCACATCTACAAAAAAATATAAAAAATTTATGAGAAGTAAAACAAACACATTCCTCTGATTAGCTTCTTGGGATTCATTATTTTTCCAGTGCCATTTCTGCACAGCTTCTTTGGCAGCAAAGTCCCAGTTCTGGATGATGTAAATTTGACAGCCTTTAATAAGAAACAGATGGTAAATGTATTTGCAGTGATGCAGGTGGCTGGCTTTGACTGCTGTTTCATAGGGATGCAGATGCTATTCTGATTCAACTAATGGAAGAAAAAGAGGAGCAGGGGATTTAAATTTAATATTTATTCTGGCAAACTATATCTCTGGGCCAATCTTACTTGGAAAGTGACACATCAGCTGTCATCTAGAACATATTTGCACAAAAAGGTAAGGTAGTATGAAGAGCTGGAAGATCAGCAGAAACAGAAGAACTTCTAGGTTACCAAGGACAAATGGAAACTTACACCAGGTTAAGCCTGAAGATGTAGCAGCAGGACACTTGTCATGAAATCTCTCCTTTAATGAAACAAAAACAAGGACAACCTTCTGCCTGTGAGTCAAAGTAGCACAAACTGGCTGCAGCTGCACTATGTAAAGCTCAGCCCCTTGGTCATGTGCTGGTGGTCTTAAGACACAATAATTGTGAGGTGGGGGACAGGAGGGAGGGACTGAGGTCCTGGTTTCTCTGTTAATGTGAGGGACCATTTGCAGCCAACTAAAGTTTTGCTCGTTCAGCAGAAGTCACATTTTTGCATGCTCTGGATAGGGCACTAGAGCAGTGTGGGAGTATCAGAGACACAAAGTCTTTAAGGAAAATGTTAGAAAATTTTAACTTTGAAAGAGATACATTTACAAGCACCTTGTCAAAACATTGAAAAATCCTGAAGATGGATAAGATTGCTCTAGAAGAGTAGCATGTGTTGTCAGGATGGACAAGAGGAGGAAAAGATACTGTTAGCAGCATTAATAAGCAGAATTCCTTGATCATTTTTTAAAGCTGAAAATATCTGTAATGATATTGACTTCAGAATTTTTTCGTGGAACCTTAACCATTATAAATGCTCTGTGTATTAGTGATATTTGGGTACTTTTGAATGTATTATTAGCATATAAGATCTTTCTGCATGTCTGTATGTTTTCTAAAGATGATGCCAAGAGATATATTTCATTGTCAGGCCCAGTAATACACATTTTCTGCACACACATGGTCAGGGATGCAGTGCATAGAGTGGAGGGGTCAGAACAGGAAAGCCAAGAAAGAGCAAGCAAAGGCCACGAGTATAAACAACACCAATTTAATACACAGGGGAAATAGGTAGAAAACTTCAGGACAATGATAGAGATTTGAGGTTTATACAGTGAGAATTCAAACAGATGTTCTGATTTCCATCTCTTATAGCAGAATATAATTAATCCCTGAAGGAAAGGCTGAAAACCTGAATTTTAGTTGAAACATAATGTTGCACAAAGCACTTGGATGAAAAAGTTCCCACTATAATATTTTCACACAGGCTGTTAGTAAGATCTTCTCTACATTCTCTTCTTTTAGAGTATGTATAAGATTTTTGTGAGTGATCAGTGTGTCTACAGCCCTGGAAAGATACATTTACATCTTTACCCCAGTCAGCCTCACAGACTGAGGTGAAGGCAGCAGTGGCTTGTACTAGACATAATTTTCTGCATTCTCTTGCATTTCCTGTTTATTTGTGTGAGAAGACTGCTTAGAGTGGCAAAGGCTGTGCACAGCAGTATCAGGAGGAGTCCTGTATGGTGTGGAGCTGCACAGGATGAGGTGGTGTCTGGATCTTTTAAGATTGCCAATACAAACATTTGTGGGATCAAATTGTAACACAGGTCACAGAAAAAAATCTGTATTAAAACATTTCAAAAAAAGTCCTTTTTATCTATATTTTCAAAGATTATTTGTTCTAGAAACAGCATGTGTGAGCCCAAAAGATTTCAAACAGAGGAATTCATTGACATTTCTGTGATAAAACATGACTGTGTAGGGAAAAATCTTAACTGATTGCTCTTCACTCTTATCTGCTTCTGCAGAGACATAATTGAGCCCTAAAGCTATTGTCCCTTTGACATCTTTAACAAGAAATTAAGCCTCACTTTACTTGTGTCAGTACCATGCATGACCTCTCCTTGAAACAGGAAGCTCTTGAAAAACAAGGCATTATATTCTCATTTTGAACTTGACCAGGAAACGGATTTTTCTAAACATCAACTGTTAAGTTTCAATTCATATTTGTTTGAATGGACAACGTCAGTAACCTACCGTGGCAGTGTGGTACAAAATAATGAAACACCTGTGCTTTACCTGCATTCAGAACAGATATACTCCAAGAAGAAATCACAGAAGCACCTATTTTGGTTTTATAATGTGAGCCCTTGTACAGACTGAATGTATCAGTTTTTTTCATTGGATCTGTTCTTTGATCTAATCATAAAGTCCTGTTGGATCAAACACAATGACTGACTGAGTAGTGTTAATAGAAACTTGCAGTATGGGTCAAACTTGAAAAAACCAGTGAGATTCACAAGTATGCACACAAAGAATCTCTCCTTAATTAACCCCACTGAAGAAAGATTTTTCCAATTCATCTAAAATATTTTAACAGGAAGAATCATAAGAACATAACTTCCACATACAATTTTGCCTTTACCTGTCAATTTTAACCTTAACATTGTGGGGTTTTGTTGTCATTTTCTTTTGCTCACCTTGACCGTGAACTTACCTACACAAAGAACTTGTGTTTAGACAACTCCAACCTTTTAGAATTTTTTTTCTTCTCCTTCTCTTGAACCCCAAATGATTCCAGCATCATAAGAGCCTTTATCTCCTTCAAAAACACATGCAGAAATGCCTAGATAATAGTGCCACTGGGCTGCACAAAATGTGCTGCAGCTTTGTAAATTATCTCTAGCCACATGTAGAATATGAATTGGTATTTGACAGCAGTGACCCAGGTAAAATTTCCATCAGCTTATGAAGAGAATTACGCATGATCTTTACAAGGTCCAGACAGATGCATTTTCCTGGTATAATATGTGTATCAAAAAAATGAAAAACATAATCCTAGCAACTGTTTTGAAAATGGTTTTATCCATTAGGTAGCAGTCCCATTATCCTGAAGCTATTTATAACACTACTTTCTCAGCAATATGCTTATGAACATCTTTATGTAACTCATCGTGTTTATGAATGAATATAGGCTCATAACATTTTTCTGTTTCAAGGGAACACTTTCATCTGTTTTTCATAAAAGGTGAACTGAACCACAGACATATAGAACAACATGCAGATAAGAGAACATCAGCACTTTCTGAATTATGTCTTTGGAAGAGGTGTAATTTACCAGCTTTTCTCACCTTGCTCATGCTCTTGTGGTTAGAATGCAGCTGAGGGGTTTCAATCACTTCTGTGCTACAGGAACACTAGATTTGGTCATGCCCTTGGCATACAAATGCACCAGCAGCAGAGAAGATGAAAAATTCATGTAAGAAGGAGTTAAGTTAAAGAAATTTGTGATTTATATGGATAAAAACGGAGAAAATCCTATGTTCTAAAATTCTTGAAATTTAATCTGTGGTCCTGAGAAACCATGCTGATAAAGCTTAAAAATAAACTTCATTTTAAAACAATCTTTATTGCACCTATGCAAAAGCACAGCCTTTGTATTTCACCTTGCAGAAAAATAAAAAACAATCAAAGGAGTGAGCAGAAAATAATTCTTTTTATTTTAACATGGAATCAGAAAAAAACCTCAAAGTTATCTTTGAGATTTGCTGCTATTTTTTGGTTTTGAACTTCTTCGTAATGCCTGGTAAGTACATAAGCTCATTTTGCACTTAGTATTCCTGTGGTAACCCTAAACTCCTCAGGGCTCACTGCAGAAACTGCTTATTTATCCTGATTTTAATTAAATATTAAAAATAGACAGATGTTCCAAAGAATCAAAAAGGAAATTTTAGGGTTTGAAATTATTCATCTATCAAACATGCTGCCAGAATTTTCTTCTTGAAAGGAGAAATGGTAAAACAGTAATTCACACAAAAGAGATGTGATAAGAGGGCACTGAATCACTTCCAGTGGGATTATTCAAGGCATGCAAAAGGCCTGGATTTCAGCCACAAATCCTGCTCATTTGCCTTGGAATAGGTGACACTGTTCATCTAAACGACCTAGATATGCTGTAATCACTGGGGAGTTTTCAATGATAATGTGTTCAAATATCAACTACTAATTATTATTTGCAATCATTAAACTAAATCAAAGTTGATAGAAATGACCACTATTGCAATTTGCAAGTCTTATTCTCCTTAAATTGTTCCAGGATGTTAAGGATGGTAATTGCTTCGAAGTCCTTTGTGTATGTGTATGCAGAAGGTCTGGTGGGAAGAGATAGCATCAGTTTTGGGGAGTAAAACCTTAGAGGAACAAGGAATTGCTCAGGGAGATTATTCCAGTCGAGGAAAGATAGTCTCTGTTCATTATGTGTCTTAAATAGGTGTTCTTTCCCGACTGAACTCCAACGGCAAAACCAAACAATCAAAACAATCAGTAGGGCTGTTATCCTGGTTCCTTCTCTGGTTAAGTTTCCAGAGACCAGAAAGGG
>VYXD01003220.1:4316-24237 GCA_013397195.1 Hylia prasina
CCCCCTGCCCCCACTTCCCCCCAGTGCCTCCCATTGCTCCCAGTGCCTCCCAGTCTGGCTGCCCAAGGCAATTCCAAGCTTTCCCTGCTCCCTCGCGGCTCTGGGATCTGCTCCTTGGGTGATCCCTGGAGGAGACCTGTGCTCTCCTGGGGATGGGGATACAGGAAATTCCAGCCTGTGGCTGCTCCTCGGGCTTCCCTCTGCCCCAGGAGCTGAGAATTCCTGGTCAGAGATGCTGGGGAAGGAAAACTTTTGCAGGAAAAGATGCAACAAACGCTGGTTTCCCACATTCTCTGGAATAAGCCAGGCCTTAGGGAAAATGCTTTTCCTTGCTTAACGAACACCCAGAAATTGTAAAAAACTCCAGCAGCTCCAACGTGGAGACTTGAACAAAACAAACCAGCAGAGAAAGGAAAATTTCCAGCTGAGGAGTAGTTTGGTGTTCCCTCTTCCTTGGTATGTTTGTGTTTGGGAATGATCTCAGCCCTCCCTTCCTGTTTTGGGGACCAAACATTCCTGTGGGGGTGGAACAGGGAGTGGGGAATGTGGGGATGCTCCTGTGGGGCTGGGGGGTGGTGGCTCAGTGTCACTGTCACCAGGAAAGGCTCCTGGGGGCAGCAGCAGGACGTGGAGCAGGACGTGGAGCAGGACATGGAGCAGGAGCATTCCCAAAAGCTCTCAGGTGGCTTGGGAAGCCTTTAGTGAGATGTTCCTTCAGTCTGTGTGAGAAAAAAATCACTGCATGAAGTAAAATTCCAGGTTTTAATTGGGCTGGGGAAGGGGCTGGGTGTGCCCTGCCCCAAATTGTTCCCATTTTCCTGGAATATTGGCAAGGGCTCTGCAATGTCTCACGGAGGGGTTGCTGCTCCTCAGCAGCACCTTCAAAGCCTGCCTGAAGTGCAAATGTGGCCAGGTTGGATGCTCTTCCAGCCGGGAAAAGGACATATTTGTACATTTTTTCCATAGGAAAATGTCAGAGAAGTGGCTTAGAGATGTTTTTTAAATGTCAGGAGAGACATTAGGAGAGCAAAGGAGGCAATTCCCAAGTCCCAGGTTGTTCTCCTCTGCTCCTGGTACCTGAAGTGCAAATGTGGCCAGGTTGGATGCTCTTCCAGGTGGGAAAAGTACATGTTCTGGACATTTTTTCCCTAGGAAAATGTCAGAGAAGTTGCTTAGAGATGGTTTTAATTGTCAGGGTTAGTAGAGCAAAGGTGGCAATTCCAATAATCCCCAGGTTTTCCCCTCCTGCAAATCCACATGGAACTGAAAGCAAGAGGAGAAAAACAGGGATTGTGGTGTCCTAAAAGCAGCCTGGATTTTGGGAATGCAGACCATGAACATCCATCCTCTGCCTCCCTGATAGAGTCTTTCCAAGGAAAAAGGTGCTGGAAAAGAAGGGATGGCCTGGAGAGGGGAATTCTGCAGGGTTTAACACCACCCTGTTTAAAGTTTAGACGTCTTCATGTTTTGGTTGGTTTTCTTGTTTTTTTTTTTCACTTGAAAAAGGAATTAATTCTCCCTCATTTCATGGTCTGAAGGTTGGGCACCTGTCCAGGCCCCCCAGGAAATCAGGAGCTGCTGGAGGGTGACCCAGCCCATCTGTCCCAACAGCGATCCCAGCGGGAAAGGATCCCTCTCCTCCTCCTCTCCCTCTCCTCTCTCCTCTCTCCTCTCTCCTCTCCTTCCCTTCCCCTTCCCTTCTTCCCTTCCCCTTTCCCTGCACTTTAGGGCAGTGCCAGCACCTCTGAGGGAAGAACCTTTCCCTGCTCTGCAGCCTGAGCCTGCCCTGGCCCAGTTTCGTTCCATTCCATGGATCCCATTTCTGTGAGAAGCCGGGAGATGTGAACTCAGTGGATTGTTCAATATCTAAATTAGTTTCAACCACATATTTTGCTTTTCTGTCGATATTTCCAGGTTCTCTGTCAGAGAATTCACTTTTTGTTTTTTTTATCTAAGAGGAGCTTAAATTGGCTTTTTTAGGTTCAGTTAATTGAGTTCATCTGTAATCACAGGAGTGGAATGGATCAGACTCCAAAATTTCTCCTCCACCAGGATCTCTGCTGCTGTTTCCCCATTTTCCCGACACGCACATGCTGCTGATTCACAGATGAACACATTTGTTGTTCAATCAGTGATTATTTTCAGGAGTCTTTGCCTTTCATCCCTGTGGGTGGTCCAGAAATTCCTGCTCGTCCTCAGGAACCTCCCAGCTCCTTCTCCAGGTGTGCCACGGGGAATGAAGAGACTTGTGGGGGTTCAGCCACTGAAATCCCACTTTTGGGAGCATCCCTGAAGGGCAGGGCTGAGCTCCCCTGGATCCCTGTGGGAGAGGAGCCCTCCCTCCCTCCAAGGGAAGGGGTTCAGCCACTGAAATCCCACTTTTGGAGGCATTCCCTGGGCATTCCTGAAGGGAATTTCCCTGGATCCCTGTGGGAGAGGAGCCTTTCCTCCCTCCCAGGGAAGGGCAGGTCCTTCAAGCACCAATGGCCAGATTTGTTGGGAACCGGGCCCCAGTGAATTCCAGGGCAGAAACACCTCGTGGAAGGTGTGAAAGGAATGCTGGGAATGCTGGAATTCGTGGGATTGCTCGGGCTCTCTGCAGCCAGGGGTGACCTCCCTGTCCCTGGGGCTGTTGTGTCCTCAGAGCCCTGGAGGTCCCAATCTCGGCTGTCCCTCCTTGTGTCACATCCATCTCTTCCCACTGCATCTCCTTCCCAGCTGGAAAAGCTCTGCCTTGCTGGGAACGTGTTCCTGGGAGCACAGCCTGCAATCTCTCATCTTTGGCAATTAACCCTGCAAACACCGCCGGGCATTTCTTGGTTTGCCCGTCCCAGATTCTCCTCCGCGCTCCCGGTTTTCCTCCTATCCCTGTTCCCATCCCAAGCTGGGCTGGGGCTGAGCGAGCAGTTTTCCTTCAGAAGAAAATCCCTCTCTTCCTCAGAGAGCGATTTTCCAGCGGACCCCGTGGCTGGATCCTCCCCCTCCTGCTTTTCCTGCGCTCCTCCCAAGGCCCCGGGAGGGCTGGGCGGGGTTTTTTGGGATGCTGGAGCACAGATGGCCCCTCGGATCCGCTCTCCCCAGGCCTGGTGGCTGTTGCTGCTGCCCATCTGCTCCCCTTTGTCCTTCCCGAAATAGAAATTCCTGAGGGATGCAAAGGACCAGCCCTGCCAGTTTGGATTTGGGATCCTGAACTGAATTATCCAATCCCAACCTGGGATTTGCCCCTCCTGGAGGTGTTCCCAAAGCACCACAGCCCCTGTGCTGCTGCTTACCTGCTCCCCTTTATACTTCCCAAAATAGAAATTCCTGAGGGATGCAAAGGACCAGCCCTGCCAGTTTGGATTTGGGATCCTGAACTGAATTATCCAATCCCAACCTGGGATTTGCCCCTCCTGGAGGTGTTCCCAAAGCACCACAGCCCCTGTGCTGCTGCTTACCTGCTCCCCTTTATACTTCCCAAAATAGAAATTCCTGAGGGATGCAAAGGACCAGCCCTGCCAGTTTGGATTTGGGATCCTGAACTGAATTATCCAATCCCAACCTGGGATTTGCCCCTCCTGGAGGTGTTCCCAAAGCCCCAAAAGCTGCTGCTCATGGGCTCCCCTTTGTCCTTCCCAAAACAGCAATTCCTGAGGGATGCCAGGAACCTCAGCCCGCCCTGCCCCTTCCAGCCTGGATTTGGGATCCTGGACTGAATTATCCAAGCCCACGGTGGGATTTGCCCCTCCTGGAAGTGCTCCTGAGGCACCACAGCCCCCTGAGGTGCTGCTCAGAGCCAAGCTCCCCTGATCCCACAGGGAACGATAACAAAAAGCCTCTTCCCGGTGTTTTTCCATGTGGGTTTTGCTCCTTTCCCATCTTTCCGGAGCAGTGTGTGAGTTCTCCTGCTGCCCCAAGCCTGACAAACATTTCTGCTTTCTCCTGGATCCCCCAGGGCTGGGCAAGGTGCTGTGCTGTGTCCTTTGATGTTCCTGTTCCTCCTCAGCTGGATTGGCTCCTTCCCTGCCATGTTTCCCAGCTGGTTTTGGGGATGATTTTTGGTTCCCACTGGTTTTTGGGATGATTTTTGGTTCCCAGCTGGTTTTGGGGATGATTTTTGGTTCCCAGCTGGTTTTGGGGATGATTTTTGGTTCCCAGCTGGTTTTGGGGATGATTTTTGGTTCCCAGCTGGTTTTTGGGGCTGATTTTTGGTTCCCAGCTGGTTTTTTGGGGATGATTTTTGGTTCCCAGCTGGGTTTTTGGGATGATCTTTGGTTCCCAGCTGGTTTTGGGGATGATTTTTGTTTCCCAGCTGGTTTTTTCAGGATAATTTTTTTTGTCTCCCATCCCCCCTGGGGCTGCTCAAAGGTTTCTTTGGAGGCTGAAATCCCTGCCTGTGTCTGGGAGAGGAAAACCAGGAGGGTTTTCCTGATGGATGACTATGATTTCCTGGGAATTCTGATGCCTGCATGTGCTCTCCCTGTGTGTAACACAAGCTCTGGGCCAGCCCTGTGTTTTCCTTTCCCTTTTTTTCCCTTTCCCTTTTCCCTTTGTTTGTGTTCTGCTTGATTGGGCGCTCAGACCCTGCTCGGTTCTCTTTGGCTGCTCCTTCTGAATGAGGAATTTTTTTCCAAGGAACTTGTGACTCAGGGTTCCTCAGGTAAAATCTCTGCTTCCCTCCCTTGGAAGGCCTGTTTGGAACTTTAAAAACCAATTAAAAAGGGTTCTGTTTGCTGGGAGGGGACAGTGGAAAGGCCTGGTAGTCACAGGAATAGTTCTGCTGATCTTCAGATTATTTGCTCAATATTTTCATGGAAATAAATTTAAGTTTGAAGATTTTAAAACCATAAGAAATGCAAGTGGATACAGCTGGTGGCTTCTAGATATCGGAAATATCTCAACAGAAAAGAATATTTTTGGAGTTAAGCAGTTCCTGCTGATAGGGAGTGGATTTTTGCCGCTAGAACTCCAATTAATCCTGGTTTGGGATGCAGATTCCCACTTTTGTGTGATGCCATCACCTCACTCACCTCCCTGGGATGGACTCTGATGCTCCATCGCAGCCTCTGCCTGGTTTTCCAAGGTATTTTCCGGGGCTTTGGTATTTTCCAGCCTCCAGGGGCCCAAGTTTGTGATTCACAATAAGCAAGTCACAGTTTTGTTTGTTTAACAAAACCCTCTTTTGTCCTGTGTGTCCAGGCAGGGTCTGGAAAAGGGACTGGGAGGGAAAATTCTGATTCGCTCAGAGGATGGGCAGCAGGAGAACCTGGATTTCCCAGCTGGGAGAAACTTGGGTTATCAGTGAAACAGCCACAATCTGGTTTTGTTATATTTTTGGGTGGTTTTGTTTGTTTGTTTTTCCTTTGTTTTGCTTTTTTTTTCCCTTTTATTTGTTTTAGGTTTTTTCATTTTTTAAAAAATTTTGTTTGGTTCATTTGGTTGGTTTTGTTTTTTTCATTTGGTTTGGTGGTTGGTATTTTTGAGGGGTTTGGGTTTTTGGTTCACTTATGGATTTTTTAGGTTTTGCGGGTTTTTTTGATTGGTTTTTGTGTTTGGTTTTGTTTGTTTAATCTAGAATTAATATCTTAGTTAAACTGGTAGTTTAACTTTTCTGTGCCTCAGCCATTGCCTTTTTCTGAGCTGGAAGGCAAACCAAGGCTTGCTTGGATATTTGTTCATCCATGTGCTGGGAAGGACATGGATGAACAAATCCAGGAGAATTCTGTGATTCCCTTAAATCCTGTCCCACAGAATCACGGGATGAACGAGGTTGAATCAAACCTTTGATGTCATCAAGCCCAACCTGTGTTTGCCTTTGCTCTGGGGGAAGGGATTGAAGTTTCTTTCCAGGGCGTTGTTCCATCAGGAGCTGAACATCTCAGCAGAGCCACAAGGAGATTTCTCCCGCATTTCTCTCCTTGTTTGGGCTCTCAGCAGGAGGAAGTTGGAGCAGGACACCAGGCAGATGTGATAAGATCAGGGGCTGATGGAGAACATTCCCTGGACACCAGGTAGATGTGATAAGATCAGGGGCTGATGGAGAACATTTCCATGGACACCAGGCAGATGTGATAAGATCAGGGGCTGATGGAGAACACCTCACCTGGCAGGTGCTGGGCTGGAGCTTTGGACTGGTGGAGGTCAGCAGGTCCTGCCCGGGGGAAGAACTCCCCCTGCCCCAGCTGGAGCAGCTCCTGGGGGTTCTGATGGACAACGAGCTCTCCCTGAGCCAGCAGAGTGGCCTGGGGACAGGAGGCCAATGCAGCATCAGGAAGAGCATTCCCAGCAGGTCAGGGAGTGATCCTGACCCTCTGCCCAGCCCTGATGTCACCCAAACTGCAGGAAAACAAAAACTCTCCAACGTTTTTAGTGTCAGAGAATCGAGGCATTGCTTCATTCTGGCCAGGACGTGCAACAGAAATCATTTCATCATCACATTGCCCGGGTTGTGCAGGGAAAATGATCCCATCCCACGTGGATTTTACTGGGTTTTCCCCATGTTTTATCCATCAAAACCCAGAGAAATCCATTGGTTCAATGCCATTGGTCCCAAGTTACGCAGTCCTTAGTGTTTGGTTATTGATCCCAATTTATTAATGTTAATTAGGTTCTCATTCTTGGTTCTCTTACTGATCTTTTCCCAGACCAGGAACCTCTGACCATGCCAGGGGTGGTGCTTGGAGCTGATGGCTATTAATGGTCGTTAATGCTCATTAATGCTCATTAATGGTCGTTAATTATCTTTTGGGTATTTTCTCTGTTCAGCTCGTCAGGCCTCGAGTGGTGGAAGATGTCCCTGAAAAGAAACTTCAATTCCTTCCCCCTGGGCAAAGGTGAACAAAGCCCCTGACTAAAGGAGAAATTCATTTGTTCGACGCTCAGTGGCCCCGAGTTCATGGAATTTGGTTTCCTATTGGTTATTGATCCCTTCGGTGCTAATTAGGTTCTCATTCTTCCTTCTCTTATTGATCTTTTCCCAGACCAGGAGTCTCTGACCATGCCAGGGGCGCTGATGGTCATTAAATGGTCATTAAATGGTCATTAACGATCATTAATGGTCATCAATGCTCATTAATGGTCATTAATGGTCATTAATGCTTGTTAATACTCGTTAATGCTGACCATCTTTTGGTTGTTTCCTGTGCTACCCCAGGCCTCCAGTGGTGGAACAGTCCCCTGCAAAGAAACTTCAGTTCCAAGGTGAACAAAACTCCTGACTAAAATTATATAAAATTTTTAAATTTGGTGTCTTTTCCAACCACCCCACTGTGGTCACTTCCAGCCTGACCCATCCTGGGATTCGGGGGTCCACCCACAACTCCCAGTGCAGATCCCTGTTTGTGCAGGGGAAAATGGGAAGGAAATGCTGACGGAGACATTCCGTGTCTCCCTGTGCTGTGCTAATCCCTGGAAAAGCTGGTGAGGACATTCCCTTGCTCCTTCTGCTCCAATCAGTCTTCAATCCATAAACTCTCCAACTAAACTGGGGGAAAAAAATCAGAGTTAAAAATTATTTCCAACCTACTAATTCCAAAGGGGTATTTCCTTTGAATAAGAAAAAAATCCAAAACAAAACAAACCCCGAGCAGACACAAAAATGAGGGGAAATTCCTCCTAAAACCAGGCTCATCCCACCTGTTCCCATTGACGAGGGGGATAGACAAGGAAAATCTGACTTCAGAGAATTCCAATATAAAACCGTGATAGGAAGAAAAAAAAAAAAAACCACCAACCAAAAAACCCCAAAACAAACAAAAACAAACAAACAAAAAACCCCCCCACAAATAAAAAAAACCGCCCCCAAATTAATCAGAAAATCCAAAAAGCATTAAAGATGCGAAATTATATCCAAATGTCTGGCCTTTCCACCCCTAAATTTTGTAGGAAAAAATAGATTTTAATGGATGTCCTGCTTTGAAGCTCATTTTCCAGCAGGGGCAGATCTGGGTTTTCCATCCATCGTCACCCCAAAAGGGCTGAAGGCACCAACCCCAGGGGGAAAAGGACCCTGCAGCCCTTCCCAGACACTCATCCCGAGGTTTAGGAGCAGGAGAGGGGATTTATTTGGGATTTCCCCCCTGGTTTTAAACCAGCAGGCCAAGAGGCATCTCCATTTCAATCCCACACATTGTCTGTTTGTTTGGGGAATTTTGGGATCGCTCAAAGTCCAGAGTTTTCTTTGGCTCTGGCCTGGATTGGGGTTTGGTTGATTTCCAGTGATGCCACTGAAATGGCGTTCCTCTTCCTTCTTTTTTTTTTTTTTAATTCCCCCCCCAGCTCTGCTGAGCTGCAAAGTTCAAATAAACTGGAATAACAGAAAAATAAATAATAATATTTTGATCGTATTTCCTGGTTTATTTTGGTTCCCGCCAAGGCAGGAATGTGAGGGGAGAAATCTGATTAAATTTCAAGTGCAGTTGGATAAAACCAGGAGGTTTTGGGGGTGATCCTTGGGATGCTGGACTTGTGTTTTTAGGGTCGTTTTTGGGATTTTGGGAGAGGTTTCTTGCAGCCCTTTCGCCATATTCCCTGCACAAGGATATTCCACAGGGATGTGGAATGAGCCTGGAATAATTCATTCATTGGGGTCCTATTTTGGGGGACCCAGACGTGGCAGAATTTTGAGAAAAATGGATGGAAAAATGGGAAAAACGAGATGCTTGGACAAGGGATTTTCTTACCAGAGATTTTCCTTGAGGGCTCCAAATCTTGAAACTGAATTAAGGATGTCCTGGAGCATCTTGGAATAGCAGCCTGCTACTTTCAAATGGAAAAACCCTTTGAAAAGTCCATTTTTGGGTCATTTTTCTCAGCTGCTCTCACGATTCCTCACTCCACATCCAGCCCAGGTGCTGCTGGTGTAATTTATCCATCAGGAATTTGGGCTGTCCAGCAGAATGTTGGAATATCTGGGAGAAAACACCTCCTTTTAAAGGGAAAACCCTTTGAAATGTTTATTTTTTTGGTCTTTTTTTTTCTGTTTTCACCATTCTTCACTCTGTGGATACAAACAGCTACTGTAAAATGTGAAAACCCTTTGAAATGTCCATTTTTTAGTCGTTTTTCAGGGCTGATCTCTGGATTTCCCACTCTATGGACACAAACTCCTCCTTTTAAACTGAAAACCCTTTGAAAAGTCCATTTTTTGGTCTTTTATTTTTTGTGTTTTCACAATTGCTCACTCCGTGGATGCGAACAGCTACTTTAAAATGTGAAAACCCTTTTAAAAGTCCATTTTTTGGTGGTTTTTTTTGGGTTTTTTTTTTGCCATTTTCACAATTCCTCACTCCACGTGTAGCTCCAGCGCTGCCGGTGTTATTTACTGCGTGTAAATGTTTATTTATTTCCTGTATTCCAGCAGGAATGGCTGTCCTGGGGGCTCAGGCAGGGCTCCAGCTCGGGGCATTTGGAGCCTGAGGTTTTCCTGTGCCCGTCTCACGCTCCCGGCATGGCCCTGGCATCCATCTGCCAGCCCCAGCTGCTCCCTGGAGCTGGGATCCATATGGGCAGGGGGAAAAGGTCCCCTTGGACCCCGATCCACCGCGGAATTCGCTTGGAAAATCACCTCCTCTCCCATCCTTAGGGAAAGAATTACTGGTTTTTACTCTTTGTTTTCCGTTTTTTTGCCACTCTGCTCTTGTTTTTGTTAATGGGGAGTGCTGGAGGTTGGGATATTTTGATGGAAGTTAATCAATCCCTGTTTTTTCCTCGAGATGCTGGTTTTTTTGGGGAGCAGCCCTTGGAGGAGCTGCTCTTTCCCAGCTCCAGGAGCAGCTCTGGTGCCTGGGGGATTTTCCTCTCCAGCCTCATCAGCTCCTGGGTCTGTCACGCCGGGGATGGTGGGGACATCCCTGGCTCTTGGTTTTGCTTCTTTCCCTACAAATTCCCTCTGATCCCAAGTCTCTCCCTCCACTCCAGCAGGCTCTGGACACCTGCCCACCCTGCCAGTAAATATCCCATTTTTGCTGGTTTAAACCCATTTTCTCCAGGTTCTCTGGTGACATTTCCTGCCCTTCCTGGAGCGCTGCTGTGGCTCCATGGAGAACTTGGCCAGAAATCCCCGAGCCTGAATTTTGTGTTTAATGGGGGAAGTTTGTATTTTTTCCCCGACTTTCACGCTAAGCCCCTCCCACACTTCACTTCAGGTAACCAGGCACTATTTTGGATCCCGTCCTAACTCCTTGATTGGAATTAGCTCTTATCTGCTTGGCACTAATCAGGGAACAGATCTGGGGGGGGTTGGAATTGCTGGGGCAGGTTGGAGGAGAGAAGCTGAGAGATCTCAGCCCCCCAAAAGAATTCCCGCAGATTTTCCAGGGCTGGGATGATCCCAGCAGGCCCCTGAGCCCTGCAGCTCCTCCAGAGCTTTGGTGCTGCCCCAAATTCCAAAACCAAACCCCCAAGTTCTTCAGGAAAGGAATGAAATGGTTTAATCGTGAAATATTTTGCTACTTGGTGCTAATAATGAAATATTTTGATATTTGGTGTGGGTGGGGGTGTCAGAGGCTGGACCTGGCCATGGCTTCATTAACCCTTTCCAAGTTAACCCTTTCCCAACTGTCCCCTTCCCAATGCTGCTGGAAAGTGATTTTTGATGATTGAGGGATTTATTTCTTATTCAGGGTTTTATTTCGGTGTTTTGCTTTATCTGTGCTTTGTGGTGCATCTTTTAATCCAGAGTTTAGCAAAACAACACAAATTTTTAATGGCGTTTCTCCCGCTGGAACAGCACTCAGGGAATAATTTCTGCTGACTCCTTTCCTTTGTGGAAATCATGGAATGGTTTGGGCTGGGAGAGACCTAAAAATCTTCATCACCTCGTCCCAGTCCTGCCATGGCCAGGGACATCTTCCACCACCCCAGGCTGCTCCAGGCCCCATCCAGCCTGGCCTTGGACTCTTCCAGGGATGGGAAATTCCATATTTCATAATTTTTTATTTATTTTAAGGCACTCCCTGCATGAGTTTTTGAAGAGTTTTTGTCCCTTGAACATCACTTTGCTTGTCTTCCACAATCCCTGATCCCTCCTTGCTCCCTGCTCCTCCACACATTAAAATCTTTCCAAACCAGGACAAAATTCTCCCAACAAGCTAAAACAAAGCCTACATGGATGCTTAAAATTCCAGGGAATTCTTTTGGGCTGCACATCCCCTGAGCTCCTCCAAACCACGTGCTATTTTCCCACTTTTAATGAATATTAATTACATTTTTATGCTCTTTTTCTGTTCCCAGCTGGTGGATCTGGGGTTGATGGATTTCCCCCCCTCTCCCAACGTTGTGGGAATTGTGCTCTGCCTGTTTTGACTTTTAAATCTGGTTTTGCCTGTGTTGATCCCATTCCATTTTATTTATAGCCCCAAGTGCTTCCTTGGAGCTCAGACATTGTCTGAGGGACAGGGATCGTTCCAGGAGCAGCTCTCCCACATTCCCCAGCCTCGTTTTCCCTCTCCCTGTTCTCCTGCTGTGGATATCAGCCTTGGGGCTGATCTGAGCCCTCAAATCTGCTTTAAATCACATTATGGAAATGGCACTTGGACACTTGCCAGATATTGGGAATCTCCAACAGACTTGGATTTGATAAATTTGCCTCCAGGAAGTTTTATTGGGATTTGCTCCCACAGCTGGATCCGGTGAGGCCACCCTGGGCTGTGGATCCCTGTTCTGTCCCAAACATCAAACCCTCAAATCCTGGGGTTTGGCTCCTGAAAATCAGGGTTTGTGCCTTTTTGGGGCAGGTTTTGTGGCTTGCTTTGGGTGCAGAAAAGCAGAATTTGGCTCAGAGCATTTTTCATTGTTAAAAAAATTTGCTCAAGAGAGGATGAAACTCGTTTTTCCTTTCAAATCCTCGTCGTATCTGACGCCTGAAAATCAGGATTTGTCTCTTTATTCCTGGGCAGGTTTTGTGGCTTGGTTTGGGTGCCAGAAAGGCAGAATTTGGCTCAGAGAGTTAAAAAGTCTTCTCAAGAAAGATTGAAATTCTTTTCTCCCTTCAAATCCTGGTGGATTGTCCTCTGAAAATCAGGATTTGTGCCTTTACTCTCAGACAGGTTTTGTGACTTCTTGGTTTGGGTGCAGAAAGGCAGAATTGAGGTGAGGGAGTTTTGCACTGGTAAAAAAATCTGGTCAGGAGTGATTGAAATTCTTTTTTCCCTTCAAATCCTGGTGGTTTTGTCCTCTAAAGATCAGGATTTGTGTCTTTGCTCTTGGGATGGTTTTGTGGCTTCTTATCTTGGGTGCAGAAAGGCAGAATTTGGGTCAGAGGTTTTCACTGGTACAAAAGTGTGGTCAAGAAAGATTGAAACCTTTTTCTTCTTCCAAATGCTAGTGGTTTTTGGCTTTTGGAAAATCAGGATTTGTGCCTTTCTTGGGCCGGTTTTGTGGCTTGTTTTGGGTGCAGAAAGGCAGAATTTGGCTCAGAGAGTTACAAAAATCTGGTTGAGGGGGATTTAAACTTCTCTCGCTTCAAATTCTGGTGAGTTTTAGCTCCTGAAAATCAGGATTTGTGTCCATTTTGGGCTGGGTTTGGAGGGGACTTAAATCTCATCCCACCCCTGCCCTGGCAGGGACACCTCCCACTGTCCCAATGTCCAGCCTGGCCTTGGGCACTGCCAGGGATCCAGGGGCAGCCACAGCTGCTCTGGGAATTCCAGCCCAGCCCCTGCCCACCCTCCCAGGGAACAATTCCTGCCCAATCTCCCAGCCAGCCCTGCCCTCTGGCACTGGGAAGCCATTCCCTGTGTCCTGTCCCTCCAGGCCTTGTCCCCAGTCCCTCTGCAGCTCTCCTGGAGCCCCTTCAGGCCCTGCCAGGGGCTCTCAGCTCTCCCTGGAGCTTCTCCTCTCCAGCTCAGCACCCCCAGCTCTCCATTGGGGGAATTTCTCCCATCCATTTTCAGCTCCTTGGCCTTGTCCAACAATTCCAAGTCCTCCTTGTCTTGGGGATCCCCAGAGCTGTTCCCAACATTCCAGGTGGGCTCTATGGAGCAGAGCAGAGAGGGGGAATCCCCTCCCTCGACCTGCTTTGAACTCCAAGTACAAATTTTCTCCTTGAGAAGCTCCACCATCTTTTTGTGAAATGTTCTGAGTTGCTGACCTGTGGGTCTCCAAAGACCCTTGGGTTTCAGAAGGGCAGCACCCAGGGGCTGCAGGGATGTGCCTGTGGTGGGATTTTCTCAGTTCCAGCCCAGTTTGTGTTGGGTGGTGAATTCCCCGTCCCACTGACACCAGGTGTGCGCTCTCATTACCCTGCATTCAGCAGAAAATCAGAATAAATACAATGAAATAAAACAGCTCAGTGTTTATGTAGAAGGCAGAGTGCTCCAAGCCTTCCCAGTCTGCTCCTTTCTGGGAGCTGTGACTCCAGTGTAGCCCTGTAGAAAAATAGGGAAAAGGCTGGATGAGGCATGGCCTGATGCTTATCTGCCAAATGGGTACCCTGGAAATCTTCCTTTCCACCTGTATCCTGGTTTTTTTGGGATGACACAGCAGCCCTGGAGCTTTTTGCTGGCTGGAAAGCCCCGAGCCTGGAGACTTTTGAGGGGAGCCAAAAAACCCAACCACTGCATCCCAATCCAACCAGTGCTGCCAGCCCAGGATTTTGGGAACGTGCCGGGATTTATCTCCCTTCCTGCCCCTCCCGGCCCTCCTGGGTGCTCCTCAGCAAATATTTCTGCACCTCCAGGCCTTGGATTTCCAGGTAGCTTGAGGTGAAGCTTGATGAAGTGCTGCTAATTAAAATGCAGAGGGGTTGATGCCTTCCAGGTAAACCTGAAACCCTCAAATGACTTTGCTGCTCGCATCTGATTTGGCCTTAAAATTCTGGGGTTGGATTCTTTATCCTTGTGCAGCTTCTCCTCCCAAGCCAGAGGAGGAGCAGGGAATATTCCATGGCCCCATCCTTGCAAAGAGGGGGGGAAATGCAGCACAGACACTTCCCAAAGGCCTCAGGTACCTCATGGAAGGACAGAAAAATCATCTTCTTCACAAGGAGAGGTGATGCATGTGAGGAGGATGATTTGCAGAGTTTTAGACGCTTTGTAGAGCTTTCCTCTGGAAATTTTCTGTTGTTCTCCCCAGTTTCCACTTCCAAATCTCTCCTAAGGGTGGTGGGCACTGAGGATTCGCCTAAATCTTAATTCTGAGCTAAAACTGAGCATTTGAACCTGCACAGGACCAAAATATATTGAAGGAGATATTTTATTTATAAATAACTGACAGGGTAGCACACCTGTGCTGTCTCTTTCCCCTCTGTTTTTAACTCATGGCCCGGCCTCAACTCCACCTTTGAAAATTTCAGATTTCACCAGGCAGGAGGAGATCCCAATCCAGGGATTCTTGGTAGCACTGCTGCTAGTGGAGATTTCCTCACACCCATGCCTGAGGACAGGGATTTGACCTTGGCACAGCAAATCCAGCAGTGCCAGCTCGGGCTGGGGGTGGCCCTGAAAGCAGAGACGAGTTTGGTGCCCTGGAGAGAGAGGAGGTGGATGGGGAGGTGCTGGAAGTGCTGGGATTGCATGTCAAGATGGAATTTTGTCAAGGACAGAAGCTGGGAAGCAGCTGGGGACACTTTGCAGGGCGTGGATGTGGGGAAGACCTTTGGAGTGTCTGTCCCGGTTTGGACAGACAGGTGTCTGCCAGGGAAAGCTGGAGCTGCCCTTGGAATGGGGAATGTAAACCCCCTCCCTCCAAACTGTTAAAATTTTGAAGTTAAGGGGCTCTCAGGCAAAGATTCCTCTGGAAATCCATCTGACTACCCTGTGAAGAGAACTTGCTAACACTTTATATGAATTTCAGAGTCACACACTAAGGCAGTACAGAATCTAAAAAATATGAAAGCTTAAACTTAAGGCATCACATCAACTAAGAATATATAAGTCTGCTAACTATTGACCCAAGATGTTGAGTTTAGACTGTGAAGAGTTTCAGAAGCCATGGAAAATTGTCCAAAATTTAAAAAGAAATCAAGTATTGACATCAAGTAAAGCAATATAGGAATAGGAATAACAGTTCTTTACTAGGAAGATTAAAAATAAAAATGTAGTAGTACATAAAGGTAAACTAATAAAACATCCTAGACCCCCTGCCAGAGTCAGAGCAGGCCCTGGCACTGCTGGTCGGGGTGTTGGAGCAGCCCAATCCAGCCCTCCTGCAGTGCCAGGTGTGGTTCTGTTGGAGCAGAGAGGATCCTGCAGGAGGCTCCAGTGGTGCTGAGCTGGGCCCGGGCTCCCTCTGGGAATGCAGAGCAAACAGGCTGTGCTGCTGTTCTCAATGCCAGCTTGGATCCAGGTGGGAATGCTGGGCTCCTCCCCTGGGCGGAGCCTCTCCCAGGGGGATGCTGGGATTGTCTCAGCCCTGCAGTGAGCCTCGATGGCCCATGAACAGCAGATCTCCCCTGGAGGGAGGAGGGGTCCTGGGGGGGACAAAGAAACAAAAAACACCTCCCCAGCTGGTATTGAACACTCACTGCTGGTTACATCCTGCATTGCAGCCCAGACAGTGACACGGGGGGAAAATGAGCCAGAATTCCCTGCTGGGATGAGAATCTGAGGGAAACTGAGAGCTCAGAGGTGGCAGTTCCAGGTCCCAGCGTGGTGGTTTTGGGGATGGAAGTGAGGACAAAGGAAGCACAGAGCACCAGATGCTTTTCCTGTCCAGAATTTTCTCCTTGGCCTTGTAGGAATGGGGTTGGAAGATTCAGATCTGTGATCTCCCTTCCTGGCATCCTGAGAGATCCGGGAAGGCCGAGATCAAATGAGAACAAAAGCAGAAAATGAACAAGTTCTGCTGATCTCATTGATTTTAATCAAATTATGAACCGAGCCGAGGCACTGCGACTTCCAGGGCTTCCTAATTCTGTGTATCTGAGGCTGCACAATTTTCTCTTGCTGGTTGAGGGTTGGCCACAGATTTTCCAAGTGGAGTTGTTCTTCCTGTGGCCATACAGGGATGGAAAACTGGGGTGAGAAAATGATGGAATTATGAACTCACAAACATCAAAAGTGAAGCCAAGGTTATCATTTTATCTATAATTTATTTTGATCTCTCCTGAGTGATGGCAGCACTCAGGGGGTCACTTCAGCTGCTTTTTGGGGCGCCCTGAAGGGAATTTGTGGGTGCTGCCTGGATCCTTGGCTCCTGGCGGGGCTGCAGATCCAGCTTCAGTGCCCTGCTGGATCCAGCCTTGCCCTGGCCACGGCAGAGGTGGGACTGCAGAGTGCTGAGGTTTATTTCGGACATCAACAATGTGAGTTAGTACATTTTTTAACTTTGTTTTTAATTAATGCTTTCTCTGCCAAGCCTTTGTATCCACCTCACTGTTAATGCCTGCTCCAGCCACTCAGGGATGGAGCGAGGTGTTCTTCCCTTGGGAGTCTCTGCTGTGCATGAAAGTGCTGAAATCTGGGAATTTCCTAATGCTCTCCCCTCTCCCAGGATTTTCCTCCCCCTCTGTCACTGGCAGATATTTTGTACATCTCCCAAATGACTGTGGGGTCACTTATAAGCTGCTTTTTCTCCACTGGAGGACCTCAGGAAGTTGTTCCTCAGGTTCAGCTCCTTGGCACCGCTCTGAGCTCATACTGTGGGATAAAACAAGCAGAGGAATCAGCCTGGGTGGCCATGGATCCCTTCAGGGATTCAGGAATCCGCCCTGGGAGCCTCCAGCTCCACCTGGAATCAGCTGGAGGCCAGAGGGTAACTGAGAGAAGAAGTGGGAAGAGAAAAACAGGGAAAAGAGAATGAGAGGGGGGGGATTGTCCTGCTCTGCTGGTGCACCCTCACCCCCAGTGCTGGGGGCACCTCTGGGTGCCTCAGTGTGAGAAGGATCTAAAGATGTTGGAGAGAATCCAAAGGTGGGACATGGAGAGGGTGAGGGGCCAGGAGGGGCCACAGGAGGGGCAGCTGAGGGCACTTGGAGTGTCCAGCTGGAGCAGAGCACACTGAGGGCAGAGCTCAGGGATCTGCAGCTCCATCCCTGCTCTGGGCCAGGGACAGCACCCAGGGCACGGCTGGAGCTGGGCCAGGGCAGGCTCAGGCTGCAGAGCAGGGAAAGGTTCTTCCCCCAGAGGTGCTGGCACTGCCCAGGCTCCCCAGGGAATGGGCACGGCCCCGAGGCTGCCAGAGCTCCAGGAGCCTTTGGGCAGAGCTCCAGGGATGCCCAGGGGGGATTGTTGGGGGGTCTGGGCAGGGACAGGGGCTGGAATCCAGGATCCTGTGTTGTGCTGTGGTCAGGACATTCCATGAGAGATCAAACCAACCCCATCCACGCACCTCCTGCTGTCCCCAGAGCTCCTGGGGACATCAGCACAGGCGCCTCTCCCGGTGTCCCTCCTTGGCACCAGCAAAGCCCCTCTGGAGTTTCCTGGCCTGGCCTGGCCGTGGGTGAACTGGGGCACTCTGGGGTCACCCGGGTGCCCAGGCTGGCTCAGCTGAGCTGGGCCATCCCATCAGCTCCGTGCCAGGGTGGGCACAGTGGGACTTTCCTCCAGCAGCACAAGGAATGGGCTGTGCAGAAGGAANAAAACCCACAAAAAACCCCCCAAATCATCTGAGTTTCAGCTGTGCCTCCAAAATGATGTCAGTTAGCGCCCGCACCTTGTGAACTTCCCCTCTCGCTGGCCACATCCTGCTGGGGTTTTCTGTGTCAAGCCCGAGTCAGCCCCTTCTGCCCGGAGGTAAATTTAGCCGAGCACCCACTCGTGATGAAAGGCGTGGGCCGAGCAGCCGCCCTCGGGGGCGTCAAAAACTTCTAATTATAGCAGGGCCGGCTTCCTCTGCTCTCCCGTTCTCGCGTCACCGCCTCAAAAAACCTCCTGCTGCTCCGTGTGTTCCCTGAAACAGGAGCTGGGGGATGTTGAAATCGTGTCCCGGCCCCTCTGCCCCCGTGGGAAGCAGCCCAGGTGACAAGGGCAGCCTTTGTTTGGTTTTCGGGGCGGGGAAGGTGAGCGCGGCAGGGATTTTCTGCAAAAAATCTCGAGTAGGTCCTTTAGAAGTTGGTTCAATTCGCCTCCTGTAGGGTGGAGAAGAAGAAAAGAGGTGAAATGGCGCTGGGAGAAGCTGAAGTGTGAGCGCTGAATTCCCATCTCCCATGGAATTCTCTGTTAGGGACGTGGCAGTTGCAGCCCAGCTGCTCTCGGGCGGTTTTTGGTGCGTTTTGTGTGGCTTTGGGTTTTTTGTGGCTTTGGGTTTTTTCAGGGAAGTGAAAGGCTGCCAGATCAGGGTCCCGCTATGTTGTGTCTGTGCCCTGCAGGGTCACCACGGCTGGCCAGGCTCCTGGAGGGGAGGGGACAAGCTCCAGGTGAGGTGACACCTGGTCTCCATCCCCTGCACGGGATGCACCAGGTGGGATTTTCCTGCTGAAGCCTGGATGAGCTCAGCCGGGCAGAGCTGGAAGCAGCAGAACTGGGGGTTTCATCTCTGCCTGGGCCATTCACTGGAGAGCTGACAATCCACGTGGGACCCTTCCAATACTCTGTAAAAAAAACTGTAAAAATTCTGTAAAATACTCCGTAAAATACTCTGTAAAATACTCCGTAAATATTCTCTAAAATACTCGGTAAAATATTCTGTAAAATCACTTGGCTAGGGCCTGGCTGGCTGCCAGTGAAATTTCCATTGCAGGGAGAGCTACAAACGTTGTTTTTAGGGGATGCTGCTGCACCATCCCTGCCGAGGGGGGCACAGCAGTCACGGGCTGTGCCCTGTGCCCATCCCAGTGCTGGCACCGGATTTGGGGACCCCTCCCCTGTCCCAGTGTCCCTGTGCCTGCAGCTGGGAAGAGCTGGAGCTCTGTGGGGCGCAAAGAGAGGAGGGATTTGGGCTTTTCCCAAACAAACACCTGTGAGAGCTGCCCCAAACCGGGTGCCAGGTGCTGGCAGGAGATTATCCCCTGAGACAGGGAGGCGTTTCCAAGAGAATTCATCCCGTGGCAGGCGGGGAATGGCTCTGGCTGAGCAAACCCACTGTTCCTGCAGATAATATTCCCGGCTGTGATTTATCCCGGAGTTCTTGTCCCCGCTGTTGGTGGATGTGTGCCGGGGGTGGTGATGGATGGCTCCCAGACCCTTCCTGCTGCTTTGTTTTGGGGTTTGGGATGGGTTTTGTGCTGTGGTTATCAGCTCCGTGCTGAGGCTGCGGGGTCACAGGGAGGGGACGGGGGGGATGACTCTGGAATTACAGGCTCGGGAATGACAGCTTGCTTCTCCTGGAAAGGGGTGACAGAGCTCCTGCAGGGTGGCAGCACAGGGACCTTGGCGAGGGTTTGGGGTCATTCCAGGTTTAATTTTTGGATGGATCCACCCCCCACAGAACAGGAGGTTCCACCAGGCCGTGTGACATAAAAATCCTGGGATTTGGGGTTTCTGCACGACTGTACCACTGTGGAGTGAGGGGGTTTGAGGGGAAAACCCCAAAATTCCAGCCTGGTGCAGTCTTGGTGTTTCCAGGGGAGCCAAGTCTGCCCCAAGCCTCAGTGCAAGGTAAAGAAGGGCAGGAGATAAAACCCTTTTCCCCCAGAATGTCCTTCTCTGAGGCTGAGTGTTCTCCTGAGCCCTTCCCTGCCAGCCAGCTCGGGCGTGGATGTCGGGATGAGGGGAGAGGTTATCCCAGAAATGCTGAGAGGTCCCTGCTTGGGCAGGGCATGGGGAAATCTCAGTGAGTGGAGTGTTCCCACAGCCAGAAATAACAGTGCAGGGCGTTTTCTTCCTCAGGAGAAGGATTTAAAACAAAAAATAAAATTAAAAAATGATATAAAAGGAAAATTTATTGAAATAAAAATTAAAACCAAAATTAAAAACTAAAATTAAAATTAAAATTGAATAAGAATTAGAATTAGAATTAGAATTAGAATTAGAATTAGAATTAGAATTAGAATTAGAATTAGGATTAAATAAAAATCAGAATACAAATACAAATAATGCACAATTAAAAATAAAAAATAAAAATA
>VYXD01003221.1:35212-53320 GCA_013397195.1 Hylia prasina
GCAGAGCAGAGCAGGACAGGGTGTTTGGGGCCCAGGAGGAGGCAGGCTGTGACAGGCTGTGTCCCGTGTTCGCAGGGCGCGATGCCGCGGGGCACCGGTGGTCAGTGCTGCCCAACGGGACTCTGTCCATCCCCCGGGCCGGCCCGCAGGACGGCGGGCAGGACCTGTGCACGGCGGCCAATGCTCTGGGCGAGGCGAGGCTGCTGGTCACCCTGGCCGTGCCCGCGCAGCCGCCCCGCATCGCCGGCGGCCGCCCGCGGACCGCGCACTCCGGGGACAGCGTGGCCCTGCCCTGCAGAGCCCGGGGCAGCCCCGCTCCCAGTATCTCCTGGCTCCTGGCGAACGGCACCCGCCTCTCGCCCTCCTCCGCGGGCAGCCACAGGGCCGCCGTGGGGCCGGACGGCACCCTGGTTCTGCGGGCAGTCTCTGTGTACGACAGGGGCCTCTACACGTGCCTGGCCGAGAACCCCGCGGGCACCGACGCGCTGGCCGTGAGGCTGCAGGTCGTGGCGGCCCCTCCCGCCGTCCTGGAGGAGAAGAGACAAAGCGTGTCCGTGGCGGCGGGGGAAAGCCTGACTCTGCCCTGCACGGCGCAAGGGAAGCCTCGGCCCAGCGTGCACTGGGTGCTCCCCGACGGCACGGCGGTGAAACCGCTGCAGGCGGCGCGCCCGAGGGTGCTCCTGTTCCCCAACGGCACCCTGCGCCTGGGCGGCGCGGCCCCGTCCGACAGCGGCAGCTACGAGTGCATAGCCACCAGCTCCACGGGCTCGGACAGGAGGGTGGTCAGCCTCGTGGTGCGGCACACAGACACGCTGCCGAAAATAGCCGTGGCCTCTCAGGAGCTGACCCGGCTGAATTTTGGGGAGAGGTTGCTTCTGAACTGCACTGCCAGCGGGGAGCCCAAGCCCAGGATAATCTGGAGGCTGCCCTCCAAGGCTGTCGTGGACCAGTGGCACAGGTATGACCCTTTTTTCCCTCCACCTCTTTGGGGCTTCAAACGCTGTCTCCTCTGGTGCTCCTGTAAAAGCCTATTACAGCACTAAAACACTGTGAACTAAAACAGTTTTTAAGCTCTTAACGGGGGTGAAACAACTGTTCTAACAGCATCTATATCTAATAACAGACTCAATAACAGGCCACATCAATTTTCATAGGTGGGTGAGGTCTCGAAAGAGGTGCAAGTCATATTTGAATTAAGGTAACTGCTGTGATGCACAGTTTAGAGGAGGGGATGTCACTTGTAACAGACTTGTGAAGCAGGGCTCAGGAGGGAGGGGTTTCTTTCATCTCTGCCATGTCTGCCTTTGGGGGTCTCCCCATGCCCCCTCCCACAGTAACACTTCACCTCCCCCTTAGGAGAGAGTCCCAACCCAGGGTGTTCCCAGCAGAGCCATCACCACTCACATCCCCACAACACCAAAAGTGACAATGACATCAGGGCAGGACACGCTGTGCCCTGGGCACAGTGCCGTGGGAAAGGGCTTCTGTGTTGTATGGTGCTGTTAACATATTCAGTCCCTCCCTGTGCTCAGTATTCACCTCCAGCACTTGTTTCCATCATTATTTCCCTCTCTCTCTCCCCACAACAGAATGGGAAGTCGGATCCGTGTCTACCCCAATGGATCCTTGGCTATTGAGGCAGTCACGGAAAAGGATGCAGGTGATTATCTGTGCGTCGCCAGAAACAGAATGGGGGATGATCTGATACTGATGAAAGTCAGCATCACAATGAAACCAGCCAAGATTGACCACAAAGAGCAGTTCAGGAAGCTGGTGCCCTATGGGAAGGATTTCAGAGTGGACTGCAAGGCCTCAGGGTCACCCACACCAGAGATATCCTGGGGCCTGCCAGACGGGACCGTGGTGAACAACGCCATGCTGGCAGATGACAGCGGGCACAGGGCTCGCAGGTACGTCCTCTTTGACAACGGCACTCTGTACCTCAGCAAGGCTGGAGTGGCAGAGGGAGGAGACTACACCTGCTACGCCCAAAACACTCTGGGGAGGGATGAGATGAAGATCCACGTCACAGTCATCGTGGCAGCCCCCCAGATAAAGCACAATTACAGGACACACGTTACGGTGACAGCTGGAGACGCAGCCCTGCTGGACTGTGAGGCTGCTGGAGAACCCAGGGCACAGATCTTCTGGTTGCTGCCTTCCAGTGAGGTGATCTCCTCGTCCACAGAGCGGCACTCCCTGCACGCCAACGGCTCTCTGTCCATCGGCCAGGCCAGCCTGCTGGACGCCGGGGAGTACCTGTGCGTGGCCCGGAACCCTGGCGGGGATGACACCAAGCTGTATAAGCTGGATGTGGCTGCTAAACCCCCCACCATAAATGGCTTAACCGGGAACAAAACCATCATGAAGGTGACGGCAGTGAGGCACTCGAAGAAGCACATCGACTGCCGGGCAGAAGGGACACCTCCTCCTCAGATTATGTGGATCATGCCCGATAACATTTTCCTAACAGCCCCGTATTATGGGAGCAGGATTGTGGTGCACAATAACGGGACACTTGAGATCCGGAACATCAGGCCCTCAGACACGGCGGATTTTATCTGTGTAGCACGTAACGACGGGGGAGAGTCCGTGCTGGTGGTGCAGCTGGAAGTCACAGAAATGCTACGGAGACCAATGTTCAAAAACCCTTTCAATGAAAAAATTATAGTAAAACCTGGGAAAACTGTCACACTGAACTGTTCCGTGGATGGAAACCCTCCCCCGGACATCAGCTGGATGCTGCCCAACGGCACGTGGTTCTCCAGCAGCATCAGCACAGCCCAGTTTCTCACAGGAAGCAACGGGACCCTGACCATCTACGAGCCCGACAGACACCACGCCGGGCGGTACCGCTGCGCTGCCCGGAACCAGGTGGGCTACATCGAGAAGCTGCTGGTGCTGGAGGTGGCGCGGAAGCCCAGCATCCTGACCCGCCCTGCGGGGCCGGTGAGGGCCGTCAGCGGGGAGCCCCTGTGGCTGCACTGCCTGGCCGAGGGCAGCCCCAGGCCCGCGGTGGCGTGGACGCTGCCCGGGGGCCGCGTCCTGGAGCGGCCGCAGCTCAGCGGGAGGCACCTGCTGCTGGAGAACGGCACCCTGCTCATCCGGGCAGCCGCGGCCCAGGACGCCGGGAATTACGTGTGCAGGGCCCGCAACGAGGCTGGGGACTCCTCCCTCACCACCCCGGTGGTGGTCTCAGCCCCCGCCCCACGGATCGTGGGCAGGCCCCCCCGAGCCATCCACACCGTGGCGGGGGCAGCAGTTCAGCTCCACTGCATCGTGCTGGGGATCCCCAAACCAGAAATCTCCTGGGAGTTGCCTGATCACTCCATAGTGTCTGCAGCTCACCGGGGCTCCGGGGCCGAGCTGCTCCAGCCCACGGGGACTCTGCTCCTGCAGAACCCCCGAGCCTCCAGTTCTGGGGTGTACAAGTGCACAGCGAGGAACCCCCTTGGCACCGACACTGCCGTCACCTACGTCCACGTGCTCTGAGTCACAGATGCAGCAGGAATGGTGGGGACACCCGCTGCAGCTGGGCTGGGGTCACCAGCAATGGCTTTGATCAAAGGCAGCCACAAGAACGTGAGTGCCTGAACACATCCACGGCATTCAGTCTGCAGGGACTGGGCTAGAGGAGAGAGGAAGGGGAAACCAGCTCTGGCAGTGTTCACTAGCACTGGTTCTCTCCGTGTTCAGGGGATTTCAAATGAAAGCAAAATTAAGGCACTTCTGCTCTGCAAAGTAATAGCAAAGACTATCAAACATGGTAACTTTGTGGAAATGTGCCCAGAGAGCTCTTGTACAGACATAGTTTTGCATCAGTTCAATACTGCCCACCTTGTGTGACTGTCACAGGCACGGATCAGAGAGGGCAAGGACACCTGGGAACCGAAGAGCAGGTTCATTGGGATGCAGATCACCTTCCTCATGTGTTTTAATATTTAGTATGTTTTTAAAATAAATATTCAACGATGTAACAAGTAATGAAGTATTTGTAATAGCACGGCTGTGGTTGCCACAGTCTGTCCTGCAGAGCTGTGGGATGACACAGAACAGCTCCTTTTGGAGCAAGAGAGGCAGCTCTGCTCAGCACTGTTGGGCCAATGCACACAGACTGGGTGTGGAATCACTCCACCTTGGCATTGCCTTCTTGTTGTCACAAAAGCATTTTTTAAAGATTTCTCAATACAATAAAAATCACATCAATTTGAATCTCAATTTAGAATTGTGATTGCTCAGTTGAGCAGCCAGGTACGTTTAAGAAGCAAATTAAGTTAGCACAAAACAGGAATAAAGTATTACCAGGTATTCCAGTAAGTTTATTAACATCACATTGTGGCTTTTAATATAAACTCTAGGAAGTTCTAACACAAGCAATAAACCCACTTCAGCACCTTGTTACCACAATAAGAGCAGGAGGAATTGGTACTTTAAACAAAAACATCTATAAAGTGCATATGAAAATCACAGTCAAATAAACATGATTTCAAGCAGTGCTTGTTCTGCCAATGAAGAAAGCAGGCTGAGAACTCTCTCTGCTCTCTTCCTTGCCTGCAATCTCCCACCAGGGTGTTCAGCCTGCAGCAGAGGAGGCTTCAGGGGGGCCCCACTGCAGCTGTGGCACTGAGCACAAGGGGATGGGCACCCCAAACTCAGCACCTGCCATCTATCTCTGCTCTCTCAGCTTTACAGATCTCCCTCCTAAACTCCCAGTTTTTGTTCTCATTAGATCCAGTGAAAATGCACGTGCTTCTAGTGCTTTTAATTAGGTGATTCTTTGGAAGCCTGACATGCTGAATAAAACTGGAGTAATCCTGTACCCTAATAACTCCGTGGGCGCTACAGAAACTGCCCGAGCTTTGCTCAGCAAAACCTGGTGCTTACTGAAGGCAGTTTCAGTGTTTTATAAGACTTCAGCATCTTTCCCCTTTCTGAAACCAAATCCTTCACTTCAAACATGTTGTGTAATCTCCTGGCTACCAGGCTGTTGTAACTGCTGAGGTTAGACAAAGGCACTAACCAGCACACTGGGGTTTTTTGGGAACATAAACCCAGCCCACAGCACCTTTTGCTGTGCAGTGCTGGCAGAGGGCTCTGCACCAGGCAGGTGCCCACTGCAGTGACACTCTCACATCACGCTCTTCAATATATAAGAACTATTTAAAAAGCCCTCAAAAATGAATGAGAATTACACGAGATTAATGCTTTCAAACTCAAAAGCTGCAATTTCAGCATGACTGTAGGTCATTATCCTTCCCTGCAGCTGCCCAGTTCCCCACAAAACCAAATACAAATCCAAGTCCTCCAAGAAAGCCTTTGCCACTCTAGCCAGGATATCATTACAGAGATGTACAAATTAAGGTTCAAAGTGATTTTGATACCACACTGCAAGCAGCAACATCACAGCTTGGGCTAGCACTTGGATAAGGGTTGGAGAACCCTCCCTGTGTACCTGCTGCAAATCCAAGTGTGCCTAAAGAACTGCAGACAGGCTGATGGATCCCCCGTTCTGACACGGCCCCAGCAGCACCAGCAATGATTGCACACGTGGGAATACAGAGCACAGGGTCAATGGCAAAGCCTCTTTAAACATCTGGCTTTGCCTTACCAGAAAGGGCTTTTAACACTGTGGCAGCTTCCATGAGACAGGACCAAAGTCCTGCAGACCAGCTCCAGAGCAACTTCACTGGTTATTAGCTGGAAAGCTTTCCAGCGTAGATAGTAGGAATGAAACTTCATAGCATCACTGTTTTTCCCAGAAACAACTGAATTCTCTGAAAGTCAGTGGTTCAGTAGGTAAATTGTTAACTGTTACTGCGTTTGGAAGTAACGAGATGTGATTATTCCAATAATGGCCCATTCTGTCAGGGTAGAACACCCAGCCATGCTCACAGTCACAGCCTTGGGCACATCCTGCAGCTGCTCTCACCTTCCACAGCAAGAACACATGCCAAACCATCCAAAAGAGAAATGCATCCTCTGCCTTCCCCCAGAGCATTAGTGGTACAGAGCACTGCTGACCCACCAGCTCTACACAAGGATAATAAATAAATCCATCTCTGCAGAGGCACAGTCCAGCTTAAACCTGATTTCTGGCCTGGAAATTTAAATGGGCAAAGTAACTCTGAGGACTGGCACTTGTAAATGAGAGTGAAAAAAGCTCAAAGACTGTGGGCTGCTGCATGTTCTATGTCACACAAAGCATCTCCCTACTACTGCTGAACAAAAGTTGCACGTCAGATCAAAAGCATGACATGAATGTCTTAATATGTCAGGCCAATTTTATGAGATGGCAACAGTTTATGCACTCTCTGTCATTTGATAAAAAACCATGTATCTCTCTGTCAGACTTCAAAGATAATCTTATACATTTGTTTTCAAAAGCAGCATTTCCTTAAACTTTTTAGGCATCTCTGGTATATTCTGAAGATTTTACACGGTTGTGATACAGATTAGTTGTATTTGGAGCTTCAGAAATAAATATTTAACATTTATAACTGGAACCAAACTTTTAAACTTCTGCTTGGAGAAGCCACAGTAATGTTTCTCAAACCATCACAAAGTGCTGCTGCCCTCTGGAGCCGGTAAACCGCCTTAAAACTGTAATTCACTGGCTAGAAGAAACAAGACAGTCCCAAACAAAATAAAACACATATCAGAAACGCTGAAAAAATGTGAGCCTGTGGATTTACTACATCTAGCAGATGGCAAATTAGCCACCATGGCTCTTAGTCAGAATCACAGAGGAAATAACCCAAAGGGCCTTTGTTCCTTTAGTGGTCCCTCTCTCCCTTCACTCCCTGCTGGACCCCACCAGCTCTGACACTGCCACCACAGGAGCTGGGTTGGGCTTATCCACGCACAAAGCTCAGCCCCTCAACAGAGACAGAGCTACAGCTGAGAGCAGAAAAGCCCTTGGAGCACCCGGAGCTGACAAAGGAACCCACCCAACGGAGAGAGCACCAGGAGCTGTGCCCCCAGGCTGTGCCCCCACGGCGCTGGGGGCTGTGTGAGCAGGGGACAGCCCTGAGGAGCAGGGGGAGGCACTCTGTGTAAGCTGGCCTGGCCATGTTGAGTAATACCCAGCAGAAGGAAATGTTAGCGACATTCCCACCTTCCTAACTCATAAAGAATGCCCATTTCCCTACTCAATTACTAAAAGACAGAGACAGGTCCTTTGTTGTTGGCAATGCTGTAAACTCCACACGAAGTCTGGTCATTCCCCCTGACAGCTCCAGGCACATCCCAGCCTCAAGAGCAGGTACCTTCTCCAGGCCATGGCCAGGTGGAACACAAGGACAGCCCAAACTATCAGGATATAATGAGCATAAACAACTCCACTGAAACATCAAAAAGGCCAGAAAATCATCTTAAAATGACAGCTACTTAAACCACAGCACATGGACAATCCAGCTGGATGCTGAGGGAATGCCAGCACACCACAGCACGCTGGGCACACTGGTGCCAGGCATGTTTTCAAAGTGACCCTTCAGCTCAGGAATCCACAGCCCCAGCCCCAGGAAAAGGGAAGGTGTCTGACAGCAGGGCACTTGAGCTGTGAGACTTTCCCAGCTGGTTTCCCTTTGAATGGGACAGGTGACCGTGTCCCACAGGTGACCGTGTCCCACAGGTGATGATGTCCCAGGTGACTGTGTCCCAGGTGACCGTGTCCCACAGGTGATTATGTCACAGGTGCCACTNGGTGACCATGTCACAGGTGATGATGCCACAGGTGACCATGTCCCAGGTGACCGTGTCACAGGTGATGATGTCACAGGTGACCATGTCCCAGGTGACCATGTCCCACAGGTGATGATGTCACAGGTGACCATGCCCAACAGGTGACCGTGTCACAGGTGACCGTGTCCCACAGGTGACCGTGTCCCACAGGTGATGATGTCACAGGTGACCATGTCCCACAGGTGACGATGTCCCAGGTGACCATGTCCCACAGGTGATGATGTCACAGGTGACCATGTCCCAGGTGACTGTGTCCCAGGTGACCGTGTCCAGGTGGGCCTGGGCAGTGGCAGCAGCTGCCAGGCCCTGTGATGCCCTCGGAGCCCTTGTCCCCTGCCCCTCCCGGGGAGCACACCCTCCCCTCAGCCAGACACAGGCACAGGACACAGCACCACGCTGCTTTCACTATGAGAAAACATCCACTTTCTGTGTGAATCATTTCCTTGTGCTTTTACTAAATTTAAGCAAGTGGCTTTGCAAGGCTTTTGGGTTTTTCTCTTTGTTTCAAGAATGCAAGGTTTCTTTTCATCTCTTCTCTAAATGCAACATAGAAAGTACATAATACCAGTCTAGTGTCCCAAACATGAATAAAAGTGACTCAGTGTCTTGCAGGGTTCCCAATTTTAATTGAATACGAAGAAAATTCTAGAAATCTCATCCCACCCACATTCCTGTATTTTTATTTTCTTCTATTTCTCCTTGTTATCCCTGGGAATGTTTCAGTCCTTTCCCCTTTTCCCAAGAGGTGTTCCCAGGCACTAGGAACGACAGGAGTAAAAGATGAGCACAGAAAGCAGTTCAAAGGAAATGCTGAAAATGACACACATGACATCCCCTTTAATTTCTTCCCTGCATCCACGTGAGCCCTTCAGCTCTCCTTGGGAGGTGTTTGATAGGTCCCAGGGGGTGTCCCACCGACGAGGACCCCCGGCACACCCAGCACGGTGCAGAACAATTCCCTGGGGGCACAGAGAGGTGTTGGTTATCCTGGGGGCTCTGCCTGCCAGGAGGGCCAGAGGTCTGACTGATGGCAGAGCCCCAGAGCAGCTCGTCAGCACACCCTGCCAGCAGGGCAGGAGTCAGGGCGCACTCAGGAGAAGGCTCAGGTGAGGAGGAGTGAGGATGAAGGCTCCAGAGCTTTCCCAGATGGAGGCACCCCCACACCAGGCCAGCAGAGAATTCTAAATCCCACTCAAGCAGTAACAGGATAAAAAGATAACAATTACATACATGCAACCACAGATTAAAGGTCTGAGGACAGGAACGAGCTGTTTGAACAGTGCAGATGTGCTTGCTGGCAAGATTGCCTGAAACACACCATTTCACAACTGGGAAGTCAATGAATCTCTTGCACTGGGTGCAGCTTCCCACAGAATCTGGTGGGGTCTCCAGATGAGAAACGACCACAAACTCAGCTGCAAATCAGGGCACAACCCAGACAGTGAAAGGAAAACTCAAGTGGCAGGAACCAGGGGGAAAACAAAGGAATGGATTTCCCTGGGATGTGGAGCGGTGCCAAGCCCAGGCCTGAGCTGAGGGGCAACAAGGGACATAACCCTGGTACCAATTCTCCCTGTCACAGCAGCTGGCAGAAACCAAACTGAGAGAAAGGGGCAGAGCCCACTGCTCTGGGCACTGGGAATGCCCACTCTGGGCAGAGAGGAGGGAGCAGCAAGTTTGGAGCACAGTGAGCAGAGGCTGTGAGTGAGCTCGAGACACCCGGAGGGGAGCTGCAGGCAGTGGCCAGTCTGGGACCAGGAATGTTGCTTTTTACAACATGCAAAACTCCTGATCTGTGCCAGCAGGAGAGGGTGACAGGTTTTCCTAAAGAAGGACAGGTTTAAACATATAAAAACTTTCCAGGATCAAGCAAGAGACTGGGAAGACATGGTCTTGGGACTAACACCTTTATTGTTTTTCCAAGAAAGAACTGAAATCAGACTCCAGTTCATTACATTTCCCTGTTACAAATTCAGGAGAAAAGATGTATTCACACTCAAAAGAGGAAACAAGACCTCTCCATTTTCCCCTCCTGGGACTGCTCCTTTTGGCACAGCACTGTAATTTTCCTGGGTTTACACCATCATACACACATAAAACTGCTGACACACACCCACCTGACAAAGGGTGCTCATGGCTCTGTGCTGGTCTTACCTGAGTAACTTGATTCTGCAGGGATGTGAGGAGCCCTTCCCTTTGCTCATCCTGCCCCTTAAGGCAAGTGAGTACCAGTGACAGGAGAGGCTGCTGGCTCAGCAGGGACACGCTTCAGGAGAAGCAAACACAGCACTTCATTAGTAAAGTTATTTTGATACTTCCCATCCTCAGTCCCTTCCTTGTTTTGTCTGCGCGTTTTCCCCTTAAGTGGCACTGCTGCCTCCATGTCTGTTTCTGTTTTAGTCACTTAAAGCCTTGGCAGAGGCACTGAAGACCATTCTCCAGGCAGGCAGAGCCAGCCAGCCCAGCTGCAGCAGCTCTCACTGAGATCCCCCAGCTCAGGGGCCCTGAGGGAGCAAGAACTGCCCACAGCCCTGAAGGCCTGAGCCAGGAGCACAGCAGGTGGTTCCAACACTGCTTTGTCCAACAAGGGACGTCGTTTTGGTGGAGATAAGGCAGCTAAAGTTTCTAATCCATGCTACACTGGTGGTCTCAAGTAGGTCCTAAGGAAGTTTCCCCTAAAGGCTCTGATTAGAACAAGAGCTGCCAGACTTGCTCTAAAATTCCAGCGTGGATTTAATTAAGCAGAATGTCTAGCATAACCACAAGGAAGTACAAACACATTTCAGTCATCATGGAAGAATATTTTACTGAAGGAACATCAATAACAATTAAGTAATTAAAATTCTCATACATTTGGAGCTAGAGATGAGCTTTACCTAATTCCCAGCAGGAAGCAAGTGACATGACAATGGTGGGACCTTAATAGCAAGGAAATCTCCTACAGCCACGGGAGGGAAGAGACAATAAGGGCTCTAACTGTTCCTTTAAATCCCTGACACTTCCCAGCACCGAGCTGCAGAGTAGCCCCTGGAGGGTGGGTCACAAAGCTGCCACGTTTCTTCCTCTGAAAACGATGGTATTTTGTCAGATTAAATGACATCTGAACCCCCTCTGGGGCTGGTGATGATGTGTGAGGCCAAACTCCAGCCCTCAGTAAACTCCTCCTGCACAAACACCCTCCAGCCCAGTGTGCAGGGGTTCCCCAATGTCAGACCTCTTCTGCTTCTGTCTCTGTCCTTCTCAGATGACCCCAAGTGCTGCCCCTCCTCCAGCTCCTCTCCTGCAGCTTTCAAGACCCTGCCTTGAACTGAGGAGGGCAGTTCTGCAGTGGGGGGCACCAGGCACACTGCTCACCCAGGCAGGATGAGGGGGACAACCTGGCAGGGAGATAATACAATAAAGAGAGTGGCACCAAGGCCACATGAACCCAAAGCCATCCCCGAATGCTCTGATAAAACTGGAGCTGCTTCCTCAGCACAGAACTGCAACAGCCACCATTTATCTGATGTTTTTCTTCAGCAAAGCAAGTAAAAATTTTGAATTACTAATGCAGGGTGCCAACAAGCTGAACCTGTGCCAATCCAAAGGCAGTTACTTGTTTGGAAAACAGCACTCACCATTTGTGAGAGCTGCTCAGTGATGCTTTTGCAACTTCCACAATGGCAGACACCTGGGATCTGTGGCAAAACACAGAAAACTCATCTGGGACCCTATTTCCTATCTATGTTTGAGAGGGACTTGCCCGAGTTTAAATGTACTGGGACTCAGGGGTGGAGGTCGGGGTCAACATCTGAAATAGTCACATGTGCCTAAAGCCTCTCCACTGGGGCTGACTCACAGGGAAAGGTCTGTCTTTGACCTGGAGCCTGCACTCCCCACGTGCTGCAGGAGCAGGGACAGCAGCCACATTCCTGCCTTGTTCTCAGGGTTTTCCTTCCCAGGAGCATTCCCCTGGACTGAGCTAGCAGGAGCTGTTTCCCACGCACACGCTGGCATGAGCACAGCACACAGGACTCTGCACACCCTCACCAAGCACCAGAATTGCCTTCAGGACTGCAAACACAGCTCCCACTCGATGCTCTTGTGAGCAGCAGCCAAGGGGTGACAATCACAAGGAGAACAAATCCCAGGAAATAATTTCTCTGTGGCAAGAAGAGGAAATCTTGTAAAAAACGGGTGTTATTTACCAACTGCCACCTCCTTTGCACAAAATCCTTCTCAACTGGAACAGCTACAGAAGCCCAAGAACTGAAGAAAGAACTGAATCTTCTGGCATTGAAACTGCAGCCTTACAGGTGAGTGATTAATCCAGCTGGGATATGTGGTTATGATGGATTAATATCAAAATAAGCTGTGGGCACTGAAATAGGAAAAGGATCCTGCTGGTTCACTGTGTCCATGTGAACAGTGAACCACAACGAGACACTGAAGCCTGTGTTGGTTTTGACATCACAGATTCAGGAAATTACTTCCCTTACCTCACCTGCATGACAAATGAGGCAAAATTAAGTGCTGTAAATGCTTGAAATCACACTTACTCTCCATGTAAGGCACAGTGTGCATCCCTGTTAGTGCCTCTGCCACTGCCCTTCTCAACACTGCCAGGTGTAGAGGATTAGCAAGTTTCAGCAAATTCCTGTAGTTTTACCCACATCCAAACCATTTCCCAGATAATTAAAGTTATTGGTTTCAATGGTGACACCAATATTTTGGTACCAATTCACACCTCAGTAGTGAAGCATCTGCAATTTTGAACCTGCACTATGGATATTTTCACCCATGAAAATCTGCAGCCTTCAAAAACCAGTTCTGGATTCGCTTTCTGCAAAGGAAGGGTCAGGCAGGTGACAACTCACCTGTTTGCTGGGGACAGAGGCACACCTGGGGTGTCCTGGAGAGGTGCAGGAGCAGCTTGCCCCATCCTTGCCCCAGGCTCAGCATCTGGGTCCCCACGGGCTGTGGGAGGTGGGACATGGACATCAGGGGGTGCCCAGGACCTCACAAGTGCCAGTGTCAGGCCTGCAAATGTTCTTCCTCACAGCCCCACTTTCAATGGAGGTGCAGTGATTTCAGCAACAGGAATTAGCATTTATGGCCTTGAGTCGTTGAATAACCAGGAAAAGAACAGCAACATTTTTGACAAGCAAGAGCAGCCAGGAGCTGAGAGCAGCAGGTGAAGAGGGGGCACCGTGCATGGCAGCAGCTCTGCCCCACTGCCCCACCCTGCCCCAGCCTGGCAGAGCTGCAGGGACCCCCAGGCACTGCCCAGAGCTGCAGGGACCCCCAGGCACTGCCCAGAGCTGCCCCAGCCCTGCTGACTTCTTAGGAAGCCTCAAGTCTTTCCCTTTAGGTTTTTCTCCCGGGGTTTTCTTACCAGCTGCCAGGAGGGAGGGCAGTGCCACGTGCTGGACAACACCCTCCAGGGAAAAGCACTGCTGGGAGATCAGGATGGAGATGACACGGCCAGGGAGTGTGGAAGGACAGGACCAGGACATGGACATGGACATGGCCAGGGAGTGTGGAAGGACAGGACAGGACATGGGCGTGGCCAGGGAGTGTGGAAGGACAGGTCAGAAATGTGGCAGGGAGTGTGGAAGGACATGGACATGGACATGGACATGGACATGGACATGGACATGGACATGGACATGGACATGGCCAGGGAGTGTGGAAGGACAGGTCAGAAACGTGGCAGGGAGCCTGGAAGGACAGGTCCCTCACCTGCAGGGACAAACACTGCAGGGCCTCACACCCCTGCCTCCAGCACTGAGAAATTCACTCACAGAATGAACAGTACAACATTTACACATAAGCACCTGTCCCTTTTGTACCTTTTAATGCATTTCCCAAACATTTTATGGCAAGTACTGACAGCTCTTATCTGAATTTCAACAATTACTGATTACAAATACCAAAATTCTGGAATAAAAACCATAAACCTTATAAAAGCTTCAGGAAATTTTATCATTCAATAAAACCAGGTAACACTAAGACTCCTTCCTCAACTTCAGGACAGGGATGTCCCCATGGACACAGCTTCAGCCTGCTCCCAAAAGCAAATGCCATCAAGCTGAAGGTAAAGGTGTGGAACCAGGTATTGGATAATACCATAATCCTGCTGGCTGTAATGGGGCTGTGGGAGCAACACCAGGTGAGTAAGAAACAACCAAGCCTTGTCCCCCGTTTACAACTGAGTACCCAGCACCAACACATGGTCCTTAAAACACAGACAGTTATTTACACACCCATCAGCACCTTAGGAAAAGCACACGGCTTTGCTGCTCCTGCTGAAGACTGACTCAGGTACTCTGCATCATCCCATCAGAGAGATGGGAAAAAAGTTGCAAAGAAAAAACTCTAAGCACTGCTCAAATTTTACCTTAATCCTGAAAATGCAAAAACTAATAAAAATCAATCAGGAATCTCAATAAAAGACTTGAAAATTCAACCAGACACAAGACTGAATTGGTACTCCACATTTCATGTAGGATGGAGGCCCAACTACCTCTCCAAGGAAAGCTGGGCTAAACAGGTGTCACAGGTATGCAGAAGACACTGAACCCTCTGCACACTGCAGAGCAGAAGGCTGAAGCCCCAGACGTGGTTTGAGGAGCAGCACAGAGCCCTCAGGAGCCCTGGGCACTGGGGCTGAGCACGGTGCAGCTCACTGGCAGCTGGTTCTGGTGGCACTGATGCTGGCAGGGACAGCACCATGCTCAGAACCCAGACACCTTGCAGCTATAAATATTTAGGTCAAAGCAGAGCAGTGCTTGGCAGCAGAAGTGGTGTTTCCTCACTCAGGGTGGGTGTTCATGTCCAGTGTGGTCAGGCCACTGCTCAAATACCCACGGCTGCTCGTGGTGAGCACCTGGGAAAGCCCCTCCTGCAGCAGCAGGGACAGAGCAGTGTGAGCACCTCTCAGCTCAGTGCTGCTCTGACAGGTCACTGCAGGACCCTTCCCTCCCTCTGCTGTCCAGCACTGCCATCAGGAGGGAGACCAGCCACAAAACCAACCGGCTTGAAAGGATTTCACTTCAGAGATCCCATCCAGGGGAATGTGGGATTTGGGGCATGATTCTGGGTTATGTAACAGCTTCTTAAGAAACAGCAGAGTTGACTCACCCCAGTGCAAGTTATTTTCTCCCTGTTCCAGAGTGAAACTCGTTTGGCTGCATTTAGATGTTCCCTTCTGTGCTCTTTCAAAAACTGCTTCCTCTCAGCTGCTCTGCCCTGCCAGGGATGCCCCACACTCCACGGAATCACAGACAGCTTTGGGTGGGAAGGAACTTTAAAGGTCATCCCATCCCATTCCACCCCTGCCAAGGCAGGGACACCTCCCACTGTCCCAGGCTGCTCCAAGCCCTGTCCAGCCTGGCCTTGGGCACTGCCAGGGATCCAGGGGCAGCCACAGCTGCTCTGGGCACCTGTGCCAGGGCCTGCCCACTTACAGGGAAGAATCTTCCTATGTCCAATGTAAACATAGTGTCTGTCAGTTTAAACCATTCCCCCAATAAAAACTCTTAATACTTTGAAAAACCAGATTATTCAAAAATCTGTGCAGACAAAATCCATAATCTATAAATTACATATTTAATAAATGAAACACCCATCATGACAGGAGGCAATGACCTCATGCAGAACCTTCCCTCATTCCCAGACTTCAGACAAGCAAAGATTGTCCTGAGCTGTTCAGTCTGGAGCAGCACAACTCTGATAACAATCCCTGAGTGGCAGCCAGTGTCTGCTTCTCCTTTGGTCCCCTGTGACCGAACAGGCACAGCCTGAGCCCACACAGTAACTCAGGGTGCTTCACTCAGTACACTTCCAGCAACTTTCAGGGATGGAAATGAAAGCCATTGCAGGAAAAAGGGCCAGAACAAAGAGGTGAGAGGCGTGCAGAGCCCACGGAGCCCAGGTGGGCTCACCTGCCCCAGGCACACTCAGCAGGGAGCTGCAGACTGAGCTGCTGGGTCTCACTCAGGGCCTTGCCCAGCACTGAGGAGTTAATGCTGCGAGCTCAGGGGGCCTCCAGGAGATCCAGCAGGAACCCCGGGTCCCACAGTAAGCTGGAGTTCCAAGGCTGAATGTTGCTGTAGATTATCACCTTGGAACAAAGGTGAGGGACAAACTGCCTCAGTGTGCCCCTACTGAGGACCAAAAACAGAGAGCTGCATACAAATGCACACTGCAGGAAAGCTGCTGGCATGACAAAATCCTGGCTGGGTTAGCACTTCATACACATTTTCAAACTCATTTTGGATAAGCAGCACCTTCCAGATAATAAGGCTGATATAACTAGTTTGTTCAAGTTTTCCTGCAAACAAAATCTTGGACACTTCTTGGACATTTCTAGGACTGATACTGTGAGCAGCTGGGCAAGGCCCAACATCCTCCTCCTCCTCCCCAGCATCTTCCTGAGACATCAGGGTTCCCTACAGGGCACGTACCCTCTGTTCCCAGCACTGCTTCCCCTTGATCACCCAGGGAGCTGCAGTGGGACAGAGGGAATTCATTAAGGAGAAATGAGAAAATTTATCCAAATTAAAAACTACGTTTGATAAGGTGACTTAACAGACAGGGTCTGGAAATCAGTAAATAGAGAAAAGATACTTAAAGTTCATATTTTGACATTAATGAGTAGACAAAAGGGCAAGAACTGTCCCAGGCCAGGGACGCCAATACATGAAGTGGTTTTATTCAGGGAGAAAAATAGGTGTTAGTGAGGAATGCAAATTTCACACCCAAAATATTCCAAGGAGAGTTTGTCTCCAGCGTGGGGTTTTATATCACAGGGACAAATTTCACTAATTAGCCCAAATGGGAAGGCTTCCTCATTACTGAGAAGAATCTATGAATTGAAGTTAACATATAATATGTCCTGCAGCCCTGGGACCCCTGTCACTGCCAGCCCTTGCTGCTCCACATCCTGATACCCCAGGGCAGGGGGATGAGGCCATTAGCAGGGTAATTAATTACATCGAGGACAGTGTCTGATGTTAGCCCTCTGCTCTGGCAGCCAGTGGAACAGCCAAGACAGAAATCCAGGGAGTGTTCCACCCTGAGGCAGCACTTGCACCAGAAGCAATGCTGAAGGAGTGGCTGGGAGATAGGATTTTTTTAAAAAGTGAAAGAATTATTTAAAAAGAGGAAGTTTAGGGAAGATAACCAGGCACACCCCTCCGTCACTGGCACACACACTGCAGAGGAGACCAGAGCACAGCCGTCCACAGAGGGTGAGTCTCTGACTGTGAGCATTTGTGAATTGTAATTTAATATTGCCTCAAAGTGGCTGAGTGAGACAGCTGGGCCCACAGCAGGCTGGAAAGGAGCTGAAAACGTTACTGTGGACATGCAGTGGGGTTGGGTGCTCCGAATGCAGCAAGGGGACCAGCATGAATGTAATGTTACTACCTTAAATACAGCTGTTTCAAAATGTATACATAAACTTTATTAACGGTTTTCAGGAATTTCTAACTCCATCTGATTTAAAAAAGGTGCTTCCAAACAAGTTCTGTGTATCATTTCTTTAACAAATTATTTAATGCCTTGTATTATTACTAGACACTGTTTTGACTTGTTATTGTAGATTAACGTTAACAAAGCTTGTTATTTTTATTGTGTTACTGAACTTTGGCTTGTAAGCAGAAGAAATTAACATAAAGCTCAGACGCTTGTGTAGTTCTTCTATATTTCCTATTTCTTTTCCCTAGTGTTTCTCATTAAATGCTACTGCTGCCAGGTGTCTAAATCTATTAAAATACTATTACTGAGAAATACTTTCCTGCTCCCTATGAAATGCAACCACAAATCTGAGCTCTGCAGACCCAAACAAGGGGCACAAACCAGGAGCAGAAACAGCAACTGCGGCAGTTTGCAAGTACCACAAGACGTGGATTTGCATGTGAGGGGTTTCCACTCCTCCTTTACAAAGTAAAAGCCAAAAACATGGGAGCCGAACTCTTTCGGAATTTAAAAATCGAGGAACTGAACACTAAAGCATGAAACTTCACAAACTCAAACGCGTTTGCGCCTCTCCCCGCATCAAACCTTCACAGAGCGCCGCAGCTGCGGCAGCTGAGACTGCAGGTTTTCCATGCAGCACTGCCCGTGCTGCAGCCGGGGTGCCCCGGAGCCGAACCGGCACCCCCGGCCCTCGGAGGCAGCGGGGCGAGGGGGGCCCGGTGCCGCGGGCACCGGGAGGGTCCGGGCTGCGGGCAGAGCAGCCCCCGGGCTGACCCAGACGGGAGCGGCCTCAGCCCCGGCTCCCCGCACAGCCCAGGGACCGAACATCCCCCGGGGACCGAACATCCTCCAGGGACCGAACATCCTCCGGGGGCTGAACATCCTGGGGGGCTGAACATCCTCCGG
>VYXD01003221.1:56871-69123 GCA_013397195.1 Hylia prasina
CTGTTCCAGAACAGGAGATCCCCTGACCCCAACCTCTCCCTGTTCCAGAACAGGAGCTCCCCTGACCCCAACCTCTCCCTGTTCCAGAACAGGAGCTCCCCTGACCCCAACCTCTCCCTGTTCCAGAACAGGAGCTCCCCTGACCCAACCTCCAGCCTCAGAACTGCCTGGAAGAAGTCTGAACTTAGAGCTGGAACTGTGAGGAAAAACTTAAAACAGAATCATGAAATGCTACAGATGATATAACAAACTGTAAAGGTTTTGCAGAAATAGCTGAACTTGGGCCAGAGTAAAGCCCATGACAGCACAGGATGTGAGAAATGCAGATAAAATCCACAGGAGATGTGATTTTTCAATACAGGGGGTTGTCACCTTGTATGCAACTGGCAGACAAACAGAAGCCTAGGCCAGATTTAGAGGAGCCATTTGTGCAGATTTTTGGTAACACAATAATTTGCTTATCTCATTCTATGCTTGCAGTTCCTAATCCATTGACCAATAATAGTTGTATGTCAGAGGAAATTATTTCATAATCAGGCTTATCTTGATATGCATTAAATCCCCAAATCCTTCCCATACTACATAAATAAACAAAACTATATGTTTTCACAGAGGACATTATATTAGAAAACATACAAACACTGGATTTACATTGTACTGAGCTCCTGGGGAAAGACAGGTTCATGGTAATTTCTTTACTGATGATTAAGGGCAAATTCTTGCACTATACAAAATAATCAACCGTTTCCCTTTTTGCACCTGGAAAATTTGAAAAGAATCAGGGAAGTATTTTCGAGTACATGACATTTTGAGGTATCACAGCACCTGCACATGGAATAGATTGTGGGCTATTGGAACAAATTGTGGTTCATTTATCAGCACTGCCAACAGCTCCAGCCCAGCAGTGTGTGTCCCCATCACACAAGAGCTCATCCTGCCAAAGCCATCACCTGTGCCCCCTTCCTGGGACGTGTCCCTGCCTGCCAGGGCACTTCTGCAACCAAAACCCAGTTTTCTAAGAGGGTCAAGGCAGCTCCCCTGCTGCTCATTTACTGCCACACTGGGCCCTGGCCTTTGTGCCTCTCACACCCTGCTGGGCTGACACAGTCAGGAGCTGGGCTCCAGCACAGGGCACCAGCATTTCCCTGGAAACAGTGCCCAGCCCCCCTGAGCGTGCTCCCCCCGCAGCCCCAGGCCAGGTCAGTTCCCATTAATGCCCGGGGAGGGAAGTGCCAAATGCCCCACCCAGTACTCGCTCCATTTTGCACCTACACATGGAGAGAGAGGGGCAATTTCCCAGGAGCTGCTTTCCCTGGTCAGGGGAGCTGACCAGACATCAGACACACAGACCTGCCTGTGCCCCAGAGCCACCAGTGATGGCTGTGCAGGGTCCCTGCTGACAGCTGGGAACAGCATCAGGAGCTCAGCTCGGAAGAAAACGTGGAAGGCACTGCCACGGCCACGAGCCCTGAGGCACTGCAATGGACCGTGACACCCTGACATGGTCACCAGTGGGGGACAGGAGGCAGGGCAGGCAGCCAGGGACACATCACAGTGGTGACAGTGCTGGGGGGACTTAATCCCAGCCACCCTCAAGGCTGTTTGCCCTCAGCACCCATTTAACACCGACACCCGCATTAACCAAAATGTCCCAGGTGGTGATGCACAAACTCCTGCCTCAGCTGCAGCCTGGGCACCTCATGGAGCAATCCACAGCTGCCCCAGGCAATGGCCTGGACAAGAGCCACTGGCCACAGGGCAGCGAGCCCTGAGCCACAGCTGTCCCAGCTGCAGGCAGCAATAAACCCACACAAACAGCTCTGTTCCCAGAGAAGTGCACCAGTTCCAGCATCATACCCAACAAACACAGCACCAGTCCACAGCTCTCCATGCAGCAGTAGCTCCTGCCAGGAGCAGCAAGTGCTGCAAGCAGCACAGTGCATCCCCTGGCCAAAAGCCCCAGGAATCCATCCCGGAGGTCCGAAGGCAAGCCCGTGTCTGTGTCACAGCAGTGCAGGGGCAGCCCCTGAGCACACCAGTGCACACAGCTTTGCAGCTGAGCACCCACTGTGGTGGCTCTGAGCCACTGGCAAGGGCTGGTGCCTCCAGAACAGGGAATTCTCACATAAACAACGAGGAGACACACGCCAGGGTTACCCTGGAATGCTCAGGAAACACTCTGCGTTTGTCCATCCCACCAGCCTGGGGCAGCAGGTCTGTCCCACACACACACAAACACAGAAATGAGAGAGACAGGGTCAGGTTTTCTTTTCCAGTTTAGGAGGAGATGGTGTGCTTTCTCACACAGAGCAAAGGGAAGAGACAAAGGCAAGAGCAAATGTGACTAACTCAGGCGACATGTGAAAATGAGGAAGGAAACCACACACCAACAGACAAAAGCCTCATCTTCCCACACATTTCCCCACTCTGAACACTTTGCTCAAGGCTTCTGCTGGCAGAGGAGCAGTGGATGAGACGGGGACAGGCACAGGGGCCTCTGCAACAGCTGTGCAGGTTTGTGCAGGTACTTGCATGGTCGGGGTGTTTGGGAGTGTGATGGGCTCAGAGCTGGGAGCCACCCATGTGCAGCTGATCTTGGAAATGCTGTCTAGAGCTGTGCTGAGAAAGGGAAACAGTGGGTGCTTGGGAACAATTACCAGAAGTCACTTACCCAGAAGCGGCTGGCTCTTGGGCCACGGCTCTAACATTTCCATTCAGTGCTAAAATACATTTCCATGGAAAGACCAGCAGTGCTCCAGGCATTCTGCTCTTACACCCTGCTATGACATTACCCTGGGGTAACCCATACTCCAAAATAAGAATGAACCTTTTTAACTCTTCAGTGGATGTTAGCCTATAAACAATTTAAATTCCCGCAAAGGTTTAGATTTTCCATGAACCAGAAGAGCAGTTGCTCTGTGTAACACACGCTCAGGCTTTGTGTTTGTTCATTGCTGTCACTGTAAGGGACATGTAATGCCACATACAGAAGGTTGTGTTTCGTGTTCTCTCCCTGCTTTTCACCCCGGTCTGTTTCCAGGCATGGGAGACTCTGCAAACACGAGCAGTGTTGGTAACAGCAGTGGAGCAGCCTCCTCTGCACAGTGCCACCGTGACACCACCATCACCCACCTGCTCTTCCCAGCGCTCTACACGCTGCTCTTCCTCCTGGGACTCGTGCTCAACAGCCTGGCTTGCTGGGCTTTCTTCCACATCCCAAGCACATCAACTTTCATCGTCTACCTGAAAAGCATCCTAGTTTCTGATTTTGTAATGACCCTGATGCTTCCCCTGAAGATCCTGACGGACTCTGGCCTGGGACCGTGGCAGCTCAAGGCCTTTGTGTGCCGCGTTTCGGCCGTGATATTCTACGACACCATGTACATCAGCATAGTGCTACTGGGGCTCATCGCTTTCGACAGGTTCCTAAAGATTGTGAGGCCTTTTGGGAAGTTCTGGGTGCAAAATCTGACCTCAGCAAAGATCCTGGCCAGCCTGGTCTGGCTCTTCTTCCTTGTTCTCTCTCTGCCCAACATGATCTTGTCCAACAAGACAGCGACGCCCCAGTCCGTGAGGAAGTGTGCCTCCCTGAAGAGCTACCTCGGGCTCAAATGGCATGAAGCCGTCAACTACATCTGCCAGTTCATCTTCTGGACTGTCCTCACCCTCATGTTGCTATTTTACACAATTATTGCCAAAAAGGTATATGAGTCTTATATGAAAACGCAGAAGAAAGGCAACGGAAGCGAAAAACGGATCAAGGGGAAGGTATTCATCATTTTTACCGTGTTCTTCCTGTGCTTTGCCCCCTTCCACTTCAGCAGGGTGCCCTACACCCTGAGCCAGACGAGCACCCACATGGACTGCCGCCTGCAGAACCAGCTCTTCGTGGCCAAGGAGAGCACGCTGTGGCTGGCGGCCACCAACGTCTGCATGGACCCCCTGATCTACTTGTTCCTGTGCAAGCCCTTTGTGGAGAAGGTGCTGTACAGGAGGGTGAAGGCTCTCCAGGGAACGGCCCAGACAAGTCCAAAAACCGAACTGGACACGCGAGTGTCTCCTACCGAGTCGTGATTCTGCAGCTGTATGCTCTACTCTGCACGTTCATAGGAACTTGAAAAATGGTTTGGTTTACTTGTGCTGAAGAACACAAAAGGGTGTTTGCCTAGTAATATTAACATTCAATAAATGCAGCAAAATGCATTTCCTATGTACACTCACTGCACAGCCTTAGTGGGCAGCAGGCTCTCGCTCAAACTGCCTAAGACAATCCACGGGTTAATTCTATCTGCTTTTAACTAGAACCACTCACTTGCTAACACCTGAGCAGCTCACTGACTCCAGCTGCTCCAGAGGGCAATTCAGCTTTATTTGGGAGCTGTTGACTGTGTATGTCAGTAACTCCTGTCCTGAGTGTCAGCTTGGCTGCACACCAAGAGCAGAGAAGGGGAGGAGCAGAGGGAAGGACACGGTCCCTTCCCATCCCTCTCTCACACCTGTACTTACTTTCCCAGCACCCACAGTGTCACCACCCTTCCTCTCTGCTCCCAGCAGGACCCTGGTGCAGGACAGGGTTCCCCAGCACTGCTCCTGGGGGAGCAGGAGCAGCCAGGGCTGCATCCCCACAAAGGGGCCCCGTGGTGCTCAGCCCCCCGCACTCACCAGGGAGAGCACCCAGAGATGTCCCCCTTGGTGGCACCTTCACCCTTCCCAGTCCCAAAAACAGCAAGGAGAAGGGAGAGGGGACACTGCCTGAGCCTCCCCAGGCAGAGAATCCCTCTCCACTCAGCTCCCCCAGCCACTCACAGAGCTCTCCCTGGCCATCCCACAGGGAATGTGCCTGGGCAGAAACCACCTTCTAATCCAAAATTCTGGAATTTATGTCACTATCTCAAGACAGCAGCGTCCCTTATCCCCAGCCATCCCTTCTCCTCCAGCTCCCCTGCCAGCTTTACTCTCTCACACGTGCCAGACACTTTGATCACCACTTGACTGCTATTTTTAGAAATTCATTGTTTACAGCAGCCTAATCCAATCCAGCAGGTTGCTCCATACAGCCTGATTTTTTCCAAGCTGATTTAGATTGCTGTGCATGAATTACATCTGTCTCTGGGGTTCCCCAGCCTTTGCCACATAGGGAGATGTTATGTCTTATTTAGCAACTTCTACCCACCACATCTTCTTCACCAGGGATATTACACACCTTCCACAGCTGTAACACCCTTCCTAACTGGAAACTGCACTAATCTCCAATCAGCTTCAATTGGTTCTGAATTTCCCCATAAATCAGTGTTACCTCAGCCATTGTCTACCCCTTAGATTAAATCCTGTAGCATTAAAGCTCTCCCCACACACATACATGGGATTAACTTCCCTCCTTTAGGAAAAGTAAATATAATAAATCCTTAGCTGCTGAAATAGTCAGCACTGCTTGGAGGACCACACAGGAGGCTGGAAAGGCTCCTCTCAGCCTGACAGAGTGTGACAATTAACAGGGGCCTGAGCCTAACACTGGGAGAGGAGGGTCTCTAAACCAGCTGGGACCTTCCACAAAGCAGGTGCCCACTGAGATCTGTGCTCCCAGATCTCACACAGAGTGGGGAGGAATTCAGGACAAAACTCTCCACCTCAGTCCTCCCTTCTGGATCACAGGGATGCCAAGGATTCCCAGCACTGACTGCATCCAGCTCTGAATTCACGGAGTGTGGCAGTGAGGAGCTAAGAAGATGCTGAAGAACAGAAATCTCTTTTTCCTGATTTCTGCCTGTGACCAAGGCTCATTCAAGGCTGTGCACACACACGGGCAGCTCAGTGCTGAGGCCTGTGCGTTAGGGTGGGTGTAACCACAAAATGGGATGAGTTGGTCCTTAAATAAAGGGTGTGCCAAAGGTTTCTGAGGAGTCTTACTCATCTGTTTTTCAATGTTGCTTCTTTGGTAGGTAAAAGGGAGCCAAAGCTACCAAACTCTGTGGCAAAGAAGTGAAGGTGACTGCAAGGACAGAACACCTGCTTGATCCACTTAGGGAAAAAAGTCCCTAAATTCTAGCACCTGGGATTTTGCACCTTTTTTCTACAAAGTTCTAGGTCACTGCTTCCAGATGGAATAAAAATCAGAACAGTTACAATGCCTCCAAGTTTAGGTCTCTGGTTGTTAGGGCTCCCAGAAATGCCCCAGCCAGTATTTTGTTCTGCGGTCACACAGAGCCGTGTTTGCAGAGCAGACCTCCCCTGGCAGGAGGGAGCACAGGCAGCAGCACAGCAGTGTGCAGTGTGCTCTCAGACATTCCTGCAGGGCAGCCCAGGTGTCTGTGGAGTTCACCAAAGCTCACCAGCACGTTCAGTGCAGCAGTCACCATTTCTCCAAGGCTGACTGTGTCCCAGCCCACCTGGGACGTGCTGGCAGTGCCCCAGCAAACCCCTGGCTGTCACCTGGCCCAGCAGCTGTGCAGGGCAGCCAACACCACCCCGCCCTCCCTGAGCCCACCACACCGTGAGGCAGCAGCAGGGCCCTCCCTTCCCACAGAGAACTGTTCCTCAGTCCAGACAACCTGGAAACTGGAACCTGGCTTTGAACCCACCTGCAGAAATGACCCTTGTCCCGGGCTCCCATGGGCCAGCTCCACACAGAAAGTACTGACACTTGTCCTAAGCATCTCTGCAGCTCACTGGGTTCCTGGAAAGGGAACTACAGGGCACTCAGCGTGTGAGTTTAATAGGAAATCACTCATTTGTGTACACAGAGGCTTATACAAATTTTTTATTTTACTTGTGTTTCAGAAAAAGGAAATATTTTATACCCTCACCTAACACATGCACCCTCCAGTCTTTGGGCTTCCTCTCCCAGAGGGACAGCATGGTAATTCCTGAGTGCCCAAACTGCTCTCCAGACACATCCTGACCCTTGGCACAGCTCCTCACATCCCCCCATCCAGGCTCCCAGAGCTCTGAATACTCAGAACACTCTCACAACACGCAGCAGTGCTTCAGGGAATTAGAGATGCAAAGCAATGATTTGCATCCTGAGCAGGAGCTGTGCAGACGAGTCCAGCAGCCAAGGTCTGGCCCACATGATGGCACATGCACAGAGCCAGCAGGGCACGGGGCACTGGGGGCACCAGGACAGACCTGAGCCCATCAGCCAGCCAGGGCTGGAGCTGCAGGGTCCCTGTCAGCACATGGTGGGGAGCTTGAGGACAGGGGGAAAAGGAACTGAGCTTTTAAAGTCAGTTCTTCATTTGATACTGTCCTCCTTCCTTCCCTGTCAGTGACAGGCATCCCACAGTGACTGGAGTGATCCAGTCAGGAAAGGGGAAATGTCAGCTCCTGCACCTTCACATCTGCAGCTGTGACACTGCAGAATCCTCCCCATGCTGCAAGCTCTGGTCTTGCTCACTCTTTTCTGATTATAAAACAAAAACATCCAGTCCTGTGCATTACCCAGTGCCCAGGTGATGAATCTGCTTTAACTGCTTTAACCCTGCAGTTCACATTGCTAAATATGGCCGTGAAGACGTTTTAGAATGAGGCAACACAGTAATTGTTGTAATAACGTTGTTTGGGCTCTTATGAAATCTGAGAGCTGCTCTCTAATCATCAACACGCAAAAAGGGACATCCAGGTTGTAAATAAGGTGAACAATAGTTAAGTTACAGGTTACCTTCAGCTTTTCTTTACATCAGACCTTCACATTTTTCCTGTGCTGTTTTTATGACAAGCTCCCCACATTTCAGGGTTTCATGTGTCAGCTCGTCCTGACCTGCTGCAGCCCAGAGCAGCAACACCTCAGCCTCAGAGCCTGCTCGGGGTGCCAGGGCACTGGGTTCTAACCCATCGTGTCCCACTGGCACACCAAAACACAGAGGTTTTAAAGAGAAGTTAATGTGCCTTTGCACCCTATTCAGAAACTGAGCAAACTAAAACCCCATTCTGGTGCAGATTTTATGGATTATTTGACCATTACTAACACACCAGTTTTGGTGTGTAAACTCCACTCCCAGAGTGCCAATCCCTAAACACTTGGGTCTCTGCAAGCAATTAAATTCCATTGTTTAAACATTTCAGGTTTCACTTTCAGCTTCTTCTCTCTTTGCCCACATCCTCTGCACTGGTTCTTAGAGCCCGGCCTGGGAGACCACCAGCACTGGCAGCACTGAAAAGCAGCAGCACAAATGTAGGAAACGTGCTGAGAGCTGCAGGAGTGGCTGCATGCCCTGAGCCAGAAGTGCCCCTGGAGCCCAGATGTGTCCCTGGAGCCCAGATGTGCCCCTGGAGCCCAGATGTGNGCTGTGCTCCTGGCTGTGTCCCTGGAGCCCAGCTGTGTCCCTGGAGCCCAGATGTGCCCCTGGAGCCCAGCTGTGCTCCTGGCTGTGTCCCTGGAGCCCAGCTGTGTCCCTGGAGCCCAGATGTGCCCCTGGAGCCCAGCTGTGCTCCTGGCTGTGTCCCTGGAGCCCAGCTGTGTCCCTGGAGCCCAGATGTGCCCCTGGAGCCCAGATGTGCCCCTGGAGCCCAGATGTGCTCCTGGCTGTGCTCCTGGAGCCCGGCTGAGCCCCTGGAGCCCAGCTGTGCCCCTGGGCAGGGTGCAGGAGCTGTGCTCTGCACAGCACCGGCTCTGGAGCTCAGTGCCTCGTGCAGGGGATGGTTCCAGGGCTGTACAAACCCTGGCCACCCCCTGAGTTTCGTTCCCCTGTCCCCAGCAGGCAGCTGAAGGAAGGAGGGTGGGGGCTGGCACACACTGTCCTACACGTGCAGGGCAAAGGCTTCAGCAGGGCTCCTCTCCCTGCCTGCAGGGAAAGCCTTCCCCACCCTGGGGGGGTGCCAGGTGCCTGCAGCAGGGACCCTCCCCTGCTGTCAGGATACCCAGCTCCTGGGATGGGTTTGGCAGCCCGTGATAATGAAGCTGAAAGCAGAACTGAGTGAACCCCTGCTCCTGCAGCTTCATCTGCATGGGTTTGCTTTGCCTTGCAAAGCTGGGCTTCAAAGACCAGCTGTGCCAGCAGTCTCCTGTGATCAGGGACGGTGCCTGATTCCAGGGAGAGGTCCCCAGGCAAGAGGAAATTTTACAGTCTGCCCACAAGCAGAAATGTGGGGTTTAGCGCAGGGTTCCCTGGACAGAGGCCAGCAGAAGCTGCTCAGCACTGCGGGGGCAGCAGGTGGGCCCTGCTCTGGCTCCTGGGCAGGGGCTGTCCAGTCTCAGCAGAGGGGCACTACGGGCTCAGCCCCTCAGATATTTGAGAAAAATATTTTAAAATGTCTATGGAAAAGTCCGGGCAGAACAGACAGAAAATGGCCTTGGCAGCCACTGCTCTCAGTGCAGTGGGATTATGTTTTCTTTTCCCCTGAATTTTTTACAAGAGAGATGGGAATTTGCTTTCTTTAAAGAAGGCAGCAGAAATGGAAAAATGACCCCCTTCATCCTCCACTGACATGAAGCAGAACTTTGTCCCGACAGAACAGTCCCAATATTCATATCCCAGTTTTATCCCATGGTTATTTCAGTGCTCTAAAGGCACTAAATAGCCTGACTTGGACACAGGGCTGTGAGAGGCAGTGGGCTCAGTCAGTCCTAGGGAGCACCATGGCAGGGGACAGACACTCAGGTGATTTCAGCTGCCACACCGAGTGACAGACTTGGCTTTCCACTGTCATCCTACACGTTATTTACAAGGAAGGACCTGTTCAGAGCACAACACTAAAGATAATCCCGATATAATCAAATCAACAATTGACAAGGTAATCACGATTAGCAGATATGTTCATCTCTGCAGCGCAGACCGCTGAGGCTGTGCCCCGGGGGCCGGGGCAGGGCAGCGCACAGCCCGCAGCGGGGGCTGCGCCTTCCCCAGCGCCTCCCGCTGAATCACCGTCTGCGTCCTGGGCGCCCCAGCTCTCCGCAGCCAGGAAGTGAGCGGAGCGCTCACCTGCCCCGGCAGGTGAGTCATTCCCAGGAATGAGAGTGCCAGTTGCTCCAGTTGCTCCTGGCCGGGGGAATTTTGGCTCTCTGATCAGGTATCACCAAAAAAAAGCCATTGGAAGTCCAAGAATCTTACTGCCAGATATGGTTCGTTCAGCTGCCCTCTGCCAGGAAATCCTCTCCTGCCTGCTGTAGTTCCAGGATGCGTTTTGGAGGAGTCTGAGGCACTCGGGATGCAGCTCCGGGACAGGCGGGCGGCGACGATGGTGACAGGTAAGTGAGCTCTGACCATCCCAAAAGCCCTCCAGAAGCTGTTCAGTGAACTCGCTAGCACCCCTTGGGTGAAAAAACAAGAATTAACATAGAGTTGCTGAAAACCAGACGTGGGACCATAAACTGAATGTTGGATCAATTCAAAGTGTGAAAAGTTCTCAAAGTAGAACTCCAAAGTTCTCATGCCTTTACCAGCCTTATATTCATTCATACATAAATAGTGTTCATGGTGGAAAAAAAAATCAGTTTCTACTAATCCTTCCAAGATGGGACTCAAAGTGCAGGTGGGTCCATTGTTTCAGTAACTCACTTCCTGGCAGAGCTTAACTCATATAAAGTAAGATTCAGTAGCTACAAGATCTGAATTTGCTTTAGAAGGGTTTGTACTATATTCCCTTTCACCTCTTTCCGTGCAGGAAAGCAAACTTGAGCTCTCTTCACTATATGAACAGAATAAATGTTCTCTTCCTTCGTGCTTCATTCAAGTCATGTTAAAACTTGTCAGGTTCACTGGAAAAACCACATAGCTCTGAATGAGCAGACTAGATCTGATGAGTCTCACAGCTTGGGAAATATCTGAGGTGCTTGCAAAAGCTCTGTCTTTTGGGGAGATTTCATACTGAAAACGTTGTTCTTGGTACGGAGCACTGGGAGCAGCAGCACGATTCGAGGGGTTGTTAAAGAACCTTGTCTGTGCACTGTAGGGCCTGCAGCCACTCTCCTGTGTGCTCCATCTGCAAACTGGCAGCATTTCACACTTCTTTCCACCTTTTTAAAGAATTCTGCAACCCTCTTTAGAAAGGGAAACCAGGAAACTCATGCAGCCTTGGCTGATGCCGCTGATTCACTCGCAGGCCCTGAGCGAGGGAGCCACCAGCGTTTTTCTGGCTGGGAGAAGCTTCTCCTCCTCTGGTGCGGGTGGAACAGCAGCCCTGGGGCACCGACAGCCCCTCCTGCCTGCCCGCTCCATGGGGAGGAGGGATGGAGGTGCTGGGACAGCCCCTCAGGGGGAGCTGCAGGAGGGGGCAGAGGCTGAAGGGTGTGAGGGGACCTCGCACACACCAACCGTGTGTTTGCAGCAGGGGTGGGAGAGAGAAAACCTGCGAACTCCAGCAGCATCATCCGTGCGCCCTGCTGCCCACCCGGCCCGGCTCCCCCCGGCCGGGGGTCCCTGCGGGGCAGGGAGGGGGCAGCAGCTCAGCCCACAGCCCCTCCTGCCCTGGCACGCAGCGAGGCGGGGCCCAGAGCCCACGACACGGGGGTCACCTGTCCCCACAGGTCCTGGCAGGGTGCCCAGTGGGGACATCCAGGGGCGGCAGGGCTGGATGGGACGTGAGCACCAGGACAGGACCAGGCTGCTCCACACCAGAGCAGCACTTCAGGGGCCACAGGCTCCTTCCCACTCCCCTCGGCCCTGGATGAGACGGGCTAGGATCCAGCGACAGGGAATGCTCCTTCTCCTTATTTCATGACCAGTCCCTTGCTCACCTTTGCAAAGTTCCACAAGTGTTGGAGAGGATGAGGCAGAGCCTCCTCTTTGATCCAGTGAGCACCAGAAGTAGCCAGGCAAACCCTCTGTGGTCCGACTGCAGTGTTGAGCTCCAACTGTGCAGTACTTATCCACAGTTTGGAGCTGAGTGAAAACACACCATGAGCCCCAGACCCTCCACAGGAGCCCAGGCTGCAGCAGCCACCAACCCCAGGGCAGCTGCCAGGAAAACTCTAGAGGAAGGAGGCACAATTCATTCCTACATTTCAGCAGCCTTAATCCTTCCCAACATAAAAAATTACCATAAGATCTTAAATAAATTAAAACATTGCACTGTCGATTATCAGAAGTTGTGTTTCCCCTTCTGACCAGCAGTGAGCCTCACACAAGGCAACCACTGCTCCTGGCTCTTCCTCAAGAAAATGTCAGTGGCATACCAAAGGGACAGTGATGCTGAGCAGCATGAACTGGACTCTGATCAGCCTCACCACCCTCAGTGAAGCAGCAGGCACTGTGCCAGGAGCCCTGAGCAGCAGGGCTGGGGGCAGCAGGGGCAGCAGGGGCAGCAGGGCTGGGGGCA
>VYXD01003223.1:19370-30080 GCA_013397195.1 Hylia prasina
CCCAGAAATCCCAGCTGTGCCCCCAGAAATCCCAGCTGTGCCCCCAGAAATCCCAGGTGTGCCCCCAGAAATCCCAGCTGTGCATCCAGCAGTCAGGAAGAAGGTTGAAAGGACAAAGAAAAGGTAAAATAGTCATTTGTGCTGAGATCTCTCAGTTAAAAAATTCAGAGTATTCTGCAGCATATCCCAGTTCACCAATGGTTCAAACTCTCACAGGCTAGGGACCAGTGCATCCCTAAAACCTTTGTATTCCAGCTGCTGGAGCATGGAAAAACCTGATATTTGGATGTGCTCTCTGTCTTGATGAAGTCAGTATTGACCCAAAAATCATCCTGTACTTGCTGTGTAGGCATTCTGCACTGTGTGTAGCACAGGTGCATTCCTGGGAGACAGGTGACAGCTCTTGCTCTGGCTTAATCTTTAATTTTCAACTCAATCCCTCATTTAAATCACACACAGAAAATACAACCAGCCTATCTGAAAGCTTTAGGTCATTAGGGAAATGATTTGGGAAATATTTCGTGGTCTGGCACCATCATTAGTTTGCCACAGTTGTAAAGTGCATATTAAGGGAAGCTTTTAAGCCTCTTGTAGAGCACCACTGAAATTATCTGCCCAGAATTGCTACTCAGCCCTTGTATCCTGAAATATTTTATTCTTCTGGCGTGCTGGGCAGCAAGAAAATCCTCACAGTAGTGCTCATGGCAGATTTCCTTTTGCTTCTCTGTTCTCACATGGCACTGATGCTCGTGGAAGATGAAACTTTCATCCTTAGAGGGATTATTTTTCCTTTTTTTAAATTTTTTTTTATTTTTTTCCTTAACCAGTGAGTTCCATTTCCACACCCAGCTGAAACTCTGCTGCCACCCTCCTCAATCAGATGAAGCAGAGTCAAATTTGTGCACAGAAGTTCTGTAAGGCCTGGGATGAGATGGAGTGGAATGCCAGAATGACTCATTGTTCCATGAATAAGGCCCTGAGTGTTCTATTGATGCCACTTCTAAATCTGTGTAATATGTATAGAATTCCTGTCATAACTGGAACTCCAAGCACAGCAACCTTTGGAGCTGAATGATGATGATGATGATGATGGTGATGATGATGATGATGGTGATGATGATGGGGTTCTGCATGAATTGAGCTGGACTCTGCCTGGCAGCTGATCAGGCAGTTAAAAATAAGACAATTTCATTCCCCAGAGCTCAGAAATGCTGCTCCTCACACCTTTGGGGATGCCAGGAGAGGGAAGTTCTCTCTCTGTGCACATGTGGTGGAATTTAAAAGGATAAAATTTTCATCTGTAAGGGACACAGGTGTCCTCCCAGTGAGATGGGGACACCAATTGCAGTTCTCAGGGGGAGGATGAGGTGGTGTGGGGCAGCTCACTATTTGGAAATCAACAGTCTGAGGGCACAGCAGAGATGGGAACGTGCATTTCTCTCTTTTAACCAACTTTTTCCTTCTCATTCCCACTTTTCCCTCTTCACAGCTTGGGGATTTAGGTGTGAAATCAAGTTCAGCCTTCCCAGTGTGATTTTTTTGGGATAACTTCTGTGTCCACTCAGGCTTCAGTCAGGGACAAACTCTTAATTGTGGTGTGGGACTAGCAGGGTTCAAGCAATAAAAGCAAACTGGGACAGAAAAGAAATGTCGTGTCTGGAAAGCCTCCATAGCAGAGGAAAATCCAAAATATTTGGGAATGCATCCCCCCTTCCTGTTAATTTGCTCTTTAAATAAGACACAACTCCTGGCTGCCCTGACTCTGCTGGTGCTCCAGGCAGTCCCACTTGCATATATTTAGATTTATACATTCAAAATATCAAATGTGTTCTCCCCGAGCAGATAGTCTGCTCATGCTATAGGGTGAAATTGGCCTCTTTGTGCAATGTCATGGCCCTGTTTCCTGGTGAAATAAGTTCAAGAATCAGGTTTCTGGGGCAGACATGGAAAGAAATTGAAATTCTTCCTTCTGCCTTATGAGCTGTGGCTCCTCCTTCCCGTCACCTCCATCCCAGACCCTTTTTAAACATCCCTGAATTCTTGATGGGCAACCAGCCTTTGCTGCTTGTTTTTCTTACATCCAGTAGATTTATAACTCAAGCCATGAATTTTATTTTGTTATGAACATTTTAGGCCTCGTTCCTCTTTATTTAATAGGAGTGGATAAACCCCTGCTCGACACTGAAGGCAGATTTTTGGGTCCAAAGACACGAAGATGGCACAGGAGCTGTTCCACCAAATCTGAGAGGACAAAAATGGCTAAAAAGGTGGCCAGCAAAAAGCAGAGATAAATCTGAAATGGATGCACTGAACCATTCCCTTCAGAGAGGAAAAAAACAAATGGATGTTCAGAGGAAAAGAAAGGATGAGGAGGGAATCTCTCAGTTTCACAAAGGAGACGAGTAGTGAAATTAAATAGTGACAAATTGAAACGGTTTTATAAAATAACTCTTTTTCCACCAGTATTTAATTAAAAAAAGGAACCTAATTGCTTTTAGAAGTTAATGGGAACTTTGCAAGTCTATAACAGATTAGATACTTATGTTTTTAATAACCATACACAGAATTATGGGCGTTCATTGTAATAACTTTGGAACTGAGCTTAGACTCCATCAGTTTTGGGATGAAAAGCAGCAACTCCAGAGCAGGGAAAATCCAGTGGGAAGGGCAGATTTGGGCTGTCCAAAGCTGCTGATTCTGGTCGTTATTGGGGGAAAATGTTGGGGAAGTCTGGAGCGTGGCCCAGTCCGTGGATGGCTCCTCCAAGGGATTGAGCACAGAATTTCCCCACTGGTGGATGGATGTTTGCCCTTCTCCTGGGCTCACAGAGTTCGTGGCAGTTCTCCACACCTGTGGCACTGAGTAATTCCTATCCAGTGCAAATGAGAGCAGAGGAAGGGGAGTGACATCCAAGGCCAGGCAGAGCATCACTGGGGGGCTGGGAACAAAATCCAGGTCAAGTCAGGCCACAGATCTGCACCTAAACATGGATGGAACCCTGGGCACTGAGAATTCCAGGATTTCTGTGCTGACCCCCCAGCAAACCCTGCACTGACCTGAGGCCGTGGGACAGGCTCCAAAATTGAGTGACAGCCCTGGGATTGTGGGTGTGGGGTTTGGATAGAAGTGTGTACATGGTGGAAAACTCAGAGTTTAAGGGTTTAGAATACAGTAATATATATAAAGGAAGATGGAGGTTTTAGGGCAGAGGCCAGTCCTTCTTTTTCACCTTCTTCTTCATGGGTCTGGGTGGGATTTTGTAATTGGATAGAAAAATCCACATTGCAGGCCACGGGTGGTTGGTTATTGGGTTGTGAAAACATGGGCTGTGGCCTTTTTCCTCCTCAAGAAATGAATTCCTTGTAAGCCTGGTGTTACCAGAAGTGGTAGAAGTTTCAGAAGCAGTGGGGATCACACCTGGCTCTGCTTTCCCACCCTCTCTCCAGTGCGAGGTCACTCCCAGGCCATCCCTGTGGTGCAGCAGCTCGGGTTGGTGTGAGATTTGGGGTCACCACAGTCCCTGGCGAGTGCAGGCAGCCCCTTTGTGCTCCTCAGCTTAAGTGAGATTTAAGGAATTGCTGCGAGCAGCGGGTCAAACCCATTCCAGGATTAATGGCACTGACGTGGTTTTAGTGAGAAGTTTGTTTTGCTGGTGTTTGAAGTGGCCTCTCATCCCCTCTGACAACAAACAGCAGCCGTGGCGTCCCCGAGGGGCTCAGAGGGGTGTCTGCAGCCAGGCAGGTGCCTCTGCCTCCCCTTGGCTCTGCAGTCCCTCTCACAAAGGGTGTGGAGGATGGGGGGCTGGAAAAAGAACCAGGAAGAGAAGGGAGAACAGCAGGGAAATTGGGAGGGAAAACAGGAGGGAAATTTGGAGGGAAGAAGGGAAAACATGAAGGAAATTGGGAGGGAAAAAGAGGGAAAACAGGAAGGAAATTGGGAGGGAAGAAGGGAAAACAGGAAGGAAATTGGGAGGGAAGAAGGGAAAACATGAAGGAAATTGGGAGGGAAAAAGAGGGAAAACAGGAGGGAGATTGGGAGGGAAAAAGAGGGAAAACAGGAAGGAAATTGGGAGGGAAGAAGGGAAAACAGGAAGGAAATTGGGAGGGAAGAAGGGAAAACATGAAGGAAATTGGGAGGGAAAAAGAGGGAAAACAGGAGGGAGATTGGGAGGGAAAAAGAGGGAAAACAGGAGGGAGATTGGGAGGGAAGAAGGGAAAACAGGAGGGAGATTGGGAGGGAAGAAGGGAAAACTTGAAGGAAATTGGGAGGGAAGAAGGGAAACCAGGAGGGAAGTTGGGAGGGAAGAAGGGAAGGCTCCTCTGCTCTCTGCTGTAAATCTAGAGCTGATTTTAGAGAGTGCCCTTCCCTCCTGGAGTGGGAAAGGAACTGATTTGCTGAGCCCTGAGATTTTTCAGTCACGTGCTTGCCTTCATTTGCATGTGAGGATAATTATTGACTGAGGAGTTAACCAGGGGAGGTGTTAATGGAGAAAATACAATCGGTGTCCCGTGCATACCCTGTTAGTAAAAGTGTAGTGAGGCTGCTGAATCAGGACTGGTTGGAGGTTTTAGGATAGAAGTCACTGCTCAGAAATACCATATTTATTTTATATTAATAATATATAACACAATAGCTTATAAGGAAATATGGGTTATAAAGTATATTATTATAAATGCAATATTTATATCATTTTTAGATTTAGCTTATTACTCAGCTCTCAGTAACAGGGAATTCTCAATCCATACTCAAGTCAAGGGATAAATGTTTAATCCATAAATTAGTGCTGGGAGTCAGGAAAAGTCTGCTTGATATCCGAAATCACAGAGAGGTTTTATTCTCTGTAAGAAAAAAAAAAAAAAAACCAAACAAACTCTCCAAATCATTTAAAGCCTTTTTCTCTGGGCCAGTGTTTGCTCTTGGTAGGAGTGACTTGGTTCACTCAGGATTTTCCTCTTTAAAAGGAGCTGGCTCCTGGCTTGGGTGGCAAAGGAAATGTTTCCAGGGGCCATTCCCACGGATTCTGCTCTGAATTTTGGTTGTGGAATGGATGTCTTTGGTCACCCCCCTGTCCCTAAGTCAGCTCACAGTCAAGCTGTGGCACTGACACTCAGCCTGTCTTGAGCAGCATTGCCTTCAGCCCCAGGAGGGAGGAGCTCTGCTGTAAATTCACTTTTTTGTTTGCTTCTTACTCTGAGATCTCAAAGGGTTCAGAATCCCGGGATGGTTGGGGTTGAAGGGACCTTAAAAATCATTTAATTCCACCCCCTTCCACTATCCTGAGCTGCTCCAAGTCCCATCCAGCCTGGCCTTGGACACTCCCAGGGATGGGGCAGCCCCAGCTTCTCTGGGAAATCCATTCCAGGGCCTCCCCACCCTCACAGGGAGGAATTTATTCCCCAAATCCCATCCAACCCTGCCCTCTGTCAGGCTGCAGCCATTTCTGGAATAACAGCGGGCACAAAACCCATCTCTCCTTTGCCTGAGCAGCTGAGGGAGGTTTAAAAGCCCCAGACAGGGCAGGACTCCCTTGGGAAGCTGCAGGGTTGTAAGGCAGCTCCCTCCCTGCCTCGTGCCACATTGCATCACATCTGAGCAGGGGCTCTTGCATTATATATCAGCAGAGATTTGTCCTCAGATACCCTCCTCCGGAGAAGACCATTTTTAAATCTTTAATAGGGCATTAGAGCAATTTGCCTGTGATTTAGCTCTAAGTGGGCAAGGAGAGTGGTGACAAACGAAGCCGGGAGGCCCTGAAATTCTTTGAATATTCCATGTTTTCCTGGAACTGGGAGGAAAATGCTGCCAGAGAGGTCTTGGCAGGTTTTCGAGGTGGCTGGCCAAGTCTGAAGCAAACGTGGATGGTTAACAGGCTAATGCAGCTCTGGTTCCAAGCTCAGACATATAGAACATACGTTTTTATTTAAGAAATCCCACCACATGGAGGAGCAAATGTAGTGCTAATATATCTTCCTGGAGGAAAATGGCAAGGGGAAAAACAGTGTCATCTTGCCACGATAAAATAAAGGTTCTTTTGCCCTTGCTTTTTAGGGACTTGGGGCTGTCAGCTGAAGGAAATGAAATCCAGTGGCTCTCCCACGAGGGCCCCTTATTAATCAGGAATGGCTTATAGAGCAAGAGTTTGTGTCTGAGGGAAGAGGCAGAAGTTGTTCAAAGAATGGATTTCCATTGCCAGATTGACTTTTTCTTGTTGCCATGCGAGTAATTAAAACTGGCAATTAAGCAGGAAAGTGATCAAATAATCACATGGGAGCTGGTGCTGCACTTGGCTCCGCGTGGGCCAGCAGCTCCAGCAAGGAGCAGGGACCACCCATGTGGGCCAAGCCCTGAGAATTAGGGGTTGTTACTGAATTATCCCAGGTAAGGTGGGCTTGGGAGGCCTTTCTCTGGGAATTTGGATTTCCTGGAGACACCAGGTTGTCATTTTAATCCTGTCCCTTGTTCGTGTGCAGCTCGTGGGGCTTGATTTGTTTTATCACTGATGGGGCAAAGACTGCACGGCCTCTGCCTTTTGAGTGAAACCATTTATTTTTCTTTATTAAGCCCTCAGTGCAGGCCCAGAAGTTCTGCTGTGGACTCCCTGTGGGGTCTGGGATGAGTCACTTATTTTTCTTTGGTTCTGTTCCCTGCCTATAAAATAGAGGTCCTTGTTCCTCCTAAGGGGAGCTGTAAAGGCAGAGGAGCTGATCCTGAATGAGCTGTTCAGAGACACTCATGCTGGAATTGCAAGGATCACACTGGGAAGAAATGTTTCTGATGGACTGTCTCTGTGCTGACACCTTTTTTAGCTTTTCTGATAAAATCTATCATCCAAAACTCTTTTTGTGCAATTGACTCCAGAACGTTATCACAACACATTAAAAACCCCTAGGTAACGCGATTTATTATCATAGCCAATAAGCTGAAATTCAGATTTTCCTGCCTGTTTTCTTCACCTTGCCTCTCCTGGCAGTGCTAATGCTGTCTTTTTGCACTGTGGCCAGGAGGAGCTGTGAGTTTGGGGTGGAGCAGAGCCTGCAGTGAAGCGATGCAGAAGTGCAGAGGGGCACCGGGAGCTGCGCCTGCCTCCCGCTGCTATTTCTGGCACGCAGACACTGAGCGGTGTCTGCTGGGCCCAGCCTAAGCCCTGACACTCATTCTGTCTGTCACATCCCTCTCCAGACGTGGCTTCCCTGGTTCTTAATCCCCTCCCAGCAGCAGTGGAGTGGCTGGACACGAGCTGGGGCGTGCAGCTCGCTGTGTCCAGTTCCACCACTCAGAATTCCCTGTCTGGAGAACCCAGACCTTGGATTTCTTTGGTAGGAACACTGAAATGTCTCAGCATGCCAGAGTCCCTGCAGGGAGAGATCCCTTTTCCCCAGGAGTCTGGGTGGGTAAAGCAGGCAGGAAAGAGGAAGGGATGGAGAGACTCAGAGTCTCATTGAGCATGTGGAGCTGCAGGGTTGGGAATAGGCTGGGAATTCTCACTGCTGGTCTGGGATTCCTCTGGCTGGTTCTGTGCCAGCTCCTGCCTGTCCCTGTGCACCCACCGTCAGCTGGAGAAAATATTTTGGTGTCCTACCCTTGGGATTCATTCTTAAGCAGTGGCTGGAACATGTGTTCTTTTTCTTGCAAGAAATATGTTTTGGGTTTTGGGGGTTTTTTTTCTTTAAATTGTGGCGGGTGTAACAACAGAAAAGCTGGGAAAATGTCTTTTTTATCATTTAAGTCATTCCACCCTCTCTTTAAGAAGGCAGTGCTGGTGAGAAGGGTGAGGAGTCTGACAAGGAGGTCTGGGGGATGTTGAAGGATTCTGGTGCTTTGAGGTTCCTCAGGTCCCCCTGATCTCTCCGGGCTCTTCCCAGACACGAATGGAGGCTCAGGGTCCCAGCTCCTTTCTTAGGTGCAGTAGTTACATTATCAAGGATTGCCAACAGTCCACAGTGAATTTCTGCAGGAGATGGGAATGGATCTGTGGACTGCAGCCCTCCAATCTGGGAATTACAATCTTTGTTTTCCACAGTGACCCTGGCACTCCTTTCCTGCTGAAATACAATTCATTCTAGCTCTTCTCTCAGTCTCGGGGATCCTTACTTTAATTTTTCCACTTTTCCTGCCAGCTCAGACTCCCAAAATGCCCCAAAACTTCCTGCAAGTTGAATTTAGGTTCAGCAGTTTAAACTCCAATTGAACAGCCTCAACAGGTATTATTTTTACTGGCTTTTTCAGAAAAAAAAAATTTAAAAGAGAAATATTTGATTGAGAGACTCCACCTTTTCATGCAATGATTCTACTGGAATTTGAATTAAAATTTAAAAAAGCATTAAATATTGACCAGACACTTTTTTGTGACAGCCTGGTAGGGTAACATGTTCATACAGCTCAATCTCTTAGTAACTGATGTACTTCAAAATTCGCCAGATTTTGGTGTGAAACCTCAAATCTTAAGAAATTAAATCCCAGAAATTAATTCCCCAAGCCAGGTTAGATTTATCTGAAATAAGAGTGAGGTTCTTGGAGCCTTTTTAATGTTCTGAATTAATCGAGTCTGAACTTTTGGTGGCCCTGAACCCACGTGAAACCTGATGGGTTCGGGTGATTTGTGTGAGGTGGAACTGGCTGATCGTGCCAGAGTGATGTAATAATTCTTTGTGTGACTTCACCCACGTAACTTTGAGTTTCAGTCTGGTTAAATCCATTTTGTTTCAGGAGAACTCGGGCTCAGGGCAGGTTGGTGCCTCTCAAGACAAAACACCAATTCTGGGTACGGGGTTCCCACTTCTCTGACTTGGGATGATTCAGCCTTTGTAACCTTTCTCTCCAAATCCCTCTGTGACTTTGGCTGACCTTTTGTTGGATCCTTCCCTTTGCCCTAACCCTGGGTTTCAGTGATTGCAGAGTGCCAGGCCTTTCCCAGTGCCCCATTTGCCTTTTCCCTTGCTTCACCACCTCAAGGTCCAATCATTTTATGGCTTTCTCACCTTAATGTTTCATTTTTTCCTCCGTTATCCAGGGAGGGGTGGAGTTGGAGCTCAAGAACCTGCTGGGGGTAAATCTAATCACCTCTTTTTAGAGCAAAAGGGAGGCAAAACCTGCTGGTTTGGAGGGCAAAGCTGCTGGGTGAAAAGGAGACGAGGCTGAGATGATTTTGAGCCATGCTGTGGGTGAAAAGGAGACGAGGCTGAGATGATTTTGAGCCGTGCTCTGTCCTCTCTGTTGGATACCAGGGGATCACACGAGGGTGACAAAAGCGACCTGGACACTGCAGCTTCTTCCAAGGGCTCACAACCCTCCAGGCACGTGGTAAGTGTTGTCCTGGTGGTTCTGTATCTTTACAGAATGTTGATTTTATCGGTGATTTCGTGTGGAATTGGTCTGCAAAACAGTGAGGCTCAAATTAGAAGCTTTTGGTTGTCGAGAGCATTGTTCTGGAAATGTCCAAATTATGACAACTTTGCCCATTTTTGCTTTCCAGAGTGCCCCACACTCTGAATTTTACCTTCTTCACATCATTTGAAATCTTAATTTTTCTTACTGAATGTTTTTTACTCCCCTGAAGACATTTTATTAATCTGGGAAATATCCTCATGTATGCTGTCCTTACAGCTGAGCTGTGACCATTATTTTAAAGATATTTCCTAAATGATCTCTGTCCATTTTGCCCAGAGTGAAGTTATTGACTGGTCTCAAAAAGGCCTCGAGGTTTTATAGTTAATGTTGAAGTCCCTAAAGCTTCCATCCCTTCTCCTCTGTGTCTTCCCCTTTGAATTGCTAATTCCAATGGATCTGAGGGGGGAAAAAAAATTGTAATAGTTTGTATTTACTCTACTTCTTGCTATAACAGCACCTACCAAGGTCTCTCCTTCCTTTGATCCTGTCTCCATGATTAAATTCATTTTTCCTTTCTGTTTTCCAGCTTCTCTCTGCAAACTTTCTTTCGCTCCATTTCTGCAAGAATTTCCTGCAAACCATGTCCCTGAGAGGATTAGTGGAGGGGATACCAATTTTATTTATATTTATTTCTAAATGGACTGCAGAGACTTGGCCCCTTTTTTAAATATGAGAACAATTTTCAGGCCTCTTTCAGTTGTGGTTATTTCACTCCAGAAAAAAAACCCCAAACCCAACAAACCACAGAACAATAGAGAAATATGAGAAGTTGTGGAAACCCCTCAAACTTTCTCTGTTTAAATTTCGAATTCCTGGTGGTCACAGGGCCAGGTGATGCTGCCAGTTGTGAGGTTTTTTTTTGTGTAGCGCCTGGCCCAGAGCAGCAAGTTGAGTTTAAATGCAAAGCTGGGATCAAATCAAACAGAATGACACCTCTATTTTTATTTTTTTATTATTATTATTATTGCCAGCCTGCAGGCCTTTAACGTTTTGGAATTTGAGTGTTTGCAAAACAGGGTTGCTGGACTCCAGTAAATGAAGTGTCCGGATGTGGGTGGTGATTCATAAAAGCAATTAAAAGAGGAAAGTGCTTTTCCTCTGAGCGCAATGTCTTGGTTGTAGGATGTCCTTAAGTGAGTGTGAAGTGCTCAGGCAGTGGTCAGGGCATGGGGGCTCTCGTGTTCCAGGTCATGGATCTCTTTCCAGTGTTTTTATCGTGTGGTGCTGCTGATTAAAACCAATTTTTTTTTCCTCACAAGTCCCAGAGGTGGGACGGGAGCTCTGGAGATCACCCAGAACAGCCCCCCTGGCCAGGCAGGGTCA
>VYXD01003226.1:0-17465 GCA_013397195.1 Hylia prasina
ATCTTCAAAATTAGTGCCTCACACCCACACTGTAGAGGCACTTCCACCTCTGCAGTGAGAATGGTTGATTTTTCTCTGGGAGGTTGGGGTTAGGGTCCTGTTTGATAGGAAGCTGTTTCTCTTCAGCCACACAGCTGAGACCCTGCTTCCCCCAACAGCTCTTTCAGCAAGCTAAAAGCTCTTTCTAGCTCCAGGCATTTGTGGTACCATGCCTGGAAGAGGAACTGCAGTGTCTAGAAAATTAGAACAATGATGATGTTCAAGGGAGAGTGAGCTGAAAATTTACACTGCTGCTTAAAAAGTAATAGATTTGTAAGAATGAGAGTATTTATTTGGAAGTGGTGGATTTGCTTTTGTTTCAGGAACAGGAGTGTTAAGATCCACAAGAATGATGTTAGGACCTCACTTCTGTAATAATGTTAGGGTCTGACAATTAAAAGATGCCTCTGCCTGAACTAAGGTGCAAACCCGATCATATGCCAAAGTCAATGGTACAAATTTTACTTAACAATAAACGTGAGGTAGAGAGAGAGAGAGAAAGAGAAGCAGGGGATATAAAAGAACTCATCATAAATGTTCCGTATGACATAATATATATGCATATGGTTCTAAAACCCCACAGAAGTGCAGGGAATTTACAGAAGCAGAAAGCCGGTTGTACTGGTCATAGAAGATAGGATCAAAGTCCTGAAAATCCTCCAAATAAGCACTAAATACCTACACTCAAGCCCAAAACAAACCAGCACTAAATACCTATGCTAAAGGAGAAAGAAAACTCCAATGCCCTAAGGCTCAATTAACCAGAAAAGCCACACCTTTTATGAGCCAGAGAATAAGGATTCAATACCACAAAACCCAGCGTCTTCACCATGACTTTTGCGTCACCCGTGCAGGGTTCCTGCGAGCTACAGCAAGGAAAAATAACTGTTTGCTTGTCTTTGTTTAGATCATTAACCAGCTAGACTGAAACTCTCCTCGAAAAGGACAGCATGAAGGTTTATGCCCTTCCATACCTGACAGAATACATGGTTTCCAGAGGAGGCCCTTTCATAAAATCCACTCATACTTCAGGGAATCAGTTAAACTGATTTGTAAAAAAAGAGGTTATAAAACACACTTTTATGGTACTAGAAAATCCTCAAGTTAATGGAGATGCAGAGAAATCAAATCAAACCATTAGAAAAACCTGAAAGGAAACAGTAACTGCAACATTTAAATAACCACAGATCCCACAGGCCGATCCTCTACGAAAGCTTCAGGCAAGCTTAGCCTGTCTGAATCAATGGCTAAATGGCAAAGGTACACCCTTCAGAGCTTGAGTACTCCAGGCAACCTCAGACTCTTCTCTCAAAAGACCACTTTGGAAATAAACAGGGCTGCAAACTGGCCCTTGAAAGGCAGCATTCTGTTTAGCATTTAGGTAGAAAAGGAAGTGTGTTTGAAGAGGGTTTGCAGTCAGCAAAGGGACAGATCAAGAGGCAAAGCATTACCAGTCTAGCTTTGGGATGAAATATTTCCATCAGACTATATTGTCATTGGGACTCTTGTGAAAATTATGGAAACTCAAGAGAGGAGCTGAGCAAATGGTGGCTGGTGTTGTAACAAACCCTATCTCTGAGAGATAACCATCAGAACCCAAGAATCAAGGCCCCACTGCAGAGAAGTGAGGAAAAGATGACACCATAAATCTGCCAAACAAGGAGATAACACTGGAACAAATGGTTGATAAGGCCAAAGAAGAATTTTGGTTGAACTTTTGTGCTAACCTTTAGTTATTTGCATAGTAAAATTCACACCCATTGTTGGTGATTGAGAGTTTACAGAGCTTAGTTTATGTACTCTTACAGCTTTAGGTAAAATATTACACTGCCAAGCAATAATCACATTATTAATGTTTCTTAGCAATATTGCTTACCCACAATTTTGTCAGTGCAGTCTTACATGACTTCCTTAAAACAAAGCACCACATTCCTTCATGCTGCCCTTACATTTCTGTTTGAAGCTCCCAAGGTTCCTGGCCCACCAAAGCCAAGATGTGCACACCATCCATCATCTCCGCTGTACTCTCTGCTCCACTGCCCAGCTGCCTCCCCCTACCCATAAGCTGTAGTATCCCCTTTCTCAAATAAATCCCTTCCCCACAAAGTTTGCAAGGTAAAATAAAAGATGCTGTGCATTTACATGAAGGTGGGAAGATATGCTCACAATGAATGTGGTTTTAGATTGTTGTGTAGGGGAAATGTTTCTCTTTCACAGTCTGAAGTGTATAAAAGTGGGTAGCTGGAGTACTGAGTGGGTGCTAACTTTGGATTTACTATGTTGCACCCATCTCTGAGCAGACATGAAATAAATATCTCAACTCTGTGGGAACTGGCTTCTTGCATGCTGGGTAGAACCCACATTTGGGGCTGCACTGGGGCTGTTGTAGCTGGCAGTCACAGGTTTTGCTCATTTTGTCACAAAACACCCTGTAAGTTCTCAACTTCTCTGCAGTGTTGAGCATGACACATATATCCACCAGAGAGGTGACCCAAGAAAACTATAGGACTACTTTTAGGGCATTTGATAAGCTTCTTTTCTTAAGACACTACGTAGTCCTGGGTTAGTTAGGTCCACAAACACTTATGCCTTAGAATATGCCTCAGCAACTTTTAAAACAGTGTTATTACCCTATATTGAAAGCATCCTTACTAAAATGTTCCAGAAGAACTGGAAAGCATAACAGACAATGAGTCCAGCTAGAACTTGTTTGACAACAGAGTAGACAAATACAACAAGCGATTTAACTCACATTCATGATGTTAATGATTGATGGCATTCAAATATAAAGCAACTTGGAATCCTAATCTGCAAATGAATCCCAAACTTTTATTTGGAACTTTGCAGACATTTGTGTCATGAATACTCAGGTTGTTCTGGAAGTGAGAGTGGAAATGTGCTTGGGCAAGTGGAAACATGAGAAGAAACAGTAGAACAAGAACTATGGAATATTTTGTTATCTAAGATCAGAAGTTCATCTGGATCACAGTGCAACCTGTGAATGGTTTCATTCAGTGATCAGAGAACAAGAAAATTAAACCATGAGATAAGATGACAGGAGGATAATGGAACTGGGCTGGAGCCAGAATGGAACTGGAAAGGAAAACAAAAGCAAAACAATGACGCAGCAGTGTTGTCTGAGACTCACGTGCAGTGAAACTAAATAGCAAGATTACAGATTGTTGACTCTCAAGCAGTTTGTTTTTAGCAACGAACAGGATCTTAAGAAATTTAAACAGGATTCAGCAGTGGCATGTCCTGTCCAATATGTTGTGCAAAAACTGTCCTGGCAGGATTACCTGGACACACACATAGTGATACTTCTGCTGGTGGAAATATGAGTAAACAGTCAGCTGATTTATGAAGTAGAAATCACTTTCCTTTTATGTAGAGTCTTGAAGTGAGTTTTGTTTCATTAACTGCCATATAAGTTGGCAGAGAATCCAAAGTGAGAAGGCAAGAAGACATCTTTCCACCACTTCTTTGTGGAAGGAAGTGGTTAGACTCATTCACTGGAAAAGAAAGAAAAGGTAGGAACCACACACAGTGACTGATAATTTAGACAGCATAAAAATGCTGATTTCTATAAAAGCTGGGTGTATTGATGCAGAGATTTGTGGTAGGAACACTAAGGTGGGCAAATACAAAATGGCATCTGAAAGCACCAGCAGAAACAGTTAAAACAGAAGGGTTAAAAGAATTGTGACTGTTGGCAGCATAAAGACCAGATTGCTATCAAGACATCAGAACATCAGTGAGCATATTGGGAAAAGGAAGGATGGAACCTGAGGGAGTTGAACTGGCAGAGACTGACAGTGAGTTGGCGTTGGCCGACTGTGAAGTAGGCATCAATCTGAGGCCATGGGAGACAGAATGATAGGAAGGGAAGTACCTTGTTAGGTCATGGAGAGAAGGATGGGATTGTGGGTATAGTTATGTTAATGTAGTTGCACCATATAAGGTTATGTTCTGAGTTCTTGTTTATGATTGGTTATCAATGCTTTCTATATAAGGTAACGTTAATGTTCATTGGTTCACTGTTCTATTACAGAGGCTATATACTGTATGTTTGCTTCATTGCTGAGTCTTTTGAGGTTGCCCCATACTGTTTGGCTTATGTTCTTTAGCTGGCTCAGGCTATTACTGAAGTTGTTTCTTGGGCTTACTCCATCGTTCCTGTCCCTATTTCAGTTGCCACCCCAGCTGGTCTGTTCAAGTTGCATTGCTGGCAACAGGAACTGAAGATGTGGAGAAAGGTAGATAAGGAACAGTATTTGATCCATAAAATCTTCAGAGGGAGATACAGAGGGAGCTGTATCAGCAAAGGCAGTTCAGGAAGGTTGGACAGGATGAAAAAAAAGTTTACAGTCACTGCCAACTCCAGAAGCATCTTGAAGAGTGAAAGGCACATTCAAAAACTACTTTTTTTTTTTTTCCCCCAGTCAAAAGAGACAGGGTGAACACTCTTCAGCTGATAATCCCTTATCATATCCAAGTCATCTTGGCCAGACCACAGACTCTTGTAGTGATCTGGCCAAGACAAATGAAATATGACAGGTATTCTTGGTTGTGTGATGCTATAAGACCATGAATGTGAGTTAAATCAGTATTGTTTAAAACAAAAAGCACCCTCTCATTCTCATTTTGCTACATTAGCAGCAACACAGACTGAGAGGTGGCTTATTGAATAAGGAAAATAAAAGATCTGGGCAGATCTATAGGTGTTGGCTGCTAATAAATAGGTTTAGAAACAAAAAAAGAGAAAATAGAAGTAGTGTGGTGGAACACCCACCTGAATATAACTGGAGAACAGGGAGGGATCTAGTCATTGGACTGATGAGGGCATGGCACATTGCACAGACCCTATACATGGTGAGGGTGGCCAGCTCTTTAGTCACTTGTGCACTCCTGTAGTGAGTGCTTTGCTCACAATGTTTTCAGTACCCATAGAATCAGATTTGTGATGTGGAAACTTAGCCTTGGAAACTCCATTGGCAATACACCCTAATTTCCTTATTACATTAATAATCATACAGTTCCTGTGAAGAATAAATGCAATTGGTGATCACAGACACATGGTGTTTCCCACAGATAGAAAAATATACTGCACATGTGCTCATGATTAACACATTTATTAATTACACAATCTTTAAATTACATGTTGGGCTCATGAATACCATGTGACCATTGCTTAAATCTAACAGGTGCATTTAGTAAGTGGGAATGGGGTCCTGTGGGGATGCATCCTCACCCCCTCTTCTCTGGCATGCTTGCATCTGCTCTCAATAATTGTGGCCCTGGCCTCTGTGTAAGAGCTGAGCAGTGAAGCACCCCTTGACTGTACTGAGAATTCTTGCAAGGCAGAGGTGGGGGCAGCACTGACCCCACCATGAACTCCTGCTGCCTGGCCAAGGTGAGAGAGGAGAATGGGAATAATCTCTCATCCCCTGACAGCCGGGAAACATCCCTTATCTGAATTGTAGCCTGAGTGGAACAGTACCACCCTTACTGGAATTTTGAAAATTTCAGTAATTGCCAGTCCTGGACTGCAGCCAGAAAATTTACTGGTTACTGAAGGCAACCATCTCATGGTCCTATAAACAGCATTCCTTTGAGCTCTTCTGAACTGCAGCGAGCGGCACCAGCATCTCCCTCTAAGAGGGACCTTCTCAGAGTGTGCGAAGTCCCAAGTTTATGAAACTTGGAGGACCTTTGGTTGGTAATGGGACCTGGGCTAATATCCCAACTACTTGAGGCTCAATCTCTGTCATTAAGAACCACCAAAAGGCATTAAATGTGGTTATTTCACTCATTCTTGACAGAAATTTTTAAAAGCTGGGCCTTTGTATGTAGCCCTGGTTCCAGGCCTGATGTTTTGGTTTTCTGAAATTTTTTCTCAGGGAAGCTTGAAAAACAAAATCAATGTTTTTGTAACTACTTTATGTTATTCATTCCTTCTGACAGGAGGGACTTGTTGATGTCCCTTTAGTTTGACCAATGTGATTGAAAAGGTTTGCCTTTGTTTCACCAATCAAATTGGTCTGTGTAAAATAGTATATAAGGGAGACACACCCCAAAATAAAATAGTCATTTTTAGCCTTCTGATCCTTGGAGTCTGTGTCGTTTGTGGTCTAAAACAGCGACATTTGTACATATACATATCTTTGTGTGTGTGTATTGACTTGAACATTCTATAGCAAATACCGTATACATGCTATTATCTTGAATCCCTAACTGTCTTTGTTGTCATGACTGTAATTGATTATTGGTTAATTTAATGTTTGAGGGCTGCTAAATCCTTTAGATGTAAACCATTGACCTAGTCCAAGCCTAAGCTGGTATCCAGCTGCACCCAGACTCCTATCTGAGAAGCAGTTTATAGAGGGTCACCTTACCCTTTTCTGCCTTATCCCTTTTATATACCTGACCTCCATATAAATCACTCTAAACTGGTTCTATTTTGGGTTTTGTTTATATGTATTATGCATGTAATAAGTAGTAGGGTGAACCTTGCCATCAAACTTTGTTGTGCTTTTGCAAATTCATATTGAAATCTGTTTTCACCAAAACCTTTGATGGTGATTCATTAAGCAAGTGAAACCACACATTTTGTGACAGGTCCAAGACAGGAAGAGGCTTTAAGACAATTGAAATTGGCAACTTTTCAAGCCACAAGACTAAAACTGCCAGATTCAACACATCCTTCTTATCCACCATGCCAACCACACTGCCAAAGGCAATAGTCTTGCCACAAAAAATAACCCATCAGAAAGGCAAGCTGGTCCCAGCTACAACCCCCAGAAAACCAATCAGCTGCAAATCAGGTGATACAGTCCATGTTTGGAAATATTTAGACAGAACAAACATTCCGGGTATTTATGGTCAGAGATCCTGAAATCCCCTTTAAGGCATAGCTTATCAGATTGACTGGGAGGAAAACGTTTCCTAGATTTGTATTGCCTGAACAAACAAATACTCCTGAAAATTCATCTCTGGGCCCATATGGTTGCATCCATATTACAACAGGATTCAAGTGGAAGTAATGAGAGACAACACAAACCTCAGAGGTATATTCGCCCTTACGGAGGTAAAACTGAAATAGACAGCATGATTAAATAATGGTAGTGATTGATTCTGCACACCTGATTCTGAGACAGTGGTGCCTGTGACATCTGTATTCATTATTATATTGTAGTTATAACTGTTATCCTGCTTGTGGTATGTGGTCTTTGTTGTTGTTGCAGTCTTAGGTGTACATCTAAAGATGATTTCTATTCTGATACCAGTCATACATATCCTCAACAGATCCACACGTCGTCATATTTGAGGTTCCTTGTACAATGTTTTGATTTTCAGGGTTTTGGTTTTCTTTGACATTGGGCTGCAACATGTACTGTTTTTGTGGACTAAACAAATACATTCTATTAGTACAACTTATTGTTTGCATAACTAATGTCTTAACAGCTAAGCATTGTCAGTCTGGTGACAATGGTAGCAATATTAATAGTTTAAATAATATATTTTTTACAGAAAAAGCCACATTAATTTGCAGTTAAAACAGCTGTATGCAAACTTCCTAGTAGCTGTCCCTGTTCTCTGGTGTTAAAACCACCCACCCAGTACTCCTCTGGCCCCAAAGGTCAACCGTGAAATAGGAGATTTGTTGGTGTCCCTTGTTTTTCATTGTGAGAAATTTGATGGTGGAAACTTCCTCACTCTAGGGTCTGTGCTTGGATTTATTCTTACATATTTCATAACATGCATCACATCTTCCTCTTTCTTTATTGCTTCATAATTCCAAATTATAACAAAATTCACTGTCTGTGGTTTAGTTGATATTATGTTAGGCATTTGCTCTTTGTTCTCTCTCTTTTTTTTTCTTCCCTTAAAACTGGTTTTATCTAGCTCCCAAGGACCAGTAACTGAGTACTGGTAATATATTTATGACCTTGGGGTCTCTAGTATCCTTACGTGCCTGGACTTTCAAGCCCTCTGCTATCATCCTGCACTCCTACACTTGTAGGCAATTCTATGTCACAGACATAGAATAATGACGTATTTGCACTAACCATAGTTGCATAAAAACATTCTATAACAGGATACTGTACAACTGCACAAAGTTAACTGCTGTCAAAACCAGTTAGATAATACTATATGTAATATGATTGTTAGGCAACTGCTGTTACAGCTAAACAAACAAATGCAGAGCCCCTTGCACACCAAAACAAGCTCAGACAAAGCAACTGTTGGCAAATCTCAACCTTAAAGCAGTACAGAATTAAACTGCAGCCTCCTGCCTCCATACCAGCAACCACAACACCAATTTACTTGGTCTTCAAGGCTATACCATCAAAATACAGTGTCCCGACAGCATTTTCATTTGTGACTCCATGGGTTTTACATGTACTGAGATACAATGCCCTGGCAGCACGGCTCATGTTTTATCTGATGTAACTTGACATACTTTACTAGACTGTATCTTGATAGTTTTATCTGGATGTAGAGTTCTAATAGTCTTAGCACACCCAAAAAACACTTCAAAAGTCATTTTATTTATTAATGGTAATACAAAAAATGCATACAACACCTTTTTTTTCAACTACTTTTCCTTGATATCTGTCTCATTATAACATAGTCCTGGTATGAGTTTTAATTTGATTCTGTTCAGGTTATGATTCCATGCCCTTAGTAAGGAAGGACCAAAACAAGAATGCACAACCACTGTAAAAGAATATTATGTGGATAGAACGCTATAGAGCATGAATTTATAATTTCAGCACAAGCAAAATGTGGCTGACTCTTGGAAGTTAAGTGTTAAGTGTATTGGATGTGCAGCTGTCAACATCAGAGGGATGAACTCCTGGGTAGATAATCCCAAAATGCAGGCCTGACAGTGATTTTAGAGGTCATGAGGTGATAAAAGGATGAGAGGTTTGAGATTCAGATTATTGAGTTCAGGGATTATGATTCTGGATATTTGCTTGAGCCAAAATGCTGCGAGAGATGGGAAGTAGGAAGATTATTTCAATAAAGGATCCCAGTAAAGAGACTGATAAATGGATGAATCAGTCTAGGAACCATTTGTGGATCAGATCTGAAAGCTCATCAGAGAAACAGGATTAGGAAACTGAATGAAAGAATAGTGAATATGTCTGTTAGAGAGACTGCTAGCCTGCAGCGTGTGATATGGTCAGTAAAACCAAACATTGGTGCCCAACAGAAACATGAAGGTTAAGAAAACAGGAAACTGGAAATACACCCCACATGTTCAACTCTACAAGTTACTGACTCAGCTGGAGGCCTTGGCTTCAAGGGTTTAGTGACCCTGACCAGTCTCCAAGGTCTGAGCATAAAGCAACAGTTGCAAGTGTTGACCTTCAGCCATCCTGACCGCATAAGTGGTGCACAAAAACTGTTACAGCGTTGGTACAAAGACAATAGACAAGAGTGGGAAGAGCTGAAATTACTGGTTATCCCTGATCCTCACAGTTTCAAGAAACTCAGGTTAATTGGCATCAGGGATTTAGTTCTTAGAAACCCTTTTCTGCAATGCAGATGCTGTTCATTATGCACTCAACTTCAGTGGAAACTCATTCAGAGTGAGATATTTTAACCTAGATAACTGAGTTGCATCAGGAATGGTCAGAGAAACAAAATAAAATAGGAAAATGCAAGCGTTGAAATTATGGAAATGGAGGTGCCGTTTTGAGTATGTGTATATGCAGCTTTGTGTTTGAAGTTTTTGACAGAACACAGTTTTCAGGATAAAGGTGAAGGTCTTGCTATGACTATAAATAGGGTGGGTCATCTCTCATATAAAATCAATGAAATGCCATAATGAAAAATGAGTACTTGCACCACAGTTAAAATGGGTAGACTACTAAAAATATTCTGCTGGTTTATATCCGCTTGATAGCCATGTTATTCACTGCAAGGGGAGGACTTGGAAATATTGCTGAGGAGTCAAGGACAGGGCTTGGTGTGTATGATCCAGTAGCACTTCACAAATGCAAACATCCTGTGTCTGATGACAACCATCAGTTCACAGTGACCCCAGCTTCAAATTACTGCAACATTGCGTTGTTTGACGTGCAACTGTGTGATAACCTGCTGTCAAAAAGGAAGGAGTGTGTAACTGGGGGCAGGGACAACACTGAGCTGAACCTCGAATGCCTCAAAAGCTGTCTGCTTTTGCCATGGCCAATGGGACAGGGCTGGCAGCTGTGTCGGACACAGTCTCAGGGTGTGTCAGCAAGGGACAGGGGATGGACCCAAGTAGGGCCAAGATGTGGATCCAGGTAGTAAAAAATGGATCCTGTTTGACAGCATCTCCATAACAAGCAAAACACTATTGCTTTCAATGAAAACCGACGTTCCACCTATTATTAGTGAAGATCACAGAAATAAAAAGTGTGGGAGTATGTCTGGAAGCTTCCTTATTCTGAGAATTCATGTGTGCCTTCATTATTCTAAGAATTATGGAAAGTCAGTGCAATTATCAGTAATTTTTTTCTGTTTCAAGATGCAGGGAACAATATTGTTACTGATGGTGGGTTTTGATTGGAATAAAATTAACTTTGTGTGGACTACAAATCATAGTGACCTGACCAGTTTATTCAGACTCAATCTTGTCAAAAATCAACGTAATGTAGAGCAATTAGAAATGGAATCTAAGCAGGTCGATGAGCTGAAACCCACGAACAATACATGCTAGGGACTGCATATGAACTGAACACAGAATGGATACTGAAACCAGAACATGTTTAGGTGATAGTACCTCCATTTTAAAATGCCAACATTGATAATCACTCCCAGTCCTAGTGCCAAAAAATCCCACCCTTCTTTGGTTTTTACCTCATCTTATATCTAATTATCCATTTGTTATAGCTAAGTAATGAGATGCTTGGCTCTCACAATTAAGGGATAAATATTTTGAGTATGTTAGAAGTTTAGTAGATGTATAGTTATGTTACTGTGCTATGTCCTCCCATAGTCCTGTTTCCCCTCTGTCCTGTATTGTCATCACGGCATGACCTTGGCAGTCGGGGCATTTGGGGAGGGCGGGCTTGTTACTGTGGCAACACCTGACCTCCAATCAAATTGCAAGAAAATGACCTCCACCAATGGACGGCAAAGAAGGAGTTGACTGACAAGACTTTGGGAGGGGCTAAGAGGATAAACGGCAAAGCATCCATTTCGTAGACATAAGGCTGCTGGGGAGAGAGAGTCTGCGCAGTGTGCTTTCTCCTTATCTATTGTTGTATTTTGTTAAAGCTTAATAAACCTTTGAAATTTTAAAAGTGAGCATTGTTTCTCATAATTTGCTCTTTTCACTGTCACTGCACACACCTGTTTGTCTCTGCCCAGATTCCTCCCAAAAAAGCCCAACACTCCCCATAGTAATTCTTTCTAACTTGCCCTGATTCTGCTACTCCTGATGTTCCTTCTTAACCTGATGTTTCCAACACTGTTACCATAGCAATTTGGCCTGTTAGAAATTATGTCAAACAGCTAGGTCTATTGAGTTAGCAGCAATTTAATTGGACAACAATTTGGTATAAATGAATACAAGTTATAAAATATATTCAAGTATATATATATATTTGGCAGTAATTAGTTAAGTATGATTAAGGCTTGGATAAAGCATAAGCAAAACCGACTGGGTTATGGGGAGGGCTTCTCACCCTACCTCACGTACAAAACAGAGCAATTCAAACTAAACTTATATACTATATGCTAATACATATTCATCAATGTTTCCCATAAATTTCCTCCTATTTCTGATTCTAAAGTCTATGTCACTATACTTCATGGTGCATGCTTCACTTGTTGCTAGGGGGTTTTCTCTCTTCTTTTGGTGGTCCTTCAGATGAAGGCTCACAGGCTTCCTCGTTGTCCTCTGGATAACCTTACAGGTTGTGCGTGTGTACTAAGCGTTGTGTTATGTAACTAAGCATTATGTTCCAAAAAATTAGCCTTGCATTTCATAGATAAAACCATACCTTCAGATCTTGTACTTGAAACCGTCCCAACTTTGTCCATTCCAAGGTCGATTCTGTCTTGATACATCCTGTGTCCAATTTTTACATGTAACATCTGCAACGGGCTCATCTGTTTTATAACACTAATTTCCTTTATTGCTTTATAACAATAATTTTCTAAATAGTTACAATTTAGTTACCATGAAAAATTTCCATTTATCACAGGTCCAGTGCAGTGTAATGCATATCACTGCTTGACTGCATCAGCCTTCAAGTAGAGTACTGAAACAAATAAAATCGATAAAATCATGGACAAAGGAAAGTTAGAAAGTCGTATGTTTATTTGGCCGCAACACGGGAGTGTTCTCCCAAAGACATCTATGAAAATCACAGAGCTCTAGCCCTCTGTTTATCTACAAAAGTTTTACGTAGTCATTCAGTTACGCAAAAACACTTATACATAATCCTAGCACCTCCTACCCCCGCTTCGTATTAAAATGAGCTCCAAGTCCTTTACGCCTGCACAATTCTTCTCTCAAATTGGGTTGGTGGAATTTGAAATGCGTCAGTGGTCTTGAAGGATGAAGTCAGAGACGTCTTCCTTGCAGTGAACTTTTTACCTTCATCTTGTTGGCAGGCTACATGACCTCTTGGGCATAGTCCAAGCTCTCCCCTGCCTGTTTCCGATTAGTTTCTGTGTCCAGGTGCAGTCATGGTTTCTTCTTTATCACAATGGTTCATCTATCTAGTTTCCTTCTACAAACACAACTAAAATGAGCAAATAATATATTGCTTGAGCTCTAGCTTAAGCATCTAATAATTATTAACTCTTCTACTTCATCTCTACTCTTCTAACGTAAATCTTAATCAATAGAAATTGCCTCTATTCCTTAGCTAAAATCTTAACTCTTTAAATTCTTAACTTAGCATCCTGACACCACCTTCCAATAATTAATTCATGGTGGTTATGTGTCATGGACTCCCTCACTTTTTCAGAGTGCTCTCCTGTCCACAGTTCAGCCATGGCACACTCCAGGGCTTGGTACACCTGATCCCTGCAGAGTACAAGGTGTAGGTTTCCACAAATCAAGTACACAGAGGGACAAAAAGTTATTTCTTTTACAAAGTGAAATTCACATGAACCCATCTAATGCACAGTCTCCGCCTACCTAATACATATTTATTAGGGGATGTGATCTTACACAATGCTTGAGTGATTTGGGTGAATCTTACCAGTTAAAAAAGATAAAGTTCTTCATTAAGCAACTTCTATTGTAAAAGTTATCTGACAACATCAGTTATGTTTACAAAGGGGAGAAAATTCAGCCTGGGGGGCAGATAAGTTGATTCACAGAGTGCTGGTCACACCTCACTGTAGGTAGTTCCTGTTTGCATAGGATACTGTGCAAGTATACATACTTTACCAAGGAGAGGCCTTGCCTGACAGTGGAGGACGGGGAGGGGTACCATACCAACAGCACTAGGCTGGGAGACATGCTCTGACAGCTTGGAATCTGGAGAATGCAAAAGCCCAGGATCCCCAGAAGATTAGGCACTCACTGGCAAGGAAACCATAAAGCCTTGGGCAACAAGTAAACCAATACACAATGAGCATCCCAAGTGCATCTGTTGCAACAGACTCCTGATATCTCTGCTGTGCTGGGAAGTTGTGAAGTGCCTGTGAGGGTGTGTGCAAGGGTAATTAGAAATGTAGCATGATATTGACTTTGTTTTAATTCAGAAACAAGTTCTAATTCCTCATTTGATGGTATCTTGAAACCCATTTGGCATGTTGACAGGGATATTCAACTCTGTAGCTAATGATTTTCAGATCACAGGATGATAGTGTATCTCCAGTTGGAAGGGACTCATAAGGATCATCAAGTCCAACTCTCTGCTCCTCACAGAACTTTCTAAAAACAAACCCTATGACAGAGAGTGTTGTTCAGATGCTCCTTGAATTCAGACGGACTTGCAACCACAAACAATCCCTGGGAAGCTTGTTCATTGGCTGAAGAAGCTTTTCCTAATGTCCAGGAAGAAGCTTTTCCTAATGTTCAGTCTGGACTTCCCCTCACACAGCTTCATTCCATTTTGTATTACTGGTCACCAGAGAGAGGAGATCAGCACCTCCTCCTCCACTGCTCCCTTTGGTGGTACATTCCTCCCCTCCTCAGACTGCTCTACAATCTCAGGAATTCTCTTTAGGACTAAGCCTTGAGGAATGACTTAGGCAATGAAGCTTCCCTCAATCCTATCAGAAACTCAGGCACAACAAAGGTGGAAAGGCACTGGCCTTAGCAGAAGCTTCTGTTGTCTAACAAAGGACAAGAGATAATCAGCCATGCCCTGACAGCCTTGGAACAATACTTGCCTGAATCATCCAGGAGAGTGACAGATGACTGAGGCCAAGCACTTTGCAACCCTGTAAGCAGTAGTCTTAAGTGAGACATTCAGAGCTCTCCTGGAGTCAGCAGGCTGCACGTCCCACTCTCTCAGTCTGAGTGCCAACTCTCACACTCTGGTATTTGGAGGACCATCACTGAAAGCTGACAAGGGGGCCTGGGTTGATACACCACTCTTCAAGGCTCAGCCTGCTGAGAGATGCAAAGGCATTCCACATGAATATTTCACTGACCTCGGTGTGGGAGGAATTTTTAATAGGTACCTTTGTACATGTTGCCTTCTGTGTGTATGAGCATCTGAATGGCAAGTACACCCTGAATATTGCCAACTCAGATTTATAGTTCAGTTACTTTGCTTATAGTAAACTCCACTGAATAATTTTTAAGTGTTAAAAGTGCTTCTAAATCCTTTAGACATCAAACCCTTGAGCAAGCCTGAGGCTAAGTTTGGCAAGGGGATCCATTCTGAATACTGTGACCCCATGGGAGTGTCTCCCTTACCCTTTAGCACTCTCATCCTTTTGTAACCCAGAGTCTGTGAAAATTATTTTAAATATGTTCTGATCCAGTTTTTCTTGATATGCTTTATTCTATTATAAACTACTCAAAACCCGGACAGCAATGAATAAATAAAATTTAATTAGAACCCATTAAAATTACAAAGCAAAGAGGGGAGAACAGCACTGGGAGCTTGATGGGACTCCTGCCCAACAGAGGCTCAGCTCACAAAATGGTGTCTCCACCTTTTAGACCCTGAGATTGCATCAGCCTCATTAATATTCATGAGAAGTTTGTATATGTCCTTCTGGCCCCTCCCACAGCCCATAGCTTTGTCCATATATGTGTACTTGTCTCCTCCCAAGGCCTGTCAATCAGTCATTCCATGCCTTTCACTGGTGGAGCCCTTCTCATATCCACAGAGGATCCGTGGTGCCACCTTACCCTGCCAGGCCTCTCAGCAACAAGTGACCCCCACTCCCTGCCACCTCTTACAAGGGACAAGTACACTGCCTCCCCCACGTGTTTTTACAGCCCTGTCAGCCAGAGCTGCCAGGCAGTAACCACAAAAGGGGAGGATTGAAGGGAGAAGAGAAGAGGGTTCAAAACCGTACTGGAATAACAAAAGTACATGTTAAAAGAACTGCAAACCCCAAGAGAACTTCTCCCCACCATACTCAACAACTCCTCCTCATTTGCATGTGCCAATCACCACACCTTATTAATAACAATTCTATGTGGTGGTAAACTTTGCCAATGAACTCTGTTAAGCCACACTTTCACAAATATATATTAAAACCTTCTTTACCTATTAACTTTGAGGATGATTCTTTAAGCAGCCAAAATACTCGTTCATGATATCCCCCTCAAGGAAGTTGTAGGCTGCAATGGAGACACCCCTCAGTCTTCTCCAAGCTGAAGAAATTAAGTGGCCTCTGCCACTCGGCATAAAGGTTACAGTTGAGGCTGTTCACCATCTTGGTCACTCTCTTCTGGTCACTCTCTAGTAATTTGATGTAATTCTTCTATTGAGGCACCTAAACCTCACACACAACAGAGGAGAGGTGGCACCAGTACAGAGTAGAGCAGGTCAATCACCTCCCTCAAACAGCTCAAAGTGCTGTGCTTGATATCCACCCCAGGATATGGTTGACCCTCTTGGCTGCCCAGGAACACTGTTGACTCATACCCAACTTGCCATCAATCCAAACCCCCTGATCTCTTTTCTTGGGCCTGTTCTTCAGCCTCACATATCTGTGACTAGCAAGAGATGCCTCTGCCTGAATTCAGGTGCAAATTAGACCATATGCTGGAGTCAACTATATGGATTTTATTTAACAACCAACATGAGTGGTATAGAAAAAGAACTAGAAAACAGAGAAGCGAGAGGGGGAGAGAGAGAGTTATCACGCAGATCCACCATCCATGTAGCCAGGGGTGGCCCACTGGTCCTTCCTCACCCTGAGCTTCTCAGTGGTGGGGTGATACTCATTCTTTTGGTGGAACTATCTTTATGCAGTCCAAGTTCTGAGTATTGATGGAGGAGTGTTCCTAATTTACATGTGAAGCGAGGTTGGGCGTACCTTCATAGCATGCAAAAGTGAGTGTAGGCAAGGTTTTCTTTCTGAGAATGCTTCCTCCAATGTTTTGAGGGGCTTTTATTGGTCGCAGGTACTGTCTGTCCATAATATGGGATGATCTTTGTTTGACCAGTAATATGTGTATGAGTAGTTGCTTCCCTTCACACAGCTTACCACAGCAGAAATTTTTGTCCATCCTGCATTAACCAGGATGTGCTAACCAGATATAGCCTCCACCAGGCCTGGAATAGGAGCCTTCCTGCTGCAAATTCCTTCTTTCTGTGTTTATCTTATTGCAAGTCCTTCTCTAGCCTTAACAGTGTTTCAGATAGGCAACTGTGCTTTTTAACTCCTTACAGTCCCCAATTTGCACATATAATCAGGATGATCCTATCCCAGGTGATGAATCCAGCATTTGCCCTTGATGTATTCATACGGTTGGATGATTGCCAAAGTTCTCCAGTCAATCTAGATCTCTCTGTAGGATCTCCCTAGAAGTAGGTCGTGGGATTTTGAGGGTCTTTGGTGGTCTCAATCCTTTGGTCGACAGTTCATGCCCACTGCTTCACCTCATCTTGGTGCTTGCACTGTCTTTTGTGTGTGTAGACTCCATGGACCAGAACAGGGAAGTGAGTCCCAGAAAGGTGCTGCTCTTCCTACATACAGACCCCCTCTCCTGCCACATCCTGTTGTAATTTGCCCACTTGCACTATAGTGGCTAGTGCTGTTTGGGACATAGCAGAACATTAACTCCTTGGTGTCCTGGCTTCTACACAGGCCTAGCCAGGAACGGGACATAACGATGCCTTACTAGTCCAAAGAAAGTGTTATAAATGAATATGTTGCTTAATTATCCAATAAAAAAAACACCTCAAACAAATCTAAATGTAGCAGCAATTTTAACAGTTGATGATACAAATTTATAATTGTTGATAATACATTTGGTAATAATAATAATAATA
>VYXD01003226.1:17525-59480 GCA_013397195.1 Hylia prasina
CCCTTTTTTTTTTCTCCTCCTAAGCATTACACCTTTAACTATTAATTACTATTTTATTATATTTGGTTACTGTTTCAATTATTATCAGCACAAATCATACCTGTTTATCACAAAAGGAACAGTATATTTCAAAGAAGCAGATAAGAGAATGTAAAAGTAGACACACAAGATGCTAAATGTATCTGGAACCAGTGGATAACCAGATAATGAGGGAGTGTAGTGGTTTCATGTTAACCCATGACAGGGATATAGTGGCTTTTGGGGAAAAACCATGTAAAAAGAAGCAACAGCACATGCCCTAAGAGAATTTCAAGACATGATTATCTGTGACACTATGGGCACTTGGTGAGTAGGATCACCAGAAACTCCTTCAGATAACCTTCATAAGATCATAAGAGAACTTCCAGTAAGAGGCAGATGCATGGAAATTAGTTCTCGGAAAAGGGATGTTTATGTCTTATCCAGGAAGTACACTGTAATCCATATGTATGAACACGGTGGAATAAATGGTTTGTTGTAAAATGTCACGACACACCCAGTTAGAGGAAATATCCTCCAGGTGATGCAATGAAGAATGCCTGCTTTCTAAAACTTCAAAATTGTGATAGAAAATTTCTTAAAAAAAAAAAAAAGGGACCATGCTTTTATATTATGAAGTTATTGACTGCCAGTCATATATTTTTAGGCCAGCTGTGTCAGCCCAGCAACTTTTATCTCTAGTATTACTTGTTGGTTGCTTTATAAGTCTCCTTGTCTGCTGCATCCTCACCTGTGCCAGTTTCTGCCAGAAAACATTGTCCTTCACATCCTTGGAATGTTTGACTTCAGCATTGTCAAGTTGTCACCAAAATGCAGGAATAAAACTCCTTAACATCAATGTAGTTTTAAGGAGGAATGACTTTATGATGGTGCAGGATGCATGGGGATAACTCCTGTGAATTTTTATTAGCCTCCAGTTGTATGAACAAATGGAATGAAAGAAACTTATCCAACATTGATTTTATGTTGATAGGAAAAACATATGCTAATATCTTCACAAACAACTCAGTGGGTGGGGGTCTTCACTAATAATAGGAGAAATAGGGTGTTACTGTCTTCAGGAATGACTGAAAGAACCAGTTAGGTTCTGGAAGAATGGCTGTGGGGACCTTTAGGGGAAATGGGTCTTCATGTCACTAGGAACATCAAGCAAGTTACAGAACCCATAGAATTGGACCCAGACAGTTTGATTTTCTGGGCTTTAGAGTAATAGGAGAAAGGTGTCTGTACAAAGTCTATCGTGGAACTCAGAAAGCCTGAACTTCCAAACTTTAGGGGAAAATGACCATGCACGTTCAAGGGGGAATATGTGATAGGTGGTTTGGGAAGTCTGTGCTTTCCTAGTGCCTCAGCCAGCGGGGAAAGGAACGCAGCAGCATGCGTTCAGGAGCTTAGGATAAAAGGAAGACTGTACCCTCCGAAACCCTGAGAGACATTCCACAGGGGTATGGCCCAGTGCACCCTCTCCCTTTATTGGAATAAATTTGCAGGACTCCTCTGTCTCCTTTACAGCCAGTGCCTTTTCACAGCATAGTTTTCCACACGATGTGAATAAGCAGACACTTTATTTCGGTGCCAGGAACACAGAGAATTACTCCTCTGAGCACGTTCTGCTTAGTAAAAAAAACCCCTCCATTTGATATACTTTTTCTGCTGAGTCATTGTTACATAAGTTCTTTTACATTTTCTACATAATATGCCTGCTGTTAAATTTAACCTTAATCATAACTGGTAGTTAAATAAATTCATCAATATTCCTACCCTAAGACAATTGGGCATCTCTACTGAGCTCCACTGATTGGAATCCTTTATATTCCAAGGTGGGAAGGGTGGGGGGTTTCCAAGCAGCATAACTGGTCTGCATGATGGTCTCCACTTTCTTGAACAAAACCTAAGACATCCAGCAGCTTCTTGGCCATGTTTCTGCTGCATATTTTAAATACAGCACTCCTGACATTCCTATACTTTACACTTCACAATTTTCTACTTGTTATCATATCCACCTCTTTTATATATTATTAAATCGGTTATTTTATCAGAATATTTATAACATTTCTTCTAACTGAAGTCTAAATTGGTTCTCAGCTCGTGGGAGAATGTGAAAGGACCACTATTATTGTTAAAAAAATGTGACGCTCTTCAAGCAGGGAGCTGTACGATTTCTCTGGAGAGCTGAGAAGACAGGAAGGGAGGCTGGCAAAGGGGCAGGGAGGAGGAGCTCAGCCTGGAGGGATCCGAGGACCGGGAGGCTCAGTCTAGCTATCGCCGCTGCCTGCACAGAGCCGGCGGGCACCGCTCTCGGCTGTCCCCGGCGGCCCTGGCCCCGCACACCCGCGCTGGGCGGGCAGGACGTGCCGGCACCGCCTCTGCCCCGCCCCGGAGCTCCCGCCCCGCTGCCCGGAGTCAGGGTCTCCTTCCGCTCCCCTCGGGGTCGGCAGTCGGGGNGGAGCGCGGGACCCGGGAGCTAGTCCGCTGCTCGTCTCGCAGAACTAATTAACATCAATTAGTAAGTGTCCTGCGAGTGCCTAAACAAGGACAATGCGATGCGCAGGCTCCGGAAACATCCCCCGCCCCGATCACCTTAAGGACGCAGAGGCTTGTTTGCTGTGTTTCTCCGTAGGGGATGACAATGCAGGGAGATGCAGCTGAAAGATAGNGGGCATCTCGACTGAGCTCCACTGATTGGAATCCTTTATATTCCAAGGTGGGAAGGGTGGGGGGTTTCCAAGCAGCATAACTGGTCTGCATGATGGTCTCCACTTTCTTGAACAAAACCTAAGACATCCAGCAGCTTCTTGGCCATGTTTCTGCTGCATATTTTAAATACAGCACTCCTGACATTCCTATACTTTACACTTCACAATTTTCTACTTGTTATCATATCCACTTCTTTTATATTATTAAATCGGTTATTTTATCAGAATATTTATAACATTTCTTCTAGCTGAAGTCTAAATTAGTCCTCAGCTCGTGGGAGAATGTGAAAGGACCACTATTATTGTTAAAAAAATGTGACGCTCTTCAAGCAGGGAGCTGTACGATTTCTCTGGAGAGCTGAGAAGACAGGAAGGGAGGCAGGGAAAGGGGCAGGGAGGAGGAGCTCAGCCTGGAGGGATCCGAGGACCGGGAGGCTCAGTCTAGCTATCGCCGCTGCCTGCACAGAGCCGGCGGGCACCGCTCTCGGCTGTCCCCGGCGGCCCTGGCCCCGCACACCCGCGCTGGGCGGGCAGGACGTGCCGGCACCGCCTCTGCCCCGCCCCGGAGCTCCCGCCCCGCTGCCCGGAGTCAGGGTCTCCTTCCGCTCCCCTCGGGGTCGGCAGTCGGGGCCTGGGACGAGTCGTCGCCTGGGTTTGGTGAGGACGTGTGCGGCGGCGGGGAGGAGAAGGAAGGAAGGGAACGAGCGGAGCGGGGGCTCGGGGAGGGCCGTGCCGTCCTGACCTCCTTTCCTCTCCGCCCGCGGGGCCGGGACGCAGCGGCTGCCAGGAGCCGCTCCCCGGGAGCTGCCGGCCCCTGCGGAGGGTTCGGNTGACAATGCAGGGAGATGCAGCTGAAAGATAGTAAAAAAAACCCCAACAAAACAAAAAGCGCGAGGAAATCCCCTCCCGCCCCAAAACAAAACTGACGAGAGAAAGTAATCACTGTCAGAGTTGAAGAGCGGTTCTTTCGACTGTCCTGTGTTTAAATTCTGCAATGGAAGTCCAGCGGTAGTGATTTTTGTTTTTTGCTTCAGCCTCTCAGATAGGCATCACAAGGTGTGTGGTAAGGAGCCGGTGCTTTGCTTTGTGTTAGAGGGACACCTGCAGTCGTGAATTGTGGTTGAACTGATGAAACTGTTTATACTATTCAAGAAAAAAAACCCAAAACGGATTTAAAGAGGTATAGGCTCGCTTTTTTGCATTGCATTGTCTGAGTAGTGTAGCTACTATACACTATATACTATAGAATTAATTTGCTTATTCCATCTGCAGACTCAGATGGAAATGTGAGAAAAAAGTGGAAGTACCCCATCAATGTATAGCAACTTTCTTCCTGTGCTTTGGGAGATATGCTTTGTATGTCTATGGCATCAATGAAAACCAGAGGCATCGGGTAGAACATGAGTCGATTTTCCACTGGAGCACTGGATGTGCTTCAGAAGCCCATAGGAATGCTGGTGGTTGTTTTCCTAGAAGTTGTTGAGAGGCTGACTCAACTCTTTCTAGGAGCTCTGTGGTAACTTTGGGCATTTCCCTGCTCTTAACTAGCCTCCTGGGAGGACTTAAAAATAGAACAAAACAAACTCAGCTTGTCATGACTCCTGGTAAATATTTTCTCCTGAGAAAATATTCATCTGAGAATGATGGGAGTAAAACTTATTGCAAACATCAACAACTCTAACTGGGCTCTTACCACCCTACTCCCTTGAACTGTCTCAAAACATTCAGATGGATATTCCTGTCAGAGAAAACAAACTTGTGATAAAGATTGCTTTTATGTTACTATCTGCAAAATTAAATAATTTACTCTTGATGCCTGTGCCAGTATAAAAGGTCCCCCGAGTCTCAAGGTGCAAAGTCTTGGAAAACTTATTATGGCTGTTCCTGAGATGTTTACCAGGGACCATTAGTTCAGTGTTTGTGGGGGTCGCTGCAGTGAGTTCAAGAATCCAGCTCTCTTTGTAGTTTAAGTTAAACAGTATTTTTTTCCCCAGGAAATAATATATTATCTGATGTTTTCGCAGAAGATAAACCACCTTACATATGCTTTATATCAAATCTGTTATGGGGTGTTTTGGTTTCCTGCTAAATAAAAGCTAAAACTTTCTCCAGTTCATTGGTCTGCCAGATTTTTAGAAGTTTCATTTTTGTGGTTATGGTTCTGATTTCTGCTTAAAACACAGATGCTTTTTCGCTTTCCCCCTTCCTACTAATCTTTACAAATATACACCCCAGGATGTAAACTAAAAAAATAGTTGTATATCAATAAAATACTCTGATTTGCAGGAGGCTGTTTCTCAAACACGGGCTCTTTAGAAGCCAACAAATTGCTGACTTGGATTGTTTTCTGCAGGCTGAGGTGTTTTGGTAGGAGAATATTTTTATGTTTCTAAAATTTACCCAGATAAGCCTTTCCTAACTGTTTTATTTGCCTTTTTTTTTTGTTGGGTTTCATTTGCTGCAGCTATGAGCGATGTATCAGTGGGTTGGAGATGCGAGACTCTCTGATAGCATTTGTGGTCTTACTTGTAATAATTAACCTGTTAGTTTGATGTTGAGCCTTTCTTCTTCGCGTTGAAGACTTAAAATTGTCAGAGGGAGAGCAGTACTCCCCACCCCATAATTTAAAAGGCATGGATGAAGACAGCAAAAGGAGTAAAAGAGGGAACAGAAAGGCAAGGAGGTGCAATTCAATTATCTTAATTTCTAGAGGAGCTCCTGCTTTGCTAAGCATAGCTGTGAGAGCTTGTGAAAAACCTTAGAGCATGTTGGTGACTTAAAAGGAAAAAAAAAAAAAAGGAAAAATGGTGAAAACACCCATTGCATTGTGGTTTTTAGCATTAGGTAATGCTAATCTTTGCCTTTTTAAACTGCTAATGGGCACTAATGAAAGGAGATGGGTGCTTCGCAGGAAATTGGAATTCAAAATCTGCCAGGGGATCTTTTGAGATGTTACTGTTAATCAGGACATAGGAGACTCTGGTGGTGTTGTTGGTAGGGGTGATCTTGAAGGTAACGCTCTGCCTTCGTGCTTGATATAAATGGTCTCCATAAAATGCAGATATCCCAGAGAGCCCTTCTAGTATGTGCTTGTGAAAGATTTCAATGACCAAAATTCAGTTAACTTCTTAGTTTTCACTTCAGTCCCTATCCTGTACATAGATTGCAAACTTTTCTCTAATGAGTGGTCATTAGGTGTTGGATGATTAGGGAACAATACTTCTAAAAGGGGGTGTCTGCAATGACTGGGGATGTAAGACAGTTCTTTAAATGTGCATTGAAACTTGAAAGGAATTTGGAAATTCCTCAGAGGTTGAAGCATGTTCATGGTTTCTCTGCATTTCACTTATTTCTGTAAAGTGTGTGAAGTACTGAGGTCTGAACAATAGGCCCTGAGCCAAAGCTGACTTTCAATGAATCTTCCAACCAAAGGTCTAATATTTGTATCCACTTATATTAGTGAAAGATGCGTGATCATTAGTGAAACATGTAGTGTGATAGGAATATATTTCTTCCTGTGTTTAGAGGCCAGTCAGGGCCATGAAATCAGATACCTTGCCTTGTTTGGAGGTACATGGTCAAAGCCAAATCCCTTGGTTCCCCCTTGAGCACTGCCCAGGCTCTGGGTGGAAACCAAGAGAAGAGTGAAACCAGATGTTCCTGCACTAGAAGGTGTGGAAGCTTGTTTATTCAACAACATAAAAGCTGGACCCTCTCACAGCGAAGATGGAGACCTCACCTGTGGGTGGATTTGCCTGAAGAATTTCCCAGTTACCAGGAGTGGATCTCCAGTCCTTTGCTGTGGCTGGAGCTCCCCAGCTGAAATGCAGATCTGGATGATAATAGAATATTAGATGATGTACCTTTCTTAATTACTGTAGGCAATCTTCTGTAGTAGTGAATATATGCACTGCTTAGCTTATCTTTTTGTAATTCGTTGCTGTTTTAAACTATAGTAAATTACACTTATTTCTTAAAGTTGGTGTTTGTGTCTTTAGTGCTGGCCATGTCCACTGGCAGAACAGTGTGATGGTAAATAGAAATTTGCAGTTGAAGTGTAGGGTTGTAGATATTTTCAAAAAAATGTTGTTCCATCCAAGAAAAGGTAGCTTTGGACTCCGCTTTATCTTTAGCTGACCTTCTTCCATCACAGTAATACTTACAAGTGGAAAAGCATGAGCTGTAGATACTTAAAGCTATGTGTTTCAGTTATATACATGAACTTTTCTGAAGAGGCAAGGATATTTCTGTATGAAGGAGTCTGATGCTACCATTAGAAAAGCTTCCATCTGTAAGATTCTGAATGGAATATTTGACGATGTCCATTTTTCTGATGAATCCAGTCTGTTATTAATGCCTTTTCCCCACAAATCTTTTCTGTTGAAAATTTCTTTCTCTTTCTTGCAGCTATTACTCAAAAGGGAACATTGGGGTTTTTTTCTCTGAGGAGTATAAGCAATAAATGCTTGGTTGATACAATCTAGCAATCAAATACAATCTTGAAGATTTCATTTTGTTCTGAGCAATGACTTTGCTTTTACTGGTGTTGGTGTGGTGTTTGGTACCATGGAGAACTAGAATGTTAAAATTCTCGTGAAGCATGGCTCCTCCAAATGCCTGGTGTCCATAGTGCTTGCAGAAGAGTCACTTTTATCTTTCAGAATAAACTCCTGGAGCGCCGTTTAGATGCTATTTATGAAAAATTCTGATTTTTCTGTATGTAGTGCTTCCAGTTGTTGATATGTGGAATGGTGTTTATTTGCATTAGCTCATTCATGGTGAGAAGAATGACTTCTTTATTCTTGACCCGTTGACCATGACTACAGTTCCCATGACACTTGTGACAGTGTTGCTGGGTGCAACTATTAGCTTTAGGACAGTGGATTGGGACCATAGCCAGATGCCATGGAATGCCTTTTTCTTGATTTTTTGATTTTTGTACTAACCCCTGAAAAAGTCTTAACATGGAATTACATAATTGTAATTCCTCAACTGCAGAATTTCTGGATTCCTGTAGTAATGTATCTGTATAACAGGCCATTCTGATGTACTAGCCAAACTGTTTGAAAGTAATCAAACCACCTGCAGTTTTGTTATTAGAATCCTCAGGAATTTGTCAATGATACTGAGAAAAATAGGGCTAAAAATAAGAAGAAGAGCCTGAGAAACAAGAATACCAAGACAACAAGAATAAGATAAAGGAGGCCATGAAGGCTCTGAACTGTAGCCAGTCAAATTCCCTAAGGGATGCCTGCTTGCCTCGTAGACAAGGCAAGCTGGCCAATGAGATGATGCGTGAACGTGTGAACAAACAACTTAGAACCTATAACTGTAGTTTAATGTAAACAATAAATTTAGCTCAATCATATTAGTTGTACAGATGATGCTCGTTTCTCCTGCAGGTTCCCAGCAAGATTTAAGGCGCTTTCAGAGATTGATGCTTGTTTCATTGTTTTTCTGCATTTGTTTTGCTGATGGGCAGGGTCAGAAAAGGCACAAACACCAACTTATCAATAAGTGTAATTTAATGTAATACGAAACTGCAAAGAATTACAAAAGGATAAGATAGTATAAGCATTAGCTGGGGGAAGCCACTGTCACAGCAAAGGACTGGAGAACCACTCCTGGTAACTGGGAAATCCTGCAGGTATTTCCACCCACAGGAAACAAGGCTTCTGACTTAGCTGTGAGAGGGTCCAGTTTTTATTCTGTTGAATAAACAAGCTACCGTAATTCTAGTAGCTTGTTTATGCAACAGAATAAACATCTGGTTTCTTTCCCCTGCTGTGTTTCTTCCAAAGCCTGGAAGCCAGGGCTCAAGGAGGAACCAAGCAGTTGTCTTTGATCCTATACTCCCAACCAAGGCTAGATTTGGCCTTGCCTGGGTTCTAAATACTGAAACCATGTTTTGCCAGTGAGCAGAAGAATATAACATTTGGTTGGAAGGTTCATCTAGAGGTCAAGTTTGGCCCAAGGTCTGTTGTTCAGGCCTTGGTACTTTACCATTTCCCTTTTGTCATCATTGTGAAGAATGATAAGTAGAAATCTGCAACTGTAGTCCTGCATCAAACATCCTTATTGAAGCCAAATTTCATTTTTTTTGACATAAAATTGGAAACCTGTGAGTGTAGCAGGATTTTCTTTCTGTATAAGTGGAGGTGAAACAGCTTGAACTTCACCCTACTTGTAAAATCACCAGTGATGGAGAGAGGGTGGACATGTTGGTTTTGGTGTTGAAGAATGCTGACATCAGCCTGACTGAAACACCCAAAATTAAACAATATGAGGATGTGAAAAAACTGGTGTTTCCTGATGGGAACTGGTACGGATGTGGGAGACAGATGTTTCCTGATAAAAGGAACCACTGAGTGGTATTACTAATCATGTGTTTTAAATGAATTATGTTCTGCTCAGCTAGCCTCAGCTAGCAATGTAGGATTGACAGATAATCACATTATCCTATAAAAGCCCAAGCGCTCTTTTTTGTGGTAGGGATTTCTAGCACACCCCTTCTAGGAGTGTGCATGGAGATTCTTCCTTTGAGTGGGGATGCTTCTCATGGTAATTCCTTGGAGCTGAATGAGAGATTTGCCCGTGGTCATGAGTATGGGTGACCAAAACCAATCTCTTCTTGACAATTATTAAGCCAGTTTTGAAAATACCAATTTAATAAATAGTGTACTAAAATAGTGGTTATTGCCTTTTGTTTTGAGGAAGGTCATGGAGCAGATCATCTTGAATGACATCACATGGCACCTATAGGACAACCAAGGAATCAGGCCGAGCTAGCGTGAGCTTAGGAAAGGCAGGTCCTGCTTGAGCAACCTTGGTTTAAGACAATTTAAGGGGAGCACTCTAAAATTAGTTACCTCCCCTTAGTTTTAACCAATCCCTTTCCACCAATAAGGAGAAACAAGCAGAGGAGATATAAGTGGAAAAAACCCAGTTTACTAAAAAAGCCCTGAAATAGCAATAGGCAAAAAATAACAGTGCCAGTTTTTTAGAAAGTTGCTGAAATCTCCCAGACTCCCATGGAGCAAAGAGAAACTCAAAATGGCGGAGTGATTGCATCCCCAAGATGGCGCCTGCCAGGGAGGAGACAAAGGGAAAATGGCGGCCGCCCCCCTCCTCTCCCTTTATCTCTGGTGGTGGCAACTCCATGACTGGTGCTCGGTCAGGGGCTACAGCTCATGGAGTCACTTTGCCTTCTCCCTGGCAGAAGACAGCAAGGTAAAGCCTCTGGGCTGGTGTGACTAGGTGCCTTCTTGCCTTAGGCGGGCACTGCTGGTGGGCTGGCATGATAAAGCTGTTACAAATAAAGAGGGGAGTTTAAACTGGCCTCTGCCCGGACCTTTGACAGTAGACAGTGACTTAATTGAGGTGGCCAACACCCCAAAACTCACTCTTGTTCCGCAGGTTCTTAATAATGGCTCTTTAGGTCTACTACAAAATGAATGATTTATTGAATGGACCAAGGAAAGCAGACCTAAGACTTAAACCAGACTTTTTACCACAAAGAGACACTACTAGTAGATAGACAATAGAGTGTGATTGAGGTTCCCATATTAGGGCTAGTGAAGAAATAATATAGATTAGGGTTCAATGTATTTTACCATCCAGTTGCTGATGGGGCATACATCAAATCTTTCCTCTCAGTTTCTGGAAACGTATCTACAAAGATGCATCCAAGCTTTGTAGGAGAAGCTGCTCTACACATTTCCAGGGAGTGTGTAAGAGGCTTCTATCTCCGTAATAATTTGTGTGGCTTTTATAGCTGTAAAGAGCAGTGTCTTTTGGTGTATGATATTTAGTTTTGTTATCTCTTCCCACATCTGCTCTCCAGACTAAGATGTTGATTCTTCGTTGGGGGTCTCAGCCCTTCTGGCACCAGAGATAGCCTCCTGCCTAGCCTTTGACCTTGCCTGGGTTATCTCTTCCACATGCACCAGCCATCTGTGGTAGAGAGGGACATCCTGCCACACACACGGGGCCGGAGCCGGCTGCTCTGCTTCTCTGGGTGCAGCACTGTGACTGCAGACAGGTGTTGCAAAATTCACTCTGAAATAGTTTTTGATTGGGAAATGAAGCTTCTTGAATAGCTGCTGTTGTCAATAGAGCCAAGAGGCATGCCATAGGCAAGAGAAAGCTCTGCCTGAGCGCCTCAGCTTTTAAAGACTTTGAGAATGAAGTGGACTCACTTAATCTCCAAAGAAAAAAAACACTAACAAAATGAGAAATACTGTTTATTCAGTGTTGGATAACGCTGAATAAAATGACATTAAGAGTCCTGGTGTTTGGAGGAGACAATGCTAAAAACTAAAAGGGAAGGTTGAGAAGGAGAGCCTGATGCAACAGGAACGCTCCAGGAGTAAAACAGAACCATCCTATGAACATTTTACTGAAGTCCAAAAAGATTCATGTACTGGCTTTCCTAGATCAACTGGGTGGGTTACCCTGCTGTAGAAGGAAATCAGGTGTGACAGGCTTGCTTTCCTCTCATGCTGGCTGTGACTGATGACTGTTGTCCTCCAAATGTTTTTCAATACCTTCCAGAAAAATTATGTTTTCCGTGATTTTACCAGACACTGACAGGCCTCTACTCTCCAGGGTCCTCCTTCTTGCGCTTCTTGAAAACTGGGACAGCGTTCGCCAGCTTCCAGTCAGCTGGGACTTCTCCAGATTCCCAAGATCACTCAAAAACCATCGAGAGACTTCATGGTGACGTCAGCAGCTCTTTAGAATCTCCATCAGGAATTGTCAGATGTCGATAGGTAAAAGGGGGAAATACATTGTTGAAAATGGTGGAATGGGAAGCTGCAAAGAGAAGTGACTAATAGTCTTCATATGCTTAAGTTTACTGTAAATATTCTGTGATTGATTGTCAGTCTGAGATTAAGGTAATTTCCAACAAATTATCTCCTATGTAACTGCTAAGGATTTTGGGGCAAGAAAACTCCTGTGTGCTGATGCTGTTGTGACATCTAAAATACATTTATAAAGAGAGAAAAATGAGAATTATGGATGTTTCTGTACTCTTTCCTTTGGGTCCCTTTAGTTGATTCAGGCTGTTTTTCTTTAACACCATAAGTCAGACGTGATGAATTAGATTTAAATACTTTAGGTTAAAGGAGACATGCTGCTACATGTCCAGAAGCAGAAAGAGAGCAAAGTTTTGCTGGCCTGCTGCTGAACTTTTGTCCTTTCAATTCTTAGAATCTTCTGTTTGCTGAATTACGTTCTGCAGAGGTATGAAATCGCTGTGATCACAGTGGCTGGCATTGAAATGCGTATGTTTATAGATTTTTGACTCTATTAAAGGGAGTTTTTAGCAATGAATAAGAATATTTTAGAGCTGTTGTGAGTGCCTCAGTTACACTTAGATTTAGACCACTTAGGGAACCACTGGCACAGGCAGCTGGAAAAGTGGTTTTATTGAAGTAAAATGATGTGAAAATTAGGCTTAAGAAAGTGCCCTGGAAAGGTTTAATCTTACTGTACAGGTATAATAACAGTAATAATTCAAAAATATTAATACATTATCTTAATGCCCTATGATACAAAGTTATGCATGATATCAATCACCAAAGATCTGCAGTTGGCGAAAGGTCTTTCAGCATCAAGGAGAAACTTGGAGGTGACTCAGCTCAAGGAGAGGTTATGACTGTGTAGCTAGGAGAGATCAGAAAAAGGCTCACCTGGGCTTTCATATTTGTGGGATAGAGTGGTTGACTTGTAGTCAAATTAAATGCCATGGAAAAGGTAGGCATAAAGTTCCTTGTACCTACAACTTCATTTGTTCCTTATTAATCAGTCCAGGAAGAACTACCTGCTATTAGTGTCTTACTCACTTGACTGGTGTTCCCAGCTCTTACGCATCAAAGCTCTTTGTGTCACCTTGTTCCTATGTGGGTTTTCAAAGAATAGGTTGGAACTAGTAAAGTCCTTGAGCTGGTCATGGCCTAGGCCTTAATTCCCTGTGAGCCTGAGCCAAACTGTCAGTAATTTGGTGAAGGAGTTGAGCTCATCCCTATGACTACAGTCAATTCACTTCATTGGCTCAAAGAGTGGTAGTACAGTTACCTCTTGCCTCTGTCATCACTGTGTGTTGTATTGCACATAAGTGGTATTTGATGAGTTGCTTAGCTTAATAATTATAATTAATACTTATTATATACCATTACACAAATGGTTACTGATATTGTTGAATACTTTTGGGAGAAGGGTTGGAAGTGTTTGTGGCTCATATTCCAGTCCCAGGTGCAATGTGTGCAGAGCGAGGAATAGAGAGAGCAGCCCAGCTGACTAAAACCTGGGCCTTTCATGAAAAAAGTTTAGAACCTAGGAGACTTGATATTTGCATTTGGAGGAGGGAGTAGATTGGGTAAAGCAAACAGACTGCAAGACAGTTTCAGAAATACCTTTGGTACTGGCATGCAAAAAGATTCCTTTAAAAATAACCCAAACACATTACATTCTGGGCAGCACCCTGGTTTTTACCAGGGAGATAAAAAGTTCCTGGTGATCTTTGAGGGCTGAAATTTGGAATTATATTTTGTGTAAGATTCCCATCCATATGTACTAGGAAAGTCAGCAAGATGCTGGTGATGAGAGACAATCAGGAGTGGGTGAAATTTCAGCTAATACTGCTAACTTGGCATCAATGGCAGGATGATAGCCATAGCCTGGAGGTAGATGAGTAAAGGTATAATTAATGACATTCCAAGTACAAGCAAAGTTAGCTTGATAGGCCTAGTGATTGGGACACTGGAGGAATGTCTTTAATGTGCAAACTGACTGCATAGATAAGAGGAAAGGTAAATGGCACTGATTGTTTCGGCAGTTTCTGTGACTTCGGGTATGAGGCAGAAAGGGGGCAAAATTTATGCCTAGGTAGCTGTCACAGGCTTCACACAAGGTTTATCATGTGTACCCTCCTGTTAAGTCACAGGGTGCAGAAAGGATCCTGTTGCCTTCTGCAGTCCTCAGAGAGGAGTCTGGGTGGGGAGGGATCCAGTTCTAGCTCCAGATTTTGTCAAAGGTTTATGTCTAAAGAATTCCACATGTGTAGTTGAATCTTTATACAGCTTCATCTCACAGGATAAAGGAAAACAAAGCAGTATGAAAATTATTTATTTTTATGCTGTTAATACTGATGATAATGTTGGTCATAACACTAGTTAGACTAAAGGACCTTAGTCAGAATTAGGTATTGCACTGTGTAGATAGTTTACTATAATTACAGTGACAATTTTAAAGCTGGCAAAATAATCAAGTAGAGATTTGATGTTGCTCAGTCATACCAAGGTCTCTGGGCATATCTCTTTAACAGCCTCAGGAAATAACCTTGGAAGTGTCCCCACTCAAAGGAGGAGAATCTCCACACACACTTTTAGAAGGGGGTATGTTAAGAGTGTTGGAAGAATAAAAGGGTGAAGAAAATAGCAAAACTCAATATGAGATAGGCCCCACACATCAGAGCATCTGTGATCAGAGCAGACATGGAAACCTGATGGAGGTTTCTGTTGCCATGGCATCAGGTAGGAATGTAAAGTGGGAAAGGAGCAGTGCAGTCTCAATACCAGGAAATGTTTTGTACAACTGGTACCAGGTATACCTCCTACCAAGAAATACTGCATACGACACAACCACTAAGAATAGAAAAAGTGACCATCCACGCACTTTGCACAATAATGGCTAATAAGATATAAAAGGACCCTGATTTGGTGTTTAGCTGGGAGATGAGAATTTGACATGAAAATTGTAGGGACCCATTTTCCTCGGCTTCTGCAGAAGGGCACCTTTTGGTCATCCTTGTGTCCTTGACTATGCTGTGTTTTGACATGAGAAAGTGAGCTTGTGATTGCCATGGTATTGTTAAGGCTATATTTAGCTGATCTGCAGTTTGTGCAGCTACTGCTGGCACTCCAAAAGGGCCATCCATGTATGTTGCATTTAATAAACCATAGTATTTGTGAACCTGACTGGTTCTTTTGAATGTAACTGGATTTACAGTTAATAGAGCATCCCGTTCCAGGCCTTTAGTTATGTATTCGTAACAAGTCCCTGCTGTTAAAAATTGGGACTGGGTTTTTATAGTGATCAACTAACTGTCAGTCAGATGTTTCTGGGCCAACTGTTTCAGCTCAGTAGCCTTTAGCTCGTAGTGTCAGGTAAATTATCAGTACTGTCACTTCTTGACTGCTTTATCAGGAACTTGGTTACATCTTCGCCTGTGCCAGTTTCTGTCAGGAAACATTGTTCCTCACATCCTCAGAATGTTCAACTTGGGAATTTTATTGAATCAGGCTAGTCTCAGCATTGTTCTACACCAAGTGGAGCAGGATCCCCCTTCTCCATCCATCAATGTTAACTTTTATAATCCGGGTATTGTTCAAGCTGCTTCACCCCCATGGAGGCAGAATGTCCTGCTCCAGTAGCCCTGGTCAGATGCCAGGACCTGCTGGACTTGTGAGCTGACTGGCTGGGGCTGTTATAAGGGAGAGACATGATGAATTTTGGGGCTTGCAGGATCACAGACTGTTAACAGCATGGGTCACTGGAGGTCGGGGAGGTGCTTCTCAGAGTCCCCAAAGTAGGGGGAGTTTGATTCAGAAGTACCAGGAGATTGTACCTTCCCTGGAGCATCATGGAAGGTCTGGTCTATGAGTGGTTCTATCTGTGGAAGTAAAAAACCTAATGCCTCATAGGCCTTTATAGGCCTTTCTAGTTAGAAATATCTGCAGCATTGCCTAGTGGCCTCATTGAGTAAGAATGGCCAAATTATTGGAGGGAAATACTTGTAAAAGGATGTGCTGTCTGGAACTTACGTGAAGTAATCTATGTGTTACCATTATTTCTGGTAGCTTGCTGTGTCTTACTTATCTGACACATACCTGTAGTCCTGTGAAAAACAAGGCATGTAATGCAGAGGTATCTAAATACAAGTTCTGTCACTGCCCCAGCTGGGCAAGGTTCAGCTCAGCAAAGGCTGTTACCTGGCTGCTCTGCGTGCTGCATGGCTCTGCAGCTACATGCAGTGATAAACTGCTGCTGTGCAGACCTGACTAGAGTTGTGTAGGACTTACTCCACAGCAGAGGTTAGAACGCCTCAAAAACAGATCCTCAGGCTGGCTGGCTGTTAGGGGAGTCCCACCTGACTGACCTCAGGGAGGGCTGAAGGGGCTCCTGGAACCTGTGGACTACTGCAGAGTGTGAGAGAAGTGGTCCCCTCCATTGTGATCAACTAGAGGCAGAAGTTTGACTTCCCATGAGGACACACAGATGGATGATGCCATTGATGGTGGCATGTACCTCCAAATGGGAAGTCTCTGTAAAGTGTGCCCTCCATGGCACCTGAGAAGGATTGTCAGGTTCTGTGTGGGGTGCTAACTATGTGTCTGATAAGTCTGGGTACCCAAGGGCTGGGGGGTTTCCAGTTGATGAAGTGATGGGAGGGGCACTAGGGCCCTTGTTCAAGCCCTGATGGGAAAAGGTACAGCATGGAGGCTTGTTTTGGCAAAAGCCTGTAAACAAGTGTTGAGGCTCTGTGGACTGCCTGGTTGGAATACCTGGGGCTAAACAGGCTTTCAGGATTCCTTGGGTGAGGGCCCTTTAGCACAGACTTGGTTGGGGGGATTAACTACCTTGACACAAAGGATTTGGTGGTAACTGTGGCTGCATCCTGACAGAGGAAACAAAATGAGCCTAGCAGAAAACAGCTGGGACCATGTGGCACTGGGCACAGTGCCTGCTGATGTTAGTTGGCTCTGAGTGGGCCAGGACTCTGGGTCCTGCTGGGCCTCAGATGGAAGACAAGCTCATAGGACTTTACCTGGAACACGGGGGCTACATCTAAAGAATGATTGATAGCCAGCCTACTTGTCTTTAATCCCAAATTTGTGGGACTGCTCCAGTGTCAATTTTGAGTGGGCCAACCAAGGAACAAGAGACACTGCTGCTTGCTGTAAAGTAGTTTATTACATGGCTAGATTGAACCATTGTAGTCTGTTAAGCTTAAAGATATAGATGCTTAGGAAACAAACTATGGGCTTAGGAGCTAGGAGTTAGGAATGTAGTAGAAGAATTAGAAGTTAACCAAGATTAATGGTTTACATATGATAACATTCAGAGCCAGCCAAAGTGAGGCAAATGCACCTATGGAAACATTTAAATGAAATCATATACGTTGGATAACATTCAGAGCCAGCCAGGAGAGACCTATGCATCATAAATTTTGACACTGAAACTAATAAAGACCAAAATGAAGAAGAGATCAGCAGGTCAAGTAGTCATAGCAATGGGAAAAAGGGAAAAAGGTGAAAAGTTTAGTGAGAGAGGGAGACATTCCTTACTTCATCCTGTAAAAAACTCATTTTAACGACCACTGACCCAAAAAAGGAGGAGGACTACGCAGCTGCAATGAGTATGCAACTAATTTTAATACCAAGAAGGAAATGGGTGGAGACAAGGTGATGAATATGTATCGGCATTTTGGAATATGCATGACTTTTGTGAATAAATAGAGAGCTGAAGCTGTAGAGGGTCGCTCATGCCTTTGGGAGAGATCCCTTATGAGCCTAGCGCTGAAATAAATATCCTCNCAGCCCTTTTAACTAAATCAGTTGAAAGGTATTTTGTCCTTGCTATCCATGCTTCAAGATCAGTCTCACAAAGATAGTGTTACAGTCCCTGCCATCATGCAAAAGCTTTCTAGCATAGAGTCCCCATGTCCCAAGCACAAGCAGCAGCAGCAACAGCACCCCTGATACAATGCATTATATTCATAAATCATCCAATCAGCCACAAACACAATGCTCTTACTGTCTTTTTGCACCTGTCCTGGTCTAACACAGTTGTGTGACAATAGTTGTCATTTCTTACACAAGGCCTATGCATAGAGCCTGTCTATTCTGTCTAGCAATGTTAGCACTGCTATGTTAGGTCTGTGTTATGTCTAGGACTTAGTTAACTTTGTAAAAGGTAATGCTGCTGACTTCCAACTGGACTTTAGGCCTTTTCTATTAACTAATAGAGTCTCTGATTTGCTTAAGGCACTGAAGGCGTATTTTTACTCTACCTAAAACGAAAACTTAAATTTCCCACTTCATGTCAGTGTGACTTTATGTATCTCAGTTTCTCCAAGGGTTTCAAACCAACCCCTGCACTCCTTTCTGCTTCTAAGCCTGTGTGCATGGGGTCCTGGGAGATTTCTATCTGGTTTCCAACACTCCAGGAAATAGTCAGGGTGTTAAGAATGAAGAGCTTGACTCAGCCAATATATCAAGCAACAATCAATTTATTAATTCATTATTTCAAATCATAAAATGTGAGCAAAGCTGTGTGCTGGGCACAGTGGGGGTTTCCCTCCAACTGCACATTGACTATAAATTTCTGTGGGTATTTATCGAACATTTTCATAAGCATTTCTCAGCAGGTTTGTTGGGTTTTTTTATGGTTTCATTCTAGTTTCTATTTGTGAAGTCTAATTTCTATATTCCATTTTAATCAGTTCCTATTAGTGACATCTAATTTCTAAACTTCAAAGTTATAAATTAGTGATGATGATGTCCAGCTTCCCTTTTTCAGAAGCATAAATCAGTGATGGTGGAGTCCAGCTTCTTATTTTAGGATTACCCATCCATGATGGTGAGGTCCAGCTTTCCTTTCTGGGATCATAAATCTTTGAAGGTGATGTTCAGCTTTCTTCTTTAGGATGGTAAATCAGTGGAGGTGATGTCTAGCTTCCCTTTTCAGGATTGTCTAGTTTTCTTTTCCAGGATCTTCAATTTTAGCTGGGGATAAGCTCATTTCCTTCTTTTATTTAGGTGATTACAACTCCTTTTATATATTCTAAGCTATAGTTTAAAGCTTCTTGTTACAAAAGCAGCTTAAAGTTTATAATAATTTTATTTTCAAAGCAAATAATAATAATTCAGCATTTTTTTATCCTACATGTTAAAAAAAACCCTTAAAACTTATATTGTGAAAACTCTAAAACTCACATTATTCACTTATTTATCTCAAGGCCTTTTTCATGCTTCCTTTTTTTGTTGTTTACTTGTTTGTTTATTAAAACTTTTTTCTTTTTTTTAATAACTGTCTTATGGCCTTGTTCCACACATTTCACAATTACAGCTACACAGGACACCTTTTACCTGACACGAAACACAACCCCACATTTCACAAGGGGACCTTGATCATCTCAAGGCCTTTACCTTTGAGCATATGTTAGTGATAACAGAAATATAGTTGTGTTTTCCAGAGGAGTTTGAATTGGATTCTAGACCCTCCAGGAGGGCCCAGGCTTCTGTTTCTGAAATTTGGTGGGTATCCGCCTGTCATAAAATATATTTGCAATTCAGGTTCAGTAGCACACAGTAACAGATTTGTGAGAGTGCTCACCTGCTATGGCTTGGGTTTTTGCCTGTGAAAAAGCACTCAGAGACAGTTACTATGCCTCCATTGACATTCTGATTTGTAAGCCCAGTCGGGCTTCAAGGAGGTAGGAATTTGACACATGATTATCTGAAATCAAATTGGACCAACCGTTTCTGTCCTGGTTATCTTGATCAATTTTTGTTTCAGAAACTCACTTTTAGGCAGCTTCCTAAAAGCTTTTCCTGGGCAGATAGGGACCCTGTGGTCCTCTGATTTCTCCACAGTCACCTCAAGGCTTCTAACACAATAGCAAGAGTTGTAGAGTTGTGTCTGTTCCAGCTTAAGTGTCCTGCTGAGCTTCAGACACTTCTTTTTAGTAGGGAAATAACTTGGACTTCAGCTGCGTTTAGATAGACATTCAAATGTCTCAGCATTTCTAAGACCATGAGCTAACACAAATAGGCAGGGTAACTTTCCCTTCATACTTTTATCTTTCTGGCTTTTTTGATTCAAGGAAGGGAACAGGTGGTTCCCCCCGTGAGAGCATCTGGCACCCAGAGGCAGGGCAAGGCCCCAAACCAATCAGTTCAGGCACCTGCTACTGATTTATTAAATATGGATATTGATCTAGTATCAATATCCATACTTAATAGATACCTAATGTTGATGGACAAAAGACTCTCTTAACAGTTTAGAGTTAGAAAGTGTATGTTTAATTTGATGCTGGGCAGCTGTGCGGGGTAGTCTCCTAATACGCACTGTAAAGTTATGAGCAATTCCAGAGTCTATTATTTACAAAAGTCTTAAATATTCAAAATACTAATACATATTCATAACACACCTCCTATTCCCTGCTTCGTATGGTAATTAGCTTAAAAGGCAATTAAGCATGCATAGTTTGCTCCCTGAATTGGGTCAGTGGTCCTTTTTATGGGGAGGGGTCATAAAAAGATGAAGTAGGGCTTCATCTTCCAGCCTCTGAACTTTCAACCTCCTCAGTAGATGACAATACTAATGAGCTCTGGGAGAACTCCAGTTTCCTCCCTCCATGACTTTTGAATGGGTTTCCAGATGTAAAGGTTTGCAGGTGTCTGTGTTCCTTTAGATCTATTTAATACATGTACTGCATCCCTCTGTTGACAGTGGAGTGGAGGGACTTGATGCAGCCTGGTGAGTTAGATAGCCTGGTGAGCTTTAGGGATAGTTTGTCAAAACAACAAGTGATTATGGGGATGGCCCTGTGTGGTTCCTCTTATAGTAATTCCTGTAACACATGAATCATGGCTTACAGAATTTCAAGACACGTCCATTATAATCTCCACCCCTGGTCCTTTTGGGCCAGGTTATAGGGTTTAACATTGCAATGAATCCCTCCCCTTGTCCCCAGCTTGGTTGCAACAAGGGGGTTCCTAATTTTTTTTTACTCTTGGTGAAGTTGTATGTTTGATGGTTGCATGTAGTCAAAGTTCCTCCTCTAGCAAGGATTTTACAGATACATTTTTTTTACAAGGTTGGCATCTTAGTCTTGTTTGCCTCTTTCACAGTTATGTTCCCAGAAAATGTAAATGTCTTATATTTCCTCAGCATTTGTCTAATTCAAGGATGTGATTTATCCCCAGTCATTTTTCAGGAAATACCCAGTGTAGCATTACCAGCCTGAAAGCTTCACCTTGGATGCAAAAGCCTGTTTTCTCTGCTAAGATTCCTGCATCACTGTAAGTATTGCCTGGATACTGATGTTGACATTTTTTACAAATTTCATATGCCACTTTGTTTTCCTGTCTTTTGTTATTGGTGTCTCATGAGAGCAAAGAAAGTAAAAGAGTGAAGAAAGCTAGAGCTGTCTTTGAATCTTGAAAATGACACCTGGAAAATTATAACACTGGGTCTTTTATTTTTTTATAGGCTAGATATGAGTGATACATCTCATTCTCAAATTTGAAATCAGAAGAGTCTTAAAATCTAAAAGAGCCCATGAAGGAAAGTCAGGAGCCTTGGGTGATCTGGGAGAAATGGTATGAAACATTCTGTGAGAAACAAGGCTCACTCTTTAAATTTTAAAAGTTTAATAAGGGATAAAAGGGACAGTAAACAGTGCACTGGGTGCTTGGCAACTGCCAGAGGCATGTCAGTTAGCTTAAAACAATTTTCTGATATACTTTTTCATTACATTAGTCAAATGCATATTCATGAATATTATAGATATTCAAATATTCCTTTGAGTTTATATGTTCTGGGAATTCTTTTGCTTGGTTCAACCTTTGACTTGTCTTCTTCAAGTACATGCCATACTGCAGGTGAAATGTATATATTTTATACCTTCATGAGGCCTCTGTTCTCTGGTTTGACAGTTCTTGATAACCAGAGGATCAGTGATAAATTCCTCTTTGCATTCTTTCTTTTGATCTTTATTTTCCTGGTTCTTTTCAATGTTATCCTATCATACAGAAAAGATACTCATAAGTACATTAAATCATTAGCTATTTCACAAAATTATCTGAGTTATTCTCACCATTGTCAGCTAGTTACACAAATAAAAGCATTTGATACTTTAACATTACATAGTCTCTATTTTAATATTTTGTGAAAGCCTAAACTATACTATATGTTTATCACACTAATATATAAGCTATACTGGGCCAGGGCATTGGCCACTAAAGCTGACATATTATACTATTTAAAGCAGTTAAAAGTGATTACAAACTGTACTATATTAAAATCATTGTGATTAATAATAATTTGCAAAAGCCAATACATAAATAGTGAGAGCTAACAACTACATAGTTATTTATAATGCATTCTGTTGAGAAACTTAACACCCTGCACAAAGCAAGGTGTCTGTTCTGTCCTAGCTGGGTTTGATCATACTGAGAGGAGCTTGTTGAGATGCAGACAAGCATTTATTCTTGTAGGTTGTCATGGAGGGTTTTGTGCATTTTTGAAGGCTGAAATAGTGTTTGGCTTTGAGGCCACTGTCTCTAAAAACTTTACAGAGTAACATGCTCACCCATTTGGGTTTGTTGGTAATCCATGTGCATTCTGGAATATAAGGCATGAAGACTTAGAGATACTTTGTCACCTCCTGAAGGTGTAAATACTGCAGCAGCAGAAGTGTTGCTGTCATCTCTATGCTTCATGCCTTCTCCCAGCTGAGTAAGTTAATACTGCCAACAGAATTATGGGTGCTTTGCTTATAGCTCACTAGAGGCACAGTCATATTTCTCAAAATTAAACCAGTGGTCCACATTATTATGAGAGATTTTTACTAAACCCAAATTAATTTTTCCATTTATGTTGTTTTATTTGAAGGTATAATTGAAATTGAGTCTTATTTTCTGAAAACCCTGGCCTGTATTTCATTCTGTAGGTGTTTCTTATGTTCAGCTCTTAAGTATTGTTTATTGTGTCATGTTATACACATACCTTGGGATTTTTTCCCATTATTTTTGGATGAAGAAGGTAAATACAGCAATCTATTGTTAAATTAAAAGGTTGAATGATAATAGAATTAGCAGAATAATGTGAAGGTTTTGTTAGTCATTAGATAGTCAATAGAGTTGTTAGTTGCTTCTCTTTTCATACTTTAACTGTGTTCTGGGAAACAGTTTATGGAACTTGACATTGACAGCATTGATGTCCATGAATTATGCTAACAGGTTGCTCTCCTTCCCAGCAATTTAGGTTCAACAGTTCCGTTCATGATGCATTCTAAATCACTTCTTAGTATGTGAAATTGGTCTTGATCAAAAGTTTGTAATTTTTGTAAATTTTTTTTTTAGCATTTTTGGTTTTGCCTGAAGAAAAAGAAAACAAGAAAAGATGGACTGGAATTTAAGGCCAGTCCAGAATGCTGATGCAAATACAAACCTGCAAAGTGAAGGAGCATGTTTCACTCAGTTACTTCCTAATGGACATGCGTTTCCTCAGACAAATGCCAACTCCTCTAAAAATGCATGCACTTACGCTGAAAATAACCAAATCATGTATGTGCCAACTATCAATGCTGCCTTCCCTGCTGTAAATGCTGGAGGAATCAAAACTTCAGATCAAATCTCACCAGGAGCATCTGTAACTGGTAATAATTTTTTTATGTCAAAATACTCAGTTAAGCGCCATCAACAGATGCACGGAACAGCTCTAAAACCTCCCATTCAGAATTCACCTTTGCGGCCAGAGATGACTCCAACTTCTTGGCCAGTCTCTAATCCCTACAGTTATCCTTGCAGAAATTTACCCCCTCTCTCCTCTCAAATGAACACAGGGAATAATGTAAGGAATGTGCTTGGGGAGCCTCAGTATGCCAGTACCAATGCTTACACCGTGCAGCCAGAAATGCTGCAGCAGAATTCTCTGAGACCTGCAACACTACATCAAGGTGGCATTCATCCCCAGAATAATTCTTTTCCTCTTGGTAATCCCGGGCAACATATCCAACCCCAAATATTTAATTCGAGTACTCAACAGGGTAAAGTTTCCTATTCAATGAATCAAAATAATGGGACAAATGTACAGCTGCCACAATTTCAGCAGAGTCAGATGGCATCAGAAGCTCCTAGAGGATGTTCTGCACCATCTTTGTTGCCTGCCAACTGTATTTCAAGACCTGCAGCACAATCTTCAATGAGTATACCACAGGAAGTGCAAAATGTACCTAATGGATACAACATTAACCAACAGAGGTGCCCACTGGATCCAAAAAATGCTCCTGGGTTTAACAGTATTCAGCAACACTGTCTGCAGCAGCAATCTGGAGAAGTCAGTCAATCAGTAAGGAATGTCTGTAATCCAAGTGTAAGTGTGACAGCAAATCGGTCTTTTAATGAAAGCTCTGTGACATCCCCTGGCATTCCCAAAGAGCTGCTTGATGTTGTGAAAGAAATCGAAGCTCTTTCTTCACAGCCACTCAGTGATCCTGCTTCAGTTCCAGAGAGCCAGACTAGTAATTTGATGAATGGGCCTGTTAATACTCAGATTTCTTCAGTGGCAGCAACACGTGGAATAAGAATTACAAAGGAGAGACTAGCATGGGAAGCTGAAAAGCTGAACAGTCTTAAAAAAAGGGTTGTCTTGTTTGAAACAGTTCATAATTATAGAAAAAGAATCTATCATGCCAAAAATACTCCTCCTCCTAGTTATTCGTATTCTCCTGCCGATTGTTTTCCATGTGTGCCCAAACAAAATGTACCACCTTCCCCATCTGAAGCAATGAGGACAGAGAGGCCCACAATTATGGTTTCACATGAAGAAAGAAGGGACAAAAACCTAGCCAGTGCTGGTAACAGAAGTTTGGAGATGACTCAAAGTAACCCTCAGGTGGAGCAGGGAAGCCTTTCATCAAGCTTCTCTCCTGTTCCCTCTCAGAGCAAAGTCCCAGCTCAATTTAATAATCCTGAGAGCACCTTGGAACAAAGGGATGTGCATGCCTTGGCCTCTTCTCAAGGAACTGTGACTTCCTCGAACAATGCTTTGTGTTTTATTCAAGCAGGGAGCTCTGTCAAGACTGCATCAAAGAGTGTGCAAATTGGGCCCGAGAACTCATCATTTCTTCAGTTTGTATTGAGCAGCACAAATGCGCTGAAAGAGAAGACAGCGGGTGCTACTGCTGATAAAATACTGACAAATCTCCTGCGTAGTGAAAAACCACTGCTCGATACATCTGTCTCGGGTGAAAGCATGCTAAAAAACACTAGTGAGAAGAATGTAGAAAGTCTGAAAGGTGACCAGGCATCTAACACTAACCCTCCTGCATCAGAAACAACACCATCTGATGATGCTAAATTCCAGGCTGAGGTAGCTCAGCAAAAAATGCCATTTACTGAAAATGCATCCTGTAACCAGAGCAATTGTAGTTACTCTATGGAAGAGCTGACTGCATGCCTGCGCTTGTGGGAGAAATTTCCATCAGAATCTGTAAGTGTGCAAGATAAACAGTCAAATGAAAGCTCCACAGCAAATCAGGTTTCACCCTCCAACCAAAACTCAAAGAAGACAGAAAAAAAAAATGTTCTGGCTAGTATGGATGAGGCTGTTTTGCCTGTAACAACTACCTCTGTAGGACAAAAACTTGATACATTGACTTCCAATTTGATAAAAAATTTTGAACCTCAAGTTGCAGTTGTCTCTCCTTTAGTACTTTGTGAACAAAGACCACTAAATGAGCAGGCAGGCAATATCCCAACACCTGAAGGTAAAACCTATCCAGCCATCAACTTGGGGAGCACATGTAGCTTGCAAGAAGAGGGGAAAAATGGTGTAAGTGTGGCAAATACTGCCAAAGGAACAACAGAAAATGCTTGGTCATCACCCAGTGATTGTGTTCTGGAACAAAAAGTAGACTCCGATTTGCAACAGATCAAATTAGGTGATGAAAACCAAAGGAAAGTTAGTGAATCTACACAAGATGGAAGACAAAATCTACAGCTTGGGTTACAAAACAAGGCTACTCTTCCTGAATCAGGAACAAATTTTTGTAGTCCAATTTCTCAAGAAGGTATAAGAGACCACGAAGCCAAGGAAGCTGTGTTAGAGGTGGGAGATACATCCACGGCTGTGCTGGAAAATGACATGTTTTGTATTTCTAGTGTATGCTCTCTAGTTGAAGGTCACAAATTTTATAATCCACAAATAGCAGGCATGTTCAAGTCAGACTATGAGACACATGCAACAGAAGGAAATGCATCTGGTGCAAGACAGAAGGAGCAACATTCAGACTTGCGTAAAACTGAGCTGAGCAATAACTCTTCCCAAAGAGAGAGCTTGCTGCTAAAGATGTTGGAAGAATCATCAAGCCATTTGGAGAAGGAAAGCAGTGGCAATCCTCCTAAAGCAGTTTCTGCCTCTGAACAAAACACATCATTCAAGGCATCTTTCAAGCATCCTGAAAATTACTTAGAAAGTCTTGCTAATACAAACCAGAAATTAGCTCAAAATTCACTAGATTCCTCTGTCAGCATAACTACTAAAACAAATGCACCTGCTGTTCCAGGAGACCACAGTAAACAAAATTCCATGCCCAGTAAAAATAGCACAGAAAAGGAGGTGAACCTTTTTGGAACAGAACCTAGTAAATATCTGAAAGATCAGCTGTTGGCTCTAGTGAAAGAGTTTCCATATGGCATTGAAGGTGCTGATATGCTAACAAAAGAAGCAGCACAAAATCGTTCCATGACTGAAGGGACAGAGAATCAATCTCAAAAAGAGGTTAAAATTTGTGACAAGAATTCTCATTTGAAGTACCCAGTAAATCAGACTAAAATTGCAGTGTTAAACTCTGATCCGGTTCGGGAACTGTCTCCTGGACACAACCAATGTCCCTCTAGTGACAGCAAGAGAGAAGTGAGTCAGCAGTCAGAAAAGGCTTCAGCTGACAAGGACAACCTTGAAGGCAGTGTTCAGCCTAATCAGAATCTATGTGAGAAGGAAAAAAACCCACAAGAAACTTCTAACCCCGGTGAAAAAAGTGAAGATTGCTCTTTAATGTGTGGTGTATCTGTAGCATGTGAAATAACGGATTGTCCCTCTCAATTAGAAGCATCTGGTTCGAAGAAAAGTAATTGTCAGCTTTCAAAAGCTGAAAATACTGACTCTGCAGAGACAGAAGAAAACAGTCAATCTGATGCCTTGAAAAAGAAAAACAGTGCAGTGGGAGACCTGACAATTTCTGAAAAAATCCCAGACAGTATTAGCAAAAATAAAGATACTTGCCAATTTGCCAATACAAGTTCTGCAATGAACAAAAAACCTAGGCTGAAGGTGGATGATGAATACAAACTGCCTACAACACAGCAGGAAAAAATTGGACCAATTAATCCCTTTGAAAACCAGGATGCTGATAAATACAAAAGCAGCAGTTGGAAGGAACATCCTCAAATTGACAAAGGAACCCAAGTGTCAAGTAAAGAATTTTATTCTGACAAAAAAGAGCACGAGACAGCCTCCCAAGAGTTACCAGAGAAAACTGATCATACATATGCAGACGGCATGGCAAAGTTGTCCTTAAAGAAGGAGAGAGTTTTCAAAACTGAGTCCCTTTCAAAAGATATAACCAAACCAAGTTTGACCATGAAATCCCAAACGGACATTGACCAGTCTGTGAAGTCAGAAACTGTTGAAATTAAGCACTCTGAAGTCAGTCAAGGACAAAAAATTAAAACTTGTGAAGAGAACTCAGCCGAAGAACAAAACTGTAGAAAACCAAAGGAGATGCTTAGACAAGATGTAGGAATTAGTGTCAAAGAACCAGCGAAATTACCAGCAGAAATAAAACATAAAAAATTGAGTAGTTGCCAAGCTGATGCTGTAAAATTCTCAGATGGTAGCACTGTAGACTTCAAATCAAGACACACTAAATATTCTCAGCATAAATCTGTGAAAGCTCATCCTTTGCAGGAGCAGACATACAAACGGAAGATGAAGGAAAACATGGTTGGGAAGAGAGAACTTAAGAAAGCAAAGCTAGAAGAGGAAAGACTGAAACAATCTGAAGCAAAGAGTTCTAAGCAGCTTGCACACAATTGCATGCTAAATGCTGACAAAGCTAAAAAACTGAATGGAGAAAATGGTTGGAAACCAAGGAGTTCCTTAGCAGATTGCTCTATGCTTAAATTGCAGAGGAAAAGGGCTCGATCTTCCAGCATGTCTAAAAACTACTTTTCTAGCAAAGAAAGACATCTTGATGGTCAAAACAAAGACAGGTGCTCTGAGAAAATGTTTCCTGATAAAAACCTTCTATACCTAAACAGAAGAAATAACAGACTAAAGCTGCATCTTCAAAAGGAACCCAAAAAACACTACCTGAACAGAGTGGCATTTAAACGTACAGCGCAGGAGCGCATCTATCTGACAAAATTAGAGACGTCACCTGTCAGGCCCGTCTGGCATAGAACCACCAAAGTGTCAAAAAGCAGTGACTCGAAAAGAGACGTGTCTGTCTCAACAGTTGAGAAATCATGCAAACAAGAAGTCCTTGAGTTCAAGCTGTGTCCAGAGATACTGTTCAGAAATCCAGCCCCTAGTGAAGAAAGCTTAGCTGCAAAGAATTCTCCCGAAAGAGATAAAGTTGTTGTAGAAGGTATGATGGTCTCTTGATTATTCATTTGTAATTAAAACTATGTATTCATTTTTAAATTCATGTTGCACAAAGCTATAGACAGCGAGAACATGGGTCTGTAGAGGCTGAAGGTTGAGATATCCTAACTTGCTCTCTGACAGACCACAGCTATGTCTTAAACTGAAAAAGAACATGGGAGTTTTCCTTCAATTTTCTGTAAGTCTTAGAGAATGAGATTAGAATGCTTTAGAGCATGGCAGTTTCAAGTAACTTTGGGAGAAGGCTTTCTAAAGTACTTGGAGAAGTTAGCTTGGCTTGGTTGTAGAAAGTAGATTTCCTTGGCATAGTTACCAAAGGTGGTCTGATCTGCACTCACTGGTCACCTGGTTGTGCCATAGTCTGGCTGGGCAGAGGAGGGAGAGATCTTTCGTGATGTTGAGGAATAGAGCGGGCTTAGGCCAAACATATTCTGCCCATAATCCTCATAACCTTTGCCATTTTTGCTTTAAGCATCCAGTTTTCCTTCTCTTCTTCCCTACCCCATTTTTCAGCATTTTACATGGTGCATTCTGAAGGATATTTATGTCAAATGTTGTATTTGATTTTTAAATGAACCCAAATCTTAAGCTGTATATATCAGCCCTTGGCGTCATTTTCATATCTAAAGGAAATTTTCTTTTGCGTGTGCTAGTACATGTGTTAGAATTTAATGCTGAAAAGAGGTCAAAACCTGTGATATAGGAACCTCAGAAACATTTTTTGAAAATTTCTTTTTAGGTGTCAAGAGTAAAAAAGAAGATTGGTTAAAATGTGAACCAGTGAAGCAAAAGAAACTGGAAGAGATCTCTACAGGTGAAGTGACTTCTGAATGTCCCGTTTGAAATACAAGTTAAATCCTCTTTGCTTGGTTTTAAATGTTCCTTTACAGTAGTAAACCTTAATAAAGAAATTTAAATTATTATTTACTCATTCTGCTGATTAAATGTATACCCTAGAATAGACTTACAAGTCTCAAAGATTTGTGTAGCTTTTTATTGTTTTATGAATATGTTGTTGTAAATGTTGTAAATTTCCTGTGCTGTTAACTTGGATGTAGCACTGGTAACAGCATTTAAATACAGTTTTAAATTGTATATAAAGACGCTTTCACACTTTAAAATATAGGAAGTGATAGCAGAATCTAGTGCAAAAACAGAAAGTGATTTTTAAAATAATTCTGGCTTTCACAGTACGTTGTTGCTGTTCACACATAACACCTGTGCTCACAAGTTCCAGGACCTGTATGTTCCCAGTAGTCTGGACAAGATAATCTGTATGACAGGCAGAGGAAAAGTGGGGCCACTATTAACATCTTCCTCATTTCTCTTGAATGGCAAATTGCTTTTTGGATGGTCTTTTATACCCTCTAGGAGTCAACTGTCACAACAGTGGCAACTTCCATCTCAGGATCTTGTTTATTCCATCCTTTGTAAATCTTGGGTGAGGTTGCTCCCAGCTGTCCTTGTTTCTTTGCTTTAGGTACCTCTCTAGCTCTAGTCTTGTTTTTCTAGTGGTCTAACAGGAAACAAAATGCAATCTGTAGCCTTGTTGCTATCTACTTCTTATAGAGCGGAGGGCTTGCATGCTGATACTTGTGTTGTGGTGTTGCAGGTAACATACTTTGCAACCTTTACATCTTTTGTTGCTGTTGTCTGTATCCTTGGGCTTTGGTGTCTGCCATCTTTTCAGCCCTTCCTCTTGCATCTTCTCTTCCTTTCACAAGTGCACGTTTTCTGTCACGACTTTCTCAATAGCCTCCAGAAATCTCTCCTGTGAAGACACCCAAATAGCCATTTTGTGCTTACATTGGAGATTGTTTGAAATCTGAGGTGCCTGGTGCTTTAGGAGGGAATTTTGTGGCATCCTTTTTCACAGGAAGGTCTTAGGTACCACATGCATAAGGAGTAGAGTCCTTTGAGACTCTTGCTTTAACATGCTTGTCTGTCTTGCAGCTGAGGACAGTATTCCCCTTGATACAGCTATACAGATCCTGGATGGAGATGGAGGGACTCTTCACATTCCTGTCAAAGACTCAAAAGAGATGTTTCAGACCTACAGGAAAATGTATCTGGAAAAAAAGATGCAAAACTCTTGATAGCACTCCTGTATCAAAGGTCTTACCATCTCTGAGAAAAAAATGCCAACACTAAGATGACTTTTTTTTTCTGTTTACTTCATATTGCTGAATAATTGTAAAAACCAGTTTTCTGGTGGGTATTGAAAATTTCCCTCCCTATTTTCCTCATATTTGTGAATAATTACCATCTTACTCTGTATTTATTGTCCACATATGCTTTGGTGCTGTAAATGCTGTTTTAAACGTATTGTTTCTTCTGGCATATTTCATCCTATTTTTTTTTTAAGATAGAGTAGCTCATTGAATCTTGACCAAAAAATAACAAACTCATTTAAACTGTCATAGCCCGTTTTCTTTCCTGACTCTCAAAAACTTTTACTTGTTATACTTTCCATTGCTGGCAGTGGAAAAATATTTCTGCTGCAAAGGGATTGCAGTGGACTCCCAAGCATTACACTTCTGTTTCCCACTTCTGGTAGTCTGATTGTTTTGCTTCTAAAAAGGCTTTCTGTTTTTGTAGAAACTTTTCTTTTTTCTAAACTGGGAATATATAAACTCCTCAATTCAAGCATACAGATCAGGGGCATTTATGAAGTATTTATGCTGCTACCCAGTTTTGTTACATTTCTTTTTATGGAGCTTGTATGGACTGAACTCTGAGTTCTTAGTTTGAACACAGTACTGCAAACTGTTAGTTTACTGAAGACTTCTCTTGCTTTTCCTTCTCTCTGTTTGCACTTGAAAGAAAAGTGCTGTTGTTGAAGTGTGGGGAGTTCGAATTCACTCTTGTCTGAGTTCAGCTAGACTGTAATTTCTTTGTTTATAAAGTGTTAGATGATGTTTGCTTACACATTGACTGTGATGTAACTGTTGTATTTGTCATTGGCTATCTTTTGTTCAAGTGCCTTTTCACTGTAATTCAAAACTTAAAATCAAATCGTATTTTTACAGAGATTTGGTACTTGATTCTTTCTATCTTACTAAACCTTTATGCTGAACAAAAACCCTGTAGATACTTTACTGAACAATTTTTATACTTGAAATAAACTTTTGAGGACTACACCTTGTCATTTTTTTTTGTTCTAAAAGTATGAAGTTGTGCTTATTGCAGTTAGTTAAACAGGCATTGAAGATATTCCTGGAGATGAAATGCAGCTTTAAAATAGGCGATGGATCTTCCTTGTTAAAAGGAAGTAGTTGCAAGTTTGTTAGTTTGTTTTTCTCTCTGGATGCTACACTTATAGTCTGTGGGGAATGTTGCCACTGGAGGATTTTGTAATAATGTTGTCAACTCTGAGGAGGTTTTTCAGTTTCTTGAGACTTTCTTCATGTCTGCATGAAGATTTATTGCAGCCTTAGGTGTACCCAGTACAAACAACACAGAGTTCTTGTCAGGAATTTAGTCTGGGTTTTGTTCTGCACAGTGATACATGAAGCTGACATAAATGCTTGAGTGAAATCTTTTCAATAGGAAATTATTCAATCCATTGACCCATGATGTTTATATTCTAAATATTTGGAGGAGTCTTCTCACTGATCTGGTGCATCCAGTAAGCAAGAATGCCAGGTTTGAATCCCAGTGGATACTGTGTCTTCTTCCTCTCTTATACCAAGGAGTGAATCTTGACTCTATGACAATGATTATGTGGTGACTTGTGCCTATACTGATTTGGTATGGCTGGGATCTTTGAGATAGACTGGCCATGTACCTTCTGCTTGGTTCTTGTGTTGGTTGTTTGTTGTACAGTCGAGAGAGTACTGGATGAAGTCCTTTTAACATAATGTGGGTTCAGCAGGCTCATTGGGTTCAATGATGCCATTTTCAACTGGTTGCTGTTATTTTCATCTGCCCTGTGCAGTTCCAGTCTCCAGTGTAGTCATATCATAGCAATTTTTGCTGATACAGGAATCTCTCTAGTAAATTGCTCTGTCTCATAAGTTGGCCACTATCCATTCAGACAGCTGCTGGAAGGAAAATAGCTGTAAGGAACAATGTTAGGGCCTGCAAAGAGTACCTACAGGGAAGAGCCTGGAGACCATCTGCTCCACAGAATGAGCACTGTGGATATGTGCATAAATGTCACATGTAAACACCAAACCTTATTGTGGTCATGCTGGTTTGACAGACAGATACAGAGCAGATACAACTGTCTCTAGCACTGCCTGTTTCACCTGTGAGCATCTCCAGCAGCTACAAGATAAATGGGCAATCACAGGAGCCAGCAAGAAAAACTTTGCTTAGGGGAGCCTGATGCTGCTCCTCAGCATTCCTGCTCTGCATCTCATGCATCTAACTATGGTTGAACCTGTTCTGATGTGCAAGTACATCCAATGCAAATTTCTTCCCTGGTAAGACCTTAAACAGCTACAGACAAGATGCACAAGTCCCTAAATCTTAAATTTTAAAACATTGTTATGACAAAAATATACTTTTTATAGAAAGAGTATGGGAAAGAGAGCAAAGGACAAAATCAACATGTTTAATATTTGGAGGTCAATATTCAATACATACAGTAAGTTCTTACGGTTTAATGGCTCTGTAAATGTCACTGATTTTGTGGCCTTGTACCCATTTAATACTGTGATCATATGTTTCCATACACAGTGTAAAGAAAGGCTCTCGGGGATTAGAGAGTGCAGTAAGATGAGAAGCCCCACTGCTGTCTGGGAGGAAGGCACTCTGCTGGGTTAGTGCAAGGGGCTTTCAGCTTTTCTGTACTCCTGGGAGGCTTTGTGGCAAGGGAGATGAGAAGCTGCAGAGAGTTGTTCCACAGTGTTTTGATGAGAAACTTGCTCACTCCATTGTTCTGTGTGTTGCAAACAGGAGAAAGGCCAAATGCACAGTTACTGAGGACTAGATATGGATGCTATACCTGCAAAGTGCTGTTTTCTATGTGGAGCTGGTCAGAGATCTTCCTGGGATTCCAGCAGAAGATATCCCTGTTGTCTTTTCTTTTTCCCTGCTCTGCCATTGCCTCAATGAAAGAACTGAGGGTATTGCACCCTGCAGTGATTGCAGGAGGGGGAGGAGAGGTGCCTGGGGTGATGGAGTGAAGCCGGGTCTGGAATGGGGGAGGAAAAGGGTTACCTGTGCATAAATATTTTTTTTTTTTTGAAAGAAAAATCCAAATCACTACTCAAATGTTTTTGTTAATTGGAAATTATTTAAGTTAAATTCCCTGAGGCAAGTCTCATCCTGTAGCAGGATGTTCTGCCTGGAGTGAGAGTAAAACAACTCAAAGCTATTTGGAGAACTCTCAGTGGTGAACGCAGAACAGGGTGTCATGCTGCTCCCCCCAAAAATGAGCTTAAGGACAAGTACAAAAGTAACTATATCAACTTGTCTTACTTGGGAGACTTGGTCTGTGTATTCATGATAAGATACAGAAGGAGAATTCTGTTCTGAAGTAACTGTTCTCCTGTCATGACTTCAGTTACTTCAGTGGCCCTTTCAACAGGGCAGTTTCTGTCAAAAGCTTGGTGACAGAGTGGATTAGCTGTTATCTCCAAGAGAGTGACTGTTGGAAACTAGATAGAAATCTCCCAGGACCCCATGCACACAGGCTTAGAAGCAGAAAGGAGTGCAGGGGTTGGTTTGAAACCCTTGGAGAAACTGAGATACATAAAGTCACACTGACATGAAGTGGGAAATTAAGTTTTCGTTTTAGGTAGAGTAAAAATACGCCTTCAGTGCCTTAAGCAAATCAGAGACTGTATTAGTTAATAGAAAAGGCCTAAAGTCCAGTTGGAAGTCAGCAGCATTACCTTTTACAAAGTTAACTAAGTCCTAGACATAACACAGACCTAACGTAGCAGTGCTAAAACATTGCTAGACAGAATAGACAGGCTCTGTGCATAGGCCTTGTGTAAGAAATGACAACTATTGTCACACAACTGTGTTAGACCAGGGCAGGTGCAAAAAGACATCAAGAGCATTGTGTTTGTGGCTGATTGGATGATTTATGAATATAATGCATTGTATCAGGGGTGCTGTTGCTGCTGCTGCTTCTGCTTGGGACATGGAGGGGGACTCTATGCTAGAAAGCTTTTGCATGGTGGCAGGGACTGTAACACTCTATCTTTGTGAGACTGATCTAGCCATGTAATAAACTACTTTACAGCAAGCAGCAACCTCTCTTGTTCCTTGGTTGGCCTGCTCAAACTTGCCAAGTGACCACCTGTTAGGAAGGTCTAACACAGACTTGATTTCCAGCAGTTGTTTTTAGCTCCTAATTCTTTGTCCTTCTTTGTCCTTCTTTTAGACTTCTTCATTTGCTTATCATCATTTGAGTCGATCTAAATTATTGAAAATTAATTGCTGAAGAAGCCAACCCGGGTTTCTCTAGAGGAGGTTGACTGATTCCTGCCCTCTCAGCTTTTATTTAGCAGTCAGCCATGAGTGTGGCAATGATCAACAGATCATTCATTGATCAATACTGTGGCCCATGGAAGATACCTCTCCTTTTTTCCTTTTTTATTTTTTCCCCCCAAGAAGCTCATTAAAGTGATTATTAAATTGAAAATTTTTATTAAAATAAACTCTGCACTCATCCAAGAGGTTTTTGATAGAGCCTGTGGTATGAATGCAGAAGCACAGATGCAGAGAAGAAAAGCTGGTCTGGAGCATAGTTTGTATAAACCGTTAGACTAAATGTTTAAAGTTGCATTTCTCCTTTCTGCTGTCAATGGCCTCATATCCTGTGTTTACAGCTTCTGACAAATCCTTTTTCCTTCTCTCTCAGTTTTTGTAAGAGAAGCTGCAGGCAGTAGAGGGTCACAGAAAAGGGGCCATTGAACTGAGGTGGGCCAGTGACAAAATTGCCAAAGCAGCACAAACATACTTAGCATTTCTTCTGGTAGGACAGAGACTGGCCAAATCACAGACTTACTATAACTGCAAAACAGTGAGAGAATTGCTGACCTGGAAAAAATATATTTAGCTAATTGCTGAATTAACATCTGGTAAGACCATAGGGTTGATGTTGCAAAATCCCAGTGCTTGAACCAGCTGCAGAGTGAGAGAGAAGGCTCTGGGTGAGCCTGGGGAGCTGACTCCTCAGGAAGGCAGCTGTGGGATGCAGATGGAGTGATGGGCTGCCTCTGGGACAGACTCAGAGCTGACTCCCCAGGAAAGAGGAACAATCTGGCTCCATAAATGAGCAAGTACAGAAGGTTACAGGTCACTACAACTGAGAGGATGAAAGGGAAAATCAGATACCAAGAGGTAGGCTTAGCAAAACAGGATCAGCATTGAAAATACCACTGTCTGGGAATCCACGGGTACAAAGACAAACGCCTCCATGCCACCTTGACACATGAGGTGGGAAAATCCTCATGAGCATGGACCCAACAGCTGCATCTTGCAGACCCTCTTGAACTGGGAGAACTCAGGATTTTGGGGTGTTTGTCATGCTCCACTTGGCTAGTATTGACCATACCTGCACACTGCTACGTTTATTGTAGTTCCATACTTGTTAGGTTTAGGCAAACATAACTGGAATAGTTGTGTTTTCCTTGTATTTGTAGTACTTAACTTTATCTGGCAATTTATCAGAGCAGGAGCCTGCAAGCTGTGGGGCTGGAGCCTGGAGAGGCAGAGGCACTGCATAACTACAGACACCCCATGTGTTCAGCTTGTAGAGCTGTCTATGATGCTTGGAGGGGTATCAGAGGGCACCTACATCACTCATATTAAATCTCTAAGGGCATTTATTCTACCCTGGCACACAAGAATTTCTACCCTAATTTAAGAAAAGATAGGTCTCCTAAAAGAAAGGAAAATACATTCTGCAGTCATTGGCTAGCAGTGGGGAACTAGCCTGCCTGGGAATTACAGTAACCCAAAGAAAAAAGCACTGTTATATTAAAGGTGTAAAATGAAGAGGATAAAATTGTAAAAGAAGGATTCAGAAAGGAGAAACCCCAGGAGAGCTGGGTGGGAAAAGCAGAAAGTGTACAGAGAAAAGTTGAAGCTGCAGTTACGTTCAGTGAAATTACAGTGTAGTATTAAACTGAGCTCTGGCTGTCACCACTAAATCCACTAGATGACAGTGTGGAGACTGCCTTCAGTGCTAACAGCAACATCTGCCTGCTCTTTAAGGGCTTGCTGCCATTGTCTCGCTGCTAGAAACCTAAAGTTTGTAATGTGCCCCTACTGCCACCCAGGGGCTTCATCCCTGTCAGCGGAGAGAAGGTTGTCTCGGTCAGTACTAACACTAAAGTAACACTGGAATTAAAGAATTGATCATCATTTCTCTGGCACTGGCTGTTTTTTTCCAAAGCCTAGAGGTTTGGGAATTTCGATATGGGAAGTGGTAATGGAAAGTGGTCTGAAAGGAGGGACACCTGCCATCTCTCTGCTGTGCCTTGCAACCGGGCACGGAGGGAGACAGACTTTGGCAGAGCCTGTTGTGACAGGACAAGGGACAATGGTTTTAAAATAGAGGAGGGTCGATTCAGACAAGATAAAAGGAATAAGGGTGGTGAGATACTTGCATAAGTTGCTTAAAGAAGTCATGAATGCTCCATCCTTGGAAGCATTCAAGGTCAGGTTGGATGGGGCTGTGAGTCTCATGGTCTTCCTGTGGTGGGAGTTTCCCAGGGCAATTCCCAGGAGAGGAATGTTGTGGGGGCCACACACTGGTCAGAGGGCACAAAACCATCTCATTGCTGGCAGTGAGGTTTAGCTGATCAGCCCTTCCCTTCTGCTGGGTCTCTCCCCTATTAAAAAAGGTGCCTTAAGTTTGAGAGACACAAAATATTACTCTGTTGTGCCATTTATTCTAGTGCAGGTTACCATGCACTGGAATCACAAAGCGCCCTGAATTTTGTCTTAGTCTCAATGCAGATGCCTTGAAACTGGCATTTGGAAGTTGTCCTGTTGATTTTATAACACCCAGGGTTTTAGGATTTTTGATGCATTTGCTTCATAAACTTGCCCTTATATGGGATAACATGAAATTCCACGAGTGAGAACAGATGGATTTTCTTTTGCTCTGATTTTTCTTTCCATCTAAGAGAAGATTTGTCAGTCTAATTTTCCTTACTGCCTTTTCTGTGGCTAGAAAGAGAAAAAGAAATGCCATGAGTGATCCCACTTAATAACAACCAGTCTTTCATGGCCTTTGTATCAGGCAGCTCTGTGGAAAAGGATTTAAAAATCAGCATGTCTGTGAATCTTTCTTTTCTTCTAAATTAACCACATATTGCAATTTCATAAACAATTATTTCAGTCTCTTTACTTCTCAAACACAGTATTATTTATCATTAAAGGCTGCTTTGAACATAAAACTATTAGGATGCCCCTTATTAGAGTGGCTTACTGCAGCTCCCTTTCTAATGGATTTTTTGCTTTATGACTTGCTGGCTGAGTTTGGGCTCTTACTTTAAATCACACAATTGATTCAGTGTTCAAAGTCAGTTTATCAGACCGTATCTTCATGAAATTGCCTGCCAGCAGAGCAGCCGAGGCAATGAAAAATTAGGATGGAAAACAAAGTAACCTTGTTTTTATAAATTGTCAAACGTTTGGGCTTTGCTTCTGGAACCCTTAAACTCCGAAGGGCAGGGAGCTTCTGACGCCAGCCCAACAAAGCCGAAAACAATCCTTTGAAGTGGCACTGCTTCCTTCTGGAAGGGGCAATGGACAGCCTGGGACTGTGGCAGCTTCTCTGACTGGTTTGTCACATGGCTGGCTCTCTTTTTCTAATTTTCCAGTGAGATGTCTGCAAATGCCTATGCTGTAAAATCATTTTGTCAGTGGAGTGCACAGGGAAGGTGTCAGGCCCCAGGAAAGCCATTGCTGATGGCTAACGATGCATGTGAGTCTCCTTGCTTGTCACACAGAACTGTAGCAGTAAAAGACTTTTCACTACTAGAAAGACACTTTATGACATACCATAGTTGAAGCGATGATGAAAGACATCACTGGAGAGGACGAGGTTATGGTGGATACTTCCAGAAAAACATTTATCTCCTCACAGCTAGCCTGGTCTGACCTTGGTGAAGCAGAAATCGAGGGATGCCACGAGGGAGACACTGAAAACTGTGCTGGGCACAGAGCTGGGATGGTTTGTACATCAAAGATCTGAAGTCAGAGAATCATGGTGTCATTAAGGTTGGAAAAGACCTTGAAGATTATGGACTCCAACCATTAACCCAGCACTGCCAGCCCACCACAAAACCACGTCCCCAGGTGCACATCTTTTAAATATCTCCAGGGATGGTGACCCAGCCACTTTCTTGGGTAGCCTGTTCCTAGAGTCAAGGGCAAAAGCTTACCTTCCCAGGGATCAGACAAACGTCTCATCACCTTGATTATCAAATTTATCTGCTTTTATTTTTCAGTGCATCAGTGACAGCAGCTCAGTTGGGCCAAGCTTGGTATCACGCATACCTCAGTGGTTTTTAGGCAGGGGCAGAATCTGACCCTTTAACAGAAGAAAATTCCATGATGTAAAATCTCTTGGTACTTATGAATTAAGAATTACCATGCTAAGTACTTCCTGAATGTGCAAATGCTTAATTTGGGTACTTGGACAAAAAAAAAGCCTGGCACTGTGATGAAGTATAACCTTACAAATACTTGACTGCATGATGCTGCCAAAACAATTTGATAATTGGCCAGCAGAACAAAGAGTTAAGGAAGTAACCAGGAAAAATCCTGATTTTGAAAGAAATATCTCATTTTGCATCTTTTTCTCAGAGAAATTTATTCATACATATCAGATCTTTATACAAGTTTTAATCACTTTTTAAAAGTACAAATATGAAGTGTTTTCCCTTCAAGATTTTGTTGTGGAAGTGCTAAAGTCTTGCATCAAAACAAAGCAGGTTGACATTGAGCAAGGGAAACACAGTTTGCTTTAACTTGTGAAACTGCAGTAACACAGACCAAATTTTTGGTTTTAAATAAGGTAGTGCAGCCCCACTTGGAGTCAATTTGTTGTGACTGCTAACAGAACTTGATTCTATAACCAGTGAGCATTGCTGCACCGTACAATAATCACATGAATAACTTCACAAGACCAAGTTATATTATCTGAAAAATAATTCTCATTTTAAAAAATACTTTCGAGTGATTTGTCACATGCAGCTTTCCCAACATCGTGTATTGCATCTTGGGTGTTGCTTTGGAATAACCTGATGCTCATTATAAAGCAGAATTTTCTGGTCAGACACATCTTCAATAACGCTGTGAAAATCCTGTGGCTCCCACAACGAAACACTGATGTTTTTAAAAATAAAGAATGCACTGAATTGTGTCAGGGAAGCCAAGATACTAAGAAAGAACAGAGATTGACACTCTAATTTGTGTCATACAAGGCACTGCAACCGGCATTTGCAGTGTGCTGGTTTTGCATCGATTGACAACCTGTTAAACCATTTGGGGAGCGGGACGCGCCTCTGCAAACACATGTTAAAAGTGAAACAAACGCCGGGAAAGCTCTCTCAGCTTCTGGCCTTCGAACGGGTGGGCTCGGGCCGAGCCCGGGCCGGGCTCTGCGGCAGAGCTGCCCTTTCCTGGCAGAGCCCGCCGGTCTGTGCCCGCCGGGGGGATAAACCGCGGCCAGGAGCCATCATGCACCAGGACCAGCCGGGATGAGCAGCCTTGGCCGGGAACAGCCATGTGGGCGGGATCGGCTGTCTCGGCATGGCTCGCAATGGGCTCTGTTTGCTTCGCTGTTCTTTAGCCGGCTGCTCTGTGGACTGAGGCACAAAGACAGCAGCAGCAGCTTGTCCTGTTTCGGCGCTCCGCATGAAGGCAGGCGCTGAGTAAAGGCAGCGGCCCGCACGGCTCGTACGGTGTCGGCAGAGACAGACACAGCAAGAGATCTCTCTGTGCAGAGCCTGGATGAGATCGACCTTTCAGCGTTACAAAGCTCTGTAAATACTGCTTCAATTGATAGAACTTGGACACAGGTAGACTTGCGAACTCCAGTTCTCTCCCGAATTAGAAAAGGGAAGGGACATGTGGGGAGAACAGCATGGGACACTGAAGTCAGTAAAGAAGGAAATCAAATTCTAGATAAGAAGGGATTGAGGGGGTGCCTTGTTTTTGGGTTGGAGCTCTTTTGTGAAACTATGGTGAAAATATATTTTGGATCTATCAGACTTCGGGTTTGGTTTTTTTTTTCCCCTGTAAATTTACGTAATGCTTTGGGGGGTGTAGCGTTCTTCCCATAGTAGTGAGCAGTGTTGCAGCGAACAAATGTTAAAGTAGCTGTAGTTCAATGAGAAGCTTAAACAGCAAAAAGAGGGAGATGAGAGAAATTAAAAACCTTGCCCTGGGACTGAAAGGGGAGAACCTCTGTTCCCAGAGATGAATGAATGAACTTGTTTTTATGCTAGGGCAGCTCATCCTTAAAGTAGCACCCCAAGAAGTTACAAAGCCCATGAAGAGCAGTGTTGGGAAAGCTGCAAAGCATGAGAGGGACTATACGCTGCAAACAGGGTTTTTTCCCCTTTCCCGGGCAGCTAGTTCGCTGTGACATTAAAGCCACAAGAGAACTACTCTTTTTTTTTGGTAAAAAGTCTCTATAGCAGTGTAATAAATGGTCAATGTTAATTCGTGCTCATGTGGAAAATATATGTAGTAAAGTTATGATTGTAAGATGGGATTCTCAGAAGTTCTGAGGTGAGCAGGAGTCGCCTCGCCATTGTGACACCACACCTGGCGGCTAGGAAACAAAACCCCATTAACAAACAAAGCTGTCAGAAATAGCCCATTCTCACAATCAATCAAGGGACACCTGGATGATAGCTGGAACCATTAGCACAGTTTACATCCCAATGCTGGGTTCCTGTAAACTTGATCAAGCATTCATCACTTCCCAGAAACAGCTTTGTCCAGTCCAGCACAAAGAAAGAAGATCTACGATCAAGGTAGCCAGGGTCGTCAGGAGCTCCATCAGCATTCATTGACTCCCAGGAGCAGCTCTGTCCAGCACAGAGAAAGAAGACNGTAGCCAGGGTCGATCAAGGTAGCCAGGGTCGTCAGGAGCTCCATCAGCATTCATTGACTCCCAGGAGCAGCTCTGTCCAGCACAGAGAAAGAAGACAACATGAATATGTGGAATCACAAAAGGAATAGAGGAATCTCTGCCTCGGGCCAAGAAAAATGTATATGATGGGACTGAGGCAGTCTTGTGAACTCAGGGAGTTTGATGCGAGGGAGATCGAATCAGCTTTTATTGTGGCTATGATAGCTATGACTACATCTCGGTTACAAAATAAAATCTGTTTTTCATTAATTACTAATTTGGCTTGATCTAATTTCATTTATAACAGCAGGATAAGAGAGACTCCTCTCCCCCAAAGGACTGATGAGAAACTATTTTAGAAGTGATAAACTGACTTAAGCCCCAGGTTTTTTCTCTATATATTGTCTGTAGGAAGGAGGGGCAGATGGGGGGCGGGGGGGAAGGTGTTCTGAAAGATTCTTATTATCTGCTTTTCTTTCCTTTCAGTTTGGTTTAAATAAACTGTCTTTATACCCTTTAAGTTTTGAGCCTGCTTTGCACTTCTCTTAATTCTATCTCACAGCAGAAAAAGATTAAGTAATTCTAGTGGGCACTCAAACATGCAGTTAATTGTAGAAGTACTTCAGAATGAAATATTTTGGGTAACTTGAAAGAATCTTGAATTTCAACTTGAGTATATTCTGCACTGAGTACAAT
>VYXD01003226.1:60030-77737 GCA_013397195.1 Hylia prasina
GTAGGAAGGAGGGGCAGATGGGGGGCGGGGGGGAAGGTGTTCTGAAAGATTCTTATTATCTGCTTTTCTTTCCTTTCAGTTTGGTTTAAATAAACTGTCTTTATACCCTTTAAGTTTTGAGCCTGCTTTGCACTTCTCTTAATTCTATCTCACAGCAGAAAAAGATTAAGTAATTCTAGTGGGCACTCAAACATGCAGTTAATTGTAGAAGTACTTCAGAATGAAATATTTTGGGTAACTTGAAAGAATCTTGAATTTCAACTTGAGTATATTCTGCACTGAGTACAATGAAGATAATATTTCAATTATTCTAATTGTAAACAGAAAGTATTTTAGTGGAAAATTTCGATTCTGCAAAAGTTTTTTAGGAAAGGAGCCAACTGTTTAATGCCAAAAAGACTTTTAATCAGCTGTTCAGTACAGGGTCCATATGGCAGAAAATAAGACCCGTAGTCTTTGATTTTATTTGGGTTTCATCAGAAAGAAGGAAACACATGATCAAGACTACTCTGAACTGTAATTAAATGTTGTCCTCCTGTTGACCCAGTTATCAAAAGCTACTTCTTCATGTTGTTGTAGATGAAATCTGTTAATTTGTGCGTTTATAAAATATATTCTATAAAAAACCAGAAATAAAGCCGAAAAGCCAGGGATTGCAACACACCCTGCCTGCCGGGCCACCAGGAAAAACAAAGACATTAACACATGAATACACAGGCAGGATACTCAGTATCCACAAACAGTCACAACTGGCTACAGGGAAACCTCATGCCATTAACATACTGTTATATGTGATGTATGTGGTAACTCATGCTAAAATAAAAATGTACTGTACATAAGGTAAAATTCAACCAAATAAAACATAACTCACAGATGTATTTTCCAAGGGGAATTTGAAACTTCCACAGGAGGAAAACCTCATTCTCATCTAAGGACCGGGTGGAGAGCAACAGTCATTCCCAACAATAGTAGTGGCCAACGACCCTCCCTTCACACCCAATGGACCGGACTGATAAGAGAACAGAACCATCAGTGAGTCCTTGGCCCCCATAATGGACTACCGGGAGACTCAATCAATTTAATCAACCCTCCCGAAAAACCTTTTCAGCAAAGCGGAGACCAGCGATCAACCATGATGAATTCTATATTCACAGAAAAAGACACTTTTGTTATACCCTAGCCCTAGCTTGGGGCTATCTAAGGGGTATAAAAATAGGACGCGTGGACGGACAAAATGTGGACAGAGGAGGCTGGCGAGAGAGAGAGAGAGATGTGTGCTTCTCTGTTCACCAGTGTTGACTCCCGAGCTCAACACTCCGCTCGTTTGCTCGTGGCTTTTCCAAAATTTCTGTAATCAATAAATTCCTTTTTTATTCCAAATTCTGTTTGGCTGCTCAGCTATAACAATGTGAGCTGGAAAAGTCAAAGGTTGGTATGACAAAATGATGCATCTGGGTTTGGAAACTAGCATGTAGTAACTGTGCTGCTCTAATGGGCCAAAAAAAGTCAAAAATACAGTTAATTGCCACTTCGATGATGCTTGATGAAAAATACATAACTGCAAAAGCAAAAAGGTTAGTAATGAATTACTTTGAACTGGAACCTTAGATCTTTGGGTGTTACTTTAATATTTTCTGTGGAGCAAATAAAGATCTAGTTAAACTAACATGAATAACTTTGTCTCCTATCTGAGGAGCAGGTAACATGCTTCACCTGGCAAGGTGTGGAAGTCCTCGAGGAAAGTCATCTGGTAGAAGAAGGCAGGGTTTTTTTTAAAAAGGAGTTGTTTGATGACCAATTTTTGGGGAGAGTAAGAAGGTGGAGATCCAGCCTGGAACTGGATGGAACAAAGCTGAAGCTGCCTGCCCTGAGGTTGAGGACTGCAGGGGTGGAGTGTTGAAAAATGCTGAGGAAAGGAATTGCTTGCTTGCCTTGCTGTTATCAAGCCTTAGCTTTGTATAATTTCCTAATCAGTTCTTAGAATAAATCTGGTGTTTAGACACCCCTCTGAAGGCTCTGTGAGGAACTTGCTCTATCACACCCCCATGAACAAAAAAACCCAGGACCAGCCTGTGCTCATAGCCTGGGACACCCTTGGGCTGTGCAGAAGCTGCAGGTAAGATATGGATGAGCCAGGAGCTGCTTTCTAGGTCAGGCAAATGAAATACATCAAATTGATGGCTACAGAGCATTTGTTTGGCGAGGAACTGAGCCCTAGATCCGAAGGACAGAGCACTCATGAACAGCCACCCCATTAGCACAAGATAGAAGAAAAGGGAAGTTTGGGCTCAGCACTGTAACTTTTGAACATGAAGCTTATCCAGGGCTTTACCAATTGGATTAAAGTTTATTAATTCTGGTAAGAAATAGTGGGGTAGATGATAAATGGAAGAAGAGACAGTAGATTGCAAAGAACTCTTAAAATCTGCAAATCATTATATGAGGGCTTGTTCTGGATTTAAATGTGTTAATATAAATTAATTATGAACTTGCAATCAAAGGGAAAAGTGGAGTATTTATGGAAGGGTTACAAAGTAGCATAATCTAAAAATAAAGTAGTTTGGGCTGAATAAGAGAAAAAATGGGGCCAAAAAACTTCCAGTCATCTATCTCCAGCTTCCATGTGTTGATGATAATTTGTCTGAGTTTGTTCTCCAGTGCTGCAGAATATTACAAGATCAAAAAGGCTGACCCATATGGAAATTTCTGCTGGAAAATAAAAGCTATTCCTGCTGCTTTTCTGACATGAGTGAGGTCTGATAACAATGCAAATCACAGGAGTATAGAAAAATGGAGCTGAAAAAAGTTATTTTAGAAGAACTTCTTCCATTTCCAGCGGGTCTTTTGAATATACATACACCCTTCTGTCTGGGCACAGACGCCAGGGTACATGTCTTTGGGGGCAAGAAAATCCCATGAAAAAAAGCTAATAGAATTTATTAGGATTCCCTCTTAATAAAAAAAGGTATACATGACCTATCCTCCCAAGAAAAAAATCTGAAACATTTCTGTTGAAATATGCTGAAAGAAACCTAAATAAAATATCTACCCCTATGCCTACGTTTTAGACTCTGAAAAGATTTAAAGATATATAGACATTAAATGGAAGCAAAACTCTCCTTTATATCTGGGCCAATTAACTTGATATTATATTGTACTGAGAAACTACTTAGATCTTCATACTTGGTAATGTGATTTAAATTTCAGTAAGATGTGTAATACCAAAAATTAGAAATAATCACCACCTTTAAACAACATTCTGGAGTTGCAAGACTCAGTGGAGATATAAAGAATCTCTAGTATGTACCTGAATAATCGGCAATAATTTTTGGGTTGAAATAATTAATGTAGTTGTCCTGTGAATGGAGATGAACATTATCATCTTTCCTGGGCATGTATAATTTGAAGAGTCTTTTCTCAAAATCTGTAAAAGTTTACACTGTAACCAGTGCCTCTATAACTAGTAAAACCAGTTACTTATTTTAGGAGAATAAACAAATTTCTCTTGCAACAATACTAATTTCTTACAGTACCTATCTGTCAAGATGGTTCTAGTAATTACAGTTCCTTATCAAAATGGAAATCAAGCCTCTTGTTGATCAAATTCCTAATATATCTTTGGCACTGGCTGGGATGTGAGCTGGAAGGAAATTAAATGCTGATGCTTAAGGCAATACTTTGATTTAAGCCTGTCTTAAATTCCTTGGCATCACCTTTAGAAACAGTGTGAAAATGACTAGTTGTACTTGAGTGCTCCATTCTTTATTCTTCTTATTTCTGTGCATTTCCTCAGTTTATATGATTTGACTACCAAATTCTAAGTTCAGTCAGGTTTTGGAAAAAAAAGTCTAATTTTGCCTCCTACCCCTGATGAGGGAGAAAAATTACAGATATGAAAATGTCATCATTTTGCCCTATGGAATCCTTCCAAGATTTAATTCTGCACATCAAAACAATGCTGCAAATAATGGAAAAGCTCACAGTTTCACTGGAGAGCAGATATCAGCCTCACAGAAGGTCTATGTCATTGTGTTCTCCATTTTTTCCCTCACTTGTAAAAATGTCTATTGTTCTCATGTCTCTACTCCTCCAACTTTAAAAGTTTGAACTGTCTTTACGATTCAAGATACACAGATTTTCTTTAAGGGAAAAGTAGTGTTATTTTTGATATTAGATGTTCTCATGGCAACAATCACTATCAATTACTGTAACATGATTTCCCATTTCTGACTATATGGCTTTTGTAAATAGTCATTCTGATGAAATAGACATACATATATCCCATCTGATGTGCTGTCTTTCTCCTACAGCCACTGGTAGTAAAGAAAAAATCATAAAACCAGTCTTGGATTAATATTTTTTCCAAGATACTTCTCCAGTTTCCAGCAAGTTTTAGTTTAGAAGCTTTCTCATCTAGAAACTGTATCTACGTAATGTTGTCTAACTGTCCTTGGCAGACCTTTTCTCTAGGAACACATCTAGTATCTTTCAGAATTTATTTATATTTTGACCATCCAAACAAATCAGGATGTTGTAAAATAACAGGATGTTATGTTGTGCCATGCAAGGCACTACATGTGCAAGTGCCTTTTTTTTCATTTGTCTTTGGCCTGCTGCTTGATGGTTTCATTGAGTGCCCTGTGGTTCTAGTCTCATGAAAAATAATGACTAATTATTCCCTCACTACCTGCTCCACGTCAGTTATGTTGTTCTAGACCTCTATTTTGTCCTCGGTTAATCATTTTTCAAAATGAGGAAACCAATTCCTTTTGCTTTCTTCTACAGCAGAGAAGGGTCAGAAATAGGAAACAATCTGACTCTCCTTATCTATATCCTTTCTAGTTGTAAAATCTCATTTTTGCAGTGGCCAGAACCTCTCAGAAGACTGGGTACACCATAGCCTTATGGAATACCAGAAGATAGTTTATATTCCCTTCCTGGTCTTTTTGCTGGTCAGGGGACAGAAGGCTTCATCTTGCAAAGTGCTGTCTGCAGTGACGTAGGAGAATGCCTGGTGACAACAGCTGACATGAGAACTCGCTGTTTGGAACATAGAATTAAGGTCACTTCACCGTGTGCACTGCTCTGCATTCATCTGTGCTGCTTTCTCTTGCTGCTTTGTTAGCTGGGCATTCCTGGCAGATCTTTCTGTAACTCCTGGCTAGCAAGTTAAATGCTGTTTCTCAGAAGAACTAGTCCTTCTGGATAAAAACACCCAAACCCAGAAGTGACAGAGGTTTACATGCCACATCTCTTTGCTCCCCTTCTGTTTGCTTCCAGTTGTTCAGCACCCTAGAGTGAAAGAAACAAAAATAAACGTGAAAATTCTTTTTTCCCCAACTTTCTTTGCTTTCCAGTTTCCAGGCATACCGTTTCCTTCAGTTATAAACTGAAGGCAGAGACTGCAGGTAGGTTCCCTGACCTACCTGTGGAGTCTCCATGAGCACAATTTTTCAGACCAGGATATAAAGACAGCTGCAAGGAATGGCAGAATAACAGCTGGGAGTGAGAGGTCTGTCTGAGAACTCCTCTGATGCTGCTACTAGAAAAAACTGAGACATGGGATCAATTTGTTCACAAGGAGTCCTTGCTGGCTTTGGCACATTTCATTACACAAAGTGAACAATAATTGGTCTCACTGGTATATAGCTCTTTTATATGTGTTTTTAAGGATGGAGATACATCATGTGTGTTTTATCAGTGCTCTGTCAGTACATGGCAGCTGAACCCAGCAGCAAGTACAGTATTATTTAGATTAGAATTTATATATAGATACACTGTGATTTTTTCACTTTATTAATGGCTTTTCAGGACTTCTTGTCTTCTATGCAGTATAAATATGAAATTAAATCATACAAAGAAGTGTAGCTTTTGTTGTACAACTTCATAGTATCAGTGGTAAGGTGGCAGGAGAGACCTGAGGAAAGCAGACAATTTAAAGGGGAACAGAGAGAGGACAAAAAGAAGAGGAATATGCAGAATAGAGTGCTACATAGTGTTAAAGGGAGATTTAAGAAAAACAAATTTACTGAAAGACCAAAAAAGATTTTTTTGACTCCTGGAAATCAGTTGAAGCTTCTTGGGAACTACTGACTTATAAACCTGTGAGGAAGAACAGAGAGCAGCAATGTAAAGCATCCATGCCTATGGCAAATAATTCCAGCAGCAGGTATGCGCTGGCCCTGGCTGTTGCTCCCTGTTGTTCAGAAATGTCTGCAAGTCATGCAGTGGGAAGTGCAGGAACACATCTGGAATGTACCACAGAAACCTGCCTTGGCCATTTGAGAGACCAAACACCCTGAGCACTGCACAGCTCTCCTGTCCCTGCGTGTCAGCATGGAGCTGGGTTAGGGGTTCAGATGATGAAATTGTCTCTGGAGCAGGTAAATGGGATTTTTCAAATGTATTGGCAGGTCTGCAACATTCAGCATGGATTGTTTAGAGACGCACCCATTTATTTCAGATCTTATTCTTAACTCAAGGAATAAACACCTATATAATTAATTCAGAGCCATTCACTGAAAACAACAGATCTGTGTGATGTGCAGAAAATGAAACAAAAGACTGCAGAGACCTTTATCTTTAAAGGCTTTTTTAAAATTCACACTGACAGACAGTACCTCACGCTCCAAAGATTGAAGCATTTATTCATGTGGAGGTTATCTGCAGTCAGAAGCGGTTTAGCCATGCTCAAACTAATCCAGAATTGGGACAGCCTGTCAGTTTAGGTGGGAGGGTGTCTGGGGAGCTGTGCCTCAGGCATTGCCTGATCCCAGCATCCCAGCATCCCCATCCTCCCAGCTCCCTGAGCCAGCCTGGCAGCTTGTGATGCTGTGCACTGAACAGGGTCAGGGAAATAATCCACCAGCAAATTTTGGGCTCCTGTAATACATTTTGCTTTTCTCTTGAAGCAGATCACTGGTTAGAGGGAAAATCAGGAGTCTCAGAGCAGCTAATGTAACCTCTACCTACATTTATTGTATCCAATCATTACAACCACAGCTTATTAATAGCAATAATTGAAAAGAAACTTTGCTTGATAGCGAGGTTTCTTTTCCCTTAGGCTGCCAACAGCTTTCCCATATATAATCTCATTTTTCAACAAAATTTCATCTATCAGGCTGGCTATAATAAGTCTTCCACTTCATTTTTTAGTGCTTAGTCACCCAAGTAAGTTTTCTCCTGATATTTTTGTTCACGCTCCTCTAGCAAGACAGCAGAATCTGGAACACACACAGACCCAGACTAAAGAGAGAGCTGTGCAGGCGAGCAGGCAGCTGTTATGTCATCCCTAGCAGCTTCTTTCCTGACATCCATTTCCCATGAGTATGGCAGCAGCAAGGTATTGTTGGCCATGTTTTCCAAAGGGACAGGAAGGGAGGACCTGTTTCACTCTGTGGTCATATCCCCAGACATTACTGACAAGGATCAGATGGCAGATTGCCATCTCTGAGGACAATTCCCTTCACTCTCACTTCTGCCACTGATCTACCCACAATTCTCAGCCAAACACTGAAGTCTCCCACATTTCCCATACACTTTCTGATTTTGTTTTTGTCTTATTGTCATATTGATCAAGACATCCTTCCATCCCTCTTTCTCTTCTCCCCCCCCATTTTTCTAGTTCCCATCTATCACGGGTGGAAGAGAAACACCAATGTGATAGTGTCAAACTCAACCTACTTAGTTCCCCAAGCAAGGGAGAAGCTGCACAGGGAAAAGCTGCACATACAGGGCGCACACATGAGAATTATCCATGATCTTCACCATGTCCAGTGAGTTGGCACAGCCAGTCCTGGAGGAACGTGGAACTGCTGTGCGCAATCTGTCTCTTTGTTGGGTGATGTGCAGCACCTCAGTGCCAACATGTGGTGGTTCCACCTGGAGAAATCTGCTTCCATGAGATGCTGGGTGTTTTCACAGCAAGGCCTCCCCCCAGTCCCTGTTATTCTCTACTACTAAGGGATTTCTGGCTGGATGTCAGCATAGGCCACCAGCAAATCTCTCTATGATACCACCTTCCCAGCAGTTTCAGATACTGTTCTCCAGTGGCTTTTTGATCCATGGCCCATTCCAAGGCTCACCTCACTGTATTTGTATTGTCCTATCAACCACAGCTCATGACGCTCAGTAACTCAGCCCTCAATCAAGGCAAAATCATGGTTCTCCTGTAATTTCATTATTTATAAACAAATGCATAAATGAATGTGTGTCTGTGGCTGTTTAAGTCTTGTTTTATATCTACTTACATCACATCTCAACTGCTTTTTATAAAAGACAATGAAAAAAACATTCTGCTTGTCCTTTTCTTTGGATAATGTTGAAGTGTATGTGTGTGCATGTGTGTTCCAGCTTTCTGTGGTTTGGTGTCTGAGGATGCCAGCTAAGGAACGTAGAAGTCATTCAAGAGACTTGACTGCTCTGACCATTCCTGTATTCACAACAATCCCCTCATCCTGCAATGGAGGCCAGTGCACCTCCTAAATCAGAATCCATGATGCTCGCTTGGAGGGATGTTCCCTATATCAGATAAGTCCCTTTAGGTAAGGGTGAGGAAAAGGAGTCTTCTCCTAGGATTTTTTGGTTGACATACAAAGATACCCCAGTTCTCCTTCCCCAGCTGGCCCATTGGTTTCCCCACCCCTTTTCTCCCTTATATGTCCCTTCCCTAGAATGTTCTCCCTTCCCACAGTGCCCATTGTTGCCTATTTGGTGCAATCCTCTGCCCCTGTCCCACCACTGGTCCCTTACTGTGCCTCTGTGCCACTTTCTCCTCTACCCACTGGACCCTGTTCTTTCCTCCACCCCTGTTACCCCATAGATAAACCATGGCACCGGGCGTGTGCCTTGTTTTTGTCCCTGGACTCCTTCACCTGTGGCTGGAATAAACCTCCTCTGTGGAACCCCATAGGAAGACCCTTCCTGCTCCTTTTCTGCTGTGGAATTACGAGCTATCTGGTGTGTGTGTGAGTGTCCCTGTGAGAGCGTGCCGGTGATGCCGAGTGACTCCTTGGCTGGGGATGCTTCTGTAAGGTTGCAGCACCCTACCACTTCCACCTGCTGCAACATCCTGCTAATTCACTTTCAAAACATGTTTCTACTCTGACATGACTCTCTCTCCTGCAGAGAGAATCTGTGACAAGTTTGCAAATCAAGCTTCCCCTCTGCATCTATCAGTAAATTGTCAAATCCCTTAAAATGTAGCAGCTGCCATTTTCTCACGATATTAAGGAGAGAGATTGCTCTTAAAGAAAAGTAAGGAGGAGGGTTAGTATTTGATTTTCTCCTTTTAGCCAGGCACTTGTGTTATCTTCTCCATGGAAGGTGTTTCTTATTTCTTGTCTTAGGTGTTTCCTATTTCTCCATTTCTTATGGAAGGTGTTTCCTATTTCTTTGGTTGCCTGTCAGTGACAGCATTGAGTGATCTGCAGCTGACAGCACAGCCAGCTGTCAGTCAGGAAGAAGCAGGAAGGCAATCAGGTGCCCAAATTTATTTTTCTATGGTTGTATTGAATGCTCCAGAACGTACCATCTTTCTTACAGGGAAGTTGATGTCCCTGTGTTCGCAGACATTGTTCCATTCTTATCACAGATAAATGTGATAATAACAGCTGCCTGTGTTCTCAGACAGCCTGAAAGGCAGAAAGATTCATGAACTTATTAATTTTAAAAGGAATAATAAATGGTAGTCATCAGGCATCAATGTTATGTAATATGAAGACATATTACTTCTGCTCATCAAAGCAGGCCAGAGTGAGAGGTGATCAGAGATGATGTCAGTAGCAGAAGTGAGCAGTTCTGCAGGATTGTGCAGCCTGGTACCACAGCTATTGTATGAGCTTGGTGTGGACTTTCCTTGCAGCCAGGTTTTCACATGCTATTCTCACTCGTGTGTTCAATGTGGGACATCAGGGAGCAGCTGCTTTGCATGTTGTCCTGTATAACTGAGTTGCTTCCACTTTTCACAAGCCTATTTTGGGACTTACCAAGATCGGAGCAGAAGGACAACTCTCTTCTCGTAATGTCCCCTTCCACAAGCAGGGCTACTCTCTTCCATCTTCTCCCATGTGACCCACACTCACATTTGCCTCTCACAGTCTGTTTCTGAAGCTTTTCCACACAGTATCCCCAGCAGCTCATAAGGGGGAGCAGTAGCAGATGGGTTCCTTGCATCAAAGGAGTTACCATCTGTTATTTCTCTTCTCAATTTCTGCACTGCTGGCAAGAATTTGCCTGTTTCTCCTATTCTCCCTTGATCCTCTGCTGCCCAGTTGGGCAAACAAAGGTAGGCAAATTGCAGCAATCCCTCTTGCCTTTCCCCCTGCTTATACCAAGAACTGCTGTGAGCAAGGGTAGCACTCAACACCCAAAGGTGGCTGTATCCCTGCTTCAGATACTCCCCATGCCAAGCTCCATCTGCTGTGCCTTCAGAAACTCCTGATCATTGAGAAGGAATAAAAAAAGCCTACTAAGACAACCTCACAGAAACTCCTAATTAACTTTATCCCCCTCCCAAATGGTAGCACATATCAGGAAGGGCTCTGGCACTACAGGATTGTTTTATTCTCATCTTACACTGTATTAATGTTTCCCAGCTAGATACACTGAGATAGCTATTGTTAAAATACAATGCAACACCTTTCTACATATCTTCACTGAAGAGACTTTCTTTTGAAAGAAAAATGTTTCACCCAAAAAACCCTTACCATGTTCCCCACCAGGACACCTCTAGGAATTCAGTCATGTTTTGGGGACTAGAAGGTCAGGGTTAGAAACTGCTTCATTCTCATGATGTTCATCTGGTTTTTTTGTTTGTTTGGTTTTGGGGTTTTTTTTGTTGCTGTTATTGCTTGTTGTTGTGGTGGTTTTTTTTTTTTGGTTTTTTTTTTTTTTTGGTTTTGTAAGAATACAGTTCTTGATTGTAAGGAAGTCTGGGACAAAATACCAGCCAGTCTTGATCTGGCTCAGAAAGCATAAGGCAAACAAAAATAGCCCAAATATTGCAGCAAAACAAACCACAAAGAAAATAACCTGAGAAAGTTTTATGGGTTTCAAATGTTTAAAAGGGTTAGATGTCATGATACAGAATTCACATTGAATAATTTTATGCAGTACCTGTTTCAGCTATTGCAATCCATGTCTGTAGGTTGAATAATGTGATTATTATAAGAAGAAGCATTTATAGTATAAATGCAATTATAGAAAAAAAATTTAGAGTGGATTTTAAAGTAGTTAAGTTTCCTGTACCCTGCTTTGTGATAGAACAATCATTTAATCCAAGATCTACCAAAAGTGATTGGAAAAATTCCTACGGAAGTCAGTCTCCAGTTCAAGATCTTAATCTCTTAAATGGATTTTGACTCCTCTCTTATCTGAGAAAAATAATTGTAGCTTTGATGCAGATGACTCCTTTGTAATCCATTGTTTTAGTGTTTTGAATACACACCACCCATTCCATATTAGGTATTTTGATAAAAACCTAACAAAATCCAAGTTTATAGGACAGTATCATAAACCTGGCATCTTTCCCAAATGCCACACTCACTTAATAGAAATGTAATGTAGTTTTCTTTGTGTTGTGTGTTCTGCATTCATTGCAATGTGTGTTTAGAAGCTGAGTGCTGAAATATTAGCTTAGAACTCTTGGAAAAAAAATCACTAAATCATACTTTTTTTAGTATCTGAATCAATTTTTCTTCACATTATCAACACAGCATTACAGTTAGATTCCACATAAAAATTTCAGTTTCTCTCTCAGTGATCACTGTCTGTAAATGTTTTTTAGTCATTGATGCACGATAAGGAATGTAAGGCAAATGCTAGCTTTAGCAGAAATAATTTTTATAGCTTTTTGAAGCTATATTCAATAGATGCACTGCGGATTCTAGGCTTTCAATTTCAAGACAAGGTACATTGTTATATAGAAATTCATTCTCTCATGCTAATGACTTCTGAGGAGAAAAACTGGACAAAATGGGATCATAGCCTGCAGTCTGGTTCTTATTTTATAGTCAGATCGCATTTCAAATGTGAGATCTACCTATTTATTCTGGTTTTGCCAGCTGCTTTTGTGATCAGCTCTGCACATCCACTCACTCCAAAGATGTTGGTGGTGACTTGACATAATAAAAGGAAGAAGGAGATTGGAGGAAAAATGTATAACCTCATTTCACTTCCCAGAAACACACTAAAGATGACTGAGAAATTGATTTGTGAGAGTCTGGAAAAAAATACAACAAACCAGAGGGTTTGAAAAGTGCCAGAATGGAACTGCCAAGAAAAGAGGGCATTGTCATGTCCCTTTTGGCATTGAGGACAGCAGCTGGCTGGGGGTGTAGGGAGCTGCGAGAGGCTTTGGGCTCTGCTCTGTGGAGGGACCAGGTGCTCCAGACAGAAAACTCCTTTGGTCATCCCCACAGGTGCTTTACCCACCCCAGAAGGGTCATTGCTGGCAGCTTGGCCACAGTGTGACAGCTTTACCCAGGGTGCTGGGGAGCAGGGAGTGGGCAGTTTGGCAGCCCCCAAGCACTCAGATCACTGGTGTGGGGGATGTCAGTGGGGCTGAGCCCCCAGGCTGTACCTGGGCTGATGGGGACTGTGAGAAGATGAAGTGGGAGGGAGTGGCCATTGCAAAGCAGGGAGAGCCAGGGTCTGTGGACAGCAGGCAGGTCCTGAGGAGCACTCCAGCTGCTTGAAGTTTTTGGAGTATTTCTGCTGTATATCTGAGATAAACCATGTTCTCCCTTCTCCTCCAAGGTTTACATCTGCTCAGTAAGGAACACTGTGACACTGATTTATCTAGGCTAAATTGCTGACAAGTTGTTTGGACAAAGGATTCTTAGTGGGCAGGTCTTCCTTGTGTCACAGGAAAGTGTATGGTAGTTTAAATAGGCATAATAATCCCTTCTGTGCTCCTTTCAACCATTTTTTATTGGTGTTCTGAGTCTCTGCATAGAGTGGAAGAGCAGTATCCTGGATCTCAAGCCTGGGGGCAATGCTGTCAATTAAAAGACTCAGCTTGCATTTGTGGAGCTGAACCAAGACCCATGTGCAACACTCGCTGAAAGCAACACCCTTTCAGGCTGAAATAATATTATTCAGTATAACAACTATAAATTCACATTCTTTGCTGTAGTCTATAGTTCTTCCATCTGCAAGTATCAGTTGGCTGCTTAGTTATTGCTGACTGTATTTTCTAAATGTCCTTGCACTTAATTTTTTGTAGTTTTCTTCTAAAACTCATTTTTGATTCTCTAATCCCTGCTCACTACACACAAAACATCCTGCCAACCATTTTTCTGCAGCCCTTTTCCCTGATTTCCTCGTTGAAGTGTTCTGTTTTACTCTATCTTCCTTTCAGGTTCCATATGTTCCACACAAGTGGTTTTCAACCTCCAGCTTTTTGGAGCCCAAAATTATTCTGGGGGAATTACAGTTTCCTGTATATCACATTTAAGTCCACCTGATAATAGGCTTAAAAAAATTTAAAATTATTTACCTTTGCAGATCCTTTAAAGGCAGTTCACAGAGGACTCACATAAGGACATTGGTGTTTGAAAGCCTTTTTTCTGAATACTGACACTCATTAATCAGAGAAACATCATTACTTTTCTTTATATGCATTATTGTTTATTAGCTCCTGTTTAGTTTCTCTTAACGTTCCCCATAAACTAATTTTCTTAAAACCTTTTACCATTTCTATTGGACTAGGATCTTGAAATATCTTTTTAAATTTAATTTTCTTCCCAGTGTTTCCCTTTTGTCTCTAGGCTGGCCATTCATTACAAAGGTGATGCTTATAATCAGTGCCCAAAAAGATTTTGGCAGTGTAACAGCCACTTGTTTTTTTCCAACCAGAGCCAGCACTGTTCCCATAGAGCCTTCCCTCAGTGCTTTTGTGGAAACCTTTGAACCCTTCAGTGAAGCCTCTAGGCTTTACCTTGGAAGAATCCACCATAGAGCTTCTCCACCTAGGCTGAGAGAAAAGACTTCCCCCATGGTGCCCTGCAGAACTATTGCCAATCTACCTTAGATTGGCTTCCCCCCTTGGGCAGTGGACCCTGCCCGCCCCAGCTGTTCATCCCTCATCCCCTCTGTAGGTGACTGCCCCTGCCCTGCCCTTTGTGCCCTCAGGTCATTGGCAGCTGACCCCTTACTGAACCCAGAGCACCGCACGGTCTGGGTCTTTTGTTTCTGATCCCTTCGGCGTGGCAGACACAATAAATCTGCGCTGGAACACTTCATACAGAAGGTCCTTCCTGTCTTTCCTCCCCTGAGCTATCTGCAGTGTGTGTGTGTGTGTGTGTGTGTGTGTGCATGGACTCGAAAGGATTGTTCCCGTGGCCTTGCTCCGGGCGGCTTCTGAGGGAGACACTTCGAGGAACGTCGCAGCATTTCTACCATGCTGCCACGCTGCAGTACTTCTCCCCTCTTTTCCCTTTCAGGAAATCAATGCCATTTTCATTAACAATGACAGATTGGGCCTCATACCTTTCTTTTGCCTGTTGTTTTTTCCCCCTTTGGCCGCTCTGGTGAGCCTGCCAAACACTGCTAATTAGCAGTTGCTTAGATTTGGGCTCTGGTGCTCTGAGATGCTCCATACAAATGGACTCACAGGGATGTCTGTGCATGCTGTGGGTGCAGATTCAGCCTTCTTCCATAGAGTATGGGCTGCTTTTATAGCTGCATTGCCAGTAAGGCATAGAACCAGTATTTCATTTCATATAAATCATTAAATGCTTCTTAAATGATCTGAAATTTAAATAATCTCTTGTGTAAGATTTGAATTGTATAATTCTTGCTGTCCTTGAATAGCTATCTGATTGTCTAAAAAAATGTGTAATCAGTACTAGAACCTATTATCCTTAGTTTAGGAATCCACTAGTATGATATGTCAAGAATTCCAAGGAATTCAGTTTCACGCCCATGAAATGGATGCAATCAGAATGAAGCTTGTTTAATGAAGGTATGTGGAATGACATGTAGATGAAATTACTTTAGACTTGGTTGAAATATTCATGTGAAGGTGGTGCACAGGGCAAAATGAAGGAGAGATAACAATGCAGGGTGATATGCCAACCTTTAATAAGACCAGAGCATGCTTTTTGAGCTTGTGGGGGCAGAAAATGTAAGCCCCATTGTAGCAGGACTTAAACCAGTGTGAGGTGATCATATCAGGGCAGTGGACTTATTTAAAATGCCAACATAATTGTTTTAGGGATATCTGCACTGATAAGTGAGCTCCTAAAGGTACCTGAACTGTGACTGAGACCAGAGCTTTGCTGGCACCACTAAGTTGAATCCATAGTTTATCATAGGCACTCCAGTAAGCCAGAGATCTCCATCAAAGGAGGTCCCACTGCCTCTGTTATGAAATAATCCCTAGGAAATGATCACCTTTGGGTCATGCTGCAGCACCTCCTTCTTTAATGAAGAGTTTGGCTAAAACTTAGGTGCTATTTATATTGTAAGGTAATCCATCTTTTCTCATCTCCGCAGAGTCAGGAATCAGCCAAAGCAAGAGGTCCTGAGAACAGGGAAGGGAGCTTAAATATTTTTCAGATCTATCAGTGACTGTAGTAGGCCATTATAAATACAGATGGAGGATCTTGACAATGGAAAGTAGGTGCTGGTGTTTAGGCCTAAGAAAAGATAGAGAAGTGAAAGGTGGGATTCACTCAGTTAAATATGTATGGCTGAATGTATCCATGTGTGTGCTGCCCAGCCCAGGTGTAGTCAGTGCAGAGAAACTGACAACTGACAACAAAAGTCCCCTGACAACTGGGGACTTTTCAATGAAGACTTTTAAAGCAGTAGATTTTTAAAACAAAGACAAATATCACCAAAGAAGCCAGGTTTGATATTGCTTACATTTAGGAGGCAAGAAGAGGGACAAATGGGCACCAGCCACACCAAATAAGGGGAATCGTGGTGTTTTCAATTCAAAGTAGCTTGAGGACGTCACAGTCACTGTGCACTGCTGCACAGGGCACCACACCTGCCCTTCACACTGCACTTTCTCTTGAGGTGTTGCAGAAAACCTGACACCAGATTTCCCCTCTGGGGTGCAGATGTCCAGACGTGTGGTGAGGCTGCCCTTGGGTTGTGAGTGAGACTGTCAACCAAATGATGTTAAGTGGAGATGCATCAAGGCTTGATTAGTTGTAGGTATCCTGTTGCTTCAGCCAGTTTCCACACTATCCTTGACCCAACCACTCATTTTTAGCACTGGTTTGTTCTCTGATCCATTCCCGTGCTCAATAAACATTTCCTTTCACAGTGGCCTACGTGCAAAGTTGAGAAAGACAACTAGATTAGAACTTGTAAAAGCTCTTGAGACAACATTTTGCTTTTCCTTTGAATTTTGGACTTTTTTTTTTTTTCCCCTTCTGATTTTGGAATCTCTCATTGTCTTTTAAGAAAAGGATGTTGAGGTTAGCTGTATCATGGGAATTACAGTTGGGACAGTGGAGTTCTCCTCTCCTTTGACATTCTGTCATCAATGAGAGCCACTCATTCTACTCACCTATTAATATTCACACTTGTTTCTTTCCTATTCACACTTGAATTTTTAAAAAATGTGCATTTTGGAAGTGGTTTTCAGGTTAAAAATTGACAAAACTTTGCTTGCTTCTTCCTTGTATGCTCTCTAGGCAATGAGAAAGGTTTGTGCAGGCTGGATTACAATGTGTTAGTTATCTATGCATGCACATATATTTATAAAGTTGATATATGCCATATACTGTATGCATATATTGTATAACTAGAGTTAGTGCTTCCATTTGCAGATCTTAAAGAACTTTGCTGAGCAGTCTAATCATTTTAACCTATTTCTTAGTCATGGGGAAGCTGTGGTAGAAAAGGGATGTGGCTGGTTTAAAACCACATTATCAGGTCAGCAAGAAAGGGAATCTATGTCTTTGATTTCCAATACAGTGCTGCCTTGGTGGGCAGTGACATACATCTTACAGGTTCTAGTTTAACTTCTATTTAAAACTATTCTATTTAAAACAAACACCTCATTTGGAAATTCTAACTCGACTGTCAACCTTTACAGGAGTAAATTTAAAAATAAATAAAAGTCTGTAAAACGTGAAAAATAGGTCCTGCTAGTACTTAAAGCAAAACTTGACCAATATCAATTCAAGTCTATTTGCAGGCCACAGTCTGAAGAAACAGTAAATTGGAGTTTAAGACTCCGAGTACGAAAAAAGAGGCTATGACATTGATCCAGGATGAACTCAGTCTTCCAGTTCAAATATGTAAAATGCGCCTAATCTGGTGTGTTAACTTTTTACTGGCAGGCTTTGTAAGAGATCAGTTACTGTCTGTCTGCACCACTCCAATTTTATGCTGGACAAGTAGCATCTGTCTTTCTGCAGCCAGCATAAAGCCAGCATGATACTGACATAATCTATGCATCAGGTCCTCCGGTTAATTTGACAGAGCAACAATGGTGTGACCGCGTCTGAGCTGAATCAGTTTTGTCCTGCTGTCTAATCAGTGGCACTGAGACCTTGTGCGAATGGTGATGAAGAGCAGCCCTAGCCCAGTGCCCCGACCCCGCTGCTGTTTCGCATTCAGGTTGCCTTGACCATACCCGAACGCACTCATTCCCCGAGAACAGGGCAGAGAGCAGGTAACTGCATTCCCAGTTTCCCGTAACAGGAAGGGAATACTTGCGGCCGCCCCCCCGCTCCCGCAGTTT
>VYXD01003233.1:0-10368 GCA_013397195.1 Hylia prasina
ATAAAGATAAATGAGGATGTAAGGAAGGAGAGATAAAGGATAAAATAAGGGTGAAAATATAGGTAAATAAAGGATGTAAGTAAGGAGAAATAAAGGATAATATAAGGGTAAAAATAAGGATAAATAAAGGATAAAACAAGGGCAATAATAAAGATAGTGAAGGATAAATGAAGGATAATATAAAGGTAAAATTAAATGTAAATAAGGATACAAATAAGGAAAAATAAAGGATAAAACAAGGGTAAAAATAAATTTAAATACGGATATAAAGAAATAAAGGATAAAATAAGGGTAAAAATAAAGATAAATAGGGATACAAATAAGGAAAAATAAAGGATAATAAAAGGGTAAAAATAAAGGTAAATAAGGATCTAAACAAAGAATATCATGAAGGTAAAACCAAAGGTAAATAAGGATATAAATAAGTATAAATAAAGGATCACCAGTGCTCCCTGGAGATCCCAGTGGTGATCTCCCACCAGACCTTTCCCATTTTCCCCCCTGATTTAAGAACCAATTTTACTTTTCAAAAGCTGCTCCTCCACCTTCTGCCAGCCCTGGGGGCAGAATTCCAGCACAGTCCTGCCCCAGGCTGGCACTAAATGCCAGGACTTTGCCCACGAAGGCACCAAAATGTTCACCAGGAAAACACGTCCCCAAGCAGGGGACAAGTGTAGAAAAAACCTGCTCTGCAAAAATTGGGGTTTTTTCCCACATTTAGCTGTGAAAATATTGATTTAACTCAAAAAAAGCCATGATATTCAACTACTGAGCTGCCTGGGTCACCCTCCTCATCCTCACGCCCTTCAACACCTCTGGATTTAACTCCTGGCCTGACAAGGAGGTTTTCCAGCTGGATTTTCCCTAAAAAATGGCAGGTGGAGCTGGGGAAAACACCCACAGCTCGTACTGGGGAAAGGGATATTTTTCCCCTCCGGAAAAAGATAAAAATCCCTTTTCCTAAGAAAAAAAGAAAAACGCCCCAGTGGAAAAATCAAGCTAAATTAAATGTTTCAGTTCCAACATCTACCCTGCAGCAGCTTTCCAGCAAATTTTTAAGGGGTTTAAATGTAAAAACTCCAAGTGTTTTGCCTGGGAATTTTTTTGGTCATTTTAGCCACGATTAGGATTAAAAAAAAAACAACCCACTTTCCTAAAGGATTCTCCAAAGCTGCAACAAAAACACACTGACCCCTTCAGCTCCCCTCATCTCTGCAGGAGGAGGAAATCCCACCCAGGCCAAGGCACATCCAGCCCTCAGGTGTGGGAAATAAAAAAAACCAGCAGCAAAAAGACACCAGATTAAGGACTCAGAACAACGAGACTGTGATTTTTGTGCTGGGGAGAGTTAGGCCTCAGCAAGGAGAAAAATATGCTGAGCAAGGTAACAGGGAAGTTTAATAAGGAGGCTCTGTGCTTTGTTTACAGAAGAGCACAAAAAAGTTTTTGAGCAGCAAAAAACACGAAACAAGCACCTCTTGTTAGATAGAAAGTACACATGTAATTAATTTTAATGATTGTGCAGATGGCTGTAAGCTCTTAAGAATTTGCTGTTGGTTAGAAATTATTTAAAAGACCTTGTAGAGAATTTCAGCTGCTGTCAGCAGGACGTGAGCTGCTGCCATCTTTCAGTTTTCTCACCCTGTTATAATCTTTCAATTGTCTCACCCTGTTATAATCTTTCAGTTGTCTCACCCTGTAAACATGACCTCCCGTACCAAATTTATTTATGCATTTTACCAAACACAGGGAAATATCAATCTTCGGTCAAGGATGTTTCTCCCTACCGCTCGACAAAAATCAGATTAATTGGTGCAATAATATTTTCTTTAATTCTACCTGCATTTAATGATTGCCCTCATTAGCACACGGATAATGGGCGTGGAAAATTTCGAAGGGATGTGCAGAAATCCAGAAATCCATCCAGGAGAGCACACAACAACCGAAGCAGAGCGCATCAAAAATGACAATCGCAATAATTGCTCCGGTGCATTTAACAAATGATTAATAAAGCAATTAAGGGATCCTTCAGGGCTCAGAGAGAGGGGGGAGACGTTGTTATAAGATGAGATGTTGTTATAAGATGAGATGTTGTTATAAGATGAGATGTTGCCATAAGATGAGTTGTTGTTACAAAGCTGACGTGGCAACGGAGCTCAAGGAACGCCCGCGGGCAGCCCCGAATTAAAACATTTGTAAATGTCCCACATCCAACACTCAGGAATAATTTAAAAANGAATAATTTAAAAAAAAAAAAAAAAAAGCAGGAGGACACTCACTGGGACCAGGAATTTCTTGACCTCCTCCATGGCGTGGGCCATGAGGGCGTAGGCCTCGCAGGGGGGCCCGAAGACCTCGATGAAAACGTGCAGGTCCATGTTGAGATGGGCGTACTTGGGATCCCCCCCTTTGCGGAGCTCCTCCTCCTGGGAAAAGGAAAAAAAAGAGCATAAAACCTGTCTAAAAGGCAAAAAAAATTTCTCTTTTACCTCTTTTTTGGCATTTTGGGCGGTTTTTCTTGAAAAGGAAAAAAGAGTTTCCACCTCTTTGTTGCCGGCTCTTCAATTGTTTGGGGTTTTTGCACTTTGGACACAAATCGTGGATGGGATGAGTTTTTAAGGAAAAAATACTTCCATTTTTTTTACTGCTGCCCCTTCAGCTGGTTTATTCTAGGCTAAATCGACAGTTTTTAATTGGTGGCAGCAAAATTTTTACCTCAGAATATTTAAAGTTCCTCCTCTAGGCCACTTTGTGGAGCCCAAGGCCTCGAACAGCTCCTCCGCCTCTGCTCTAAGATATCTTTAAGATATTTCTGTTTTTCAGTTATTTAAGAACTGACAAACAACCTGAAAGCACAAAACCTTTTTGTGCTGCTCAAGTAAAATCAGAATTAAGTTACAGCTCTGCTGATTTTTAGCTCAGCTTCAAAATAAGCAGGAGGAAATAAAAAAACGTATTTTTCCTGTTCTTTTTGTATTTTTTTTATTGTTAAAAAAAACCCTCCTGGTACTTTGTGATTCACCGAAGATTATCAGGAACACACTGCTCCAACTGAACCAGGAGAATTTAAGAATTTCAGAGGGAGCAGCTGGAAAAGGGATTTTTATCTTATTATGGAGGGAAAAAAATATCCCTTCAGTGAATGGCTCTTCAGGAGATTAATCCTTATTTTATCAGTTTTGTAGTTCATCTTTTATTGAAGCTCTCTCTAGTTGAATTTTTAATAAAATGCTTGGAGGGCCACTAATTCTCACACCATAAAGTGAATTTTGTTTTCTCCTACCTTGGATTTGTCTCTCATCGAACCTTTCCCCAGCACAGAGATTTTAGCACCAGTTTCTTCCTGAAGTCTCTTAATGGTGTTGCCTTGGGGTCCCAAAATCTTCCCAACAAAGTTGAACTGGAAATGAAGAAAAAACCACAACAACAAAAAATCAGCTCCAGAGCTCAAAAACATCAACAAAAAAATTTTTCTGAATGTTCTGCTGGTTGACCGAAAAAAAAATAATAATAAAAAAATCACTCTCCATTTTCTCCTCACCTCACCAAAAAAAATGCACAGGAAAATTTAAGTTTCAAAAGGAAAATTTAAGTTTCAAAAGGAAAATTTAAGTTTCAAACCTTTCTTTCCATGAACAAAAAAAAAATGCCCCAGTGGAAAAATCAAGCTAAATTAAGTGTTTCAATTCCAACATCTACTCTGCAGCAGCTTTCCAGCAAATCTTTAAGGAGTTAAATGGAAAAACACAAAGCTCCACACGTGGAATTGTCTGTCCCAGCCAATCCAAGATCCCAGCTATGCACCACCATTTACCCCAGGATATTCTAGAAATTCAACGTATTAGAAATAAAACCCCCTGCAAAGAACAAATAAATAAATAAGTCAATAAAAACCGCCTTACTTTTCCAAAGAAATCCCTTGAATTTTGCTTTAAAAAGAAGGTTTAAGTCCTGCTGACACTTTGCCAGCCACAAAATCCCACAGAAAAGCAGCAAATCCCAGAGATTTGGTGCCTCTCTCCTGGCCCTCACCTTGGGGTACTGTTTGACAGGGATCAGCACTCGTTCCTTCAGCTTCATGTTCTTGTGGGAGAACAAATCCAGGTAGTTCTCTTCCTCCTCCTTCTTCGTCGTCTCACCCTTCTGAATTTTTTCAATTTCTAAACGAGATTAAAACAGGCTTTATATTTTCTTTATTATTATTTTTTTGTTTTGTTTTGCTTTATATTTTCCTTAGACAAGCGTCAGATCAGAGATGGAACCGTGACAAGCACAGAGCCCTGCAAACACCAGAAGGAAATTCCTGTGCCTTCCTCTTCCAGCCCCTAAATCTGCAAAGAAACCAGCCCAAACTACATTAAAAATCCATGTTTTTGCTAAACTGTGACAGAAACCAGCAGGTTTTTTACCACCCAACTCGAATTCATTTGAAATCTGCCCTTCAATTAGTGGTGTCAACACCTCCAGGCACGTCGAGGTTCGGTTAAATTGAAAATATTCCCAATAAACACCAGCGTGGTCTGGGTTAGGAAATTCTCCCAGCTTCACCTGACGAAAGAAATTCAGATTTACCCCACAAATCATTCCTAAGTGGGTTTTTCAACCCTCAGGTGCTCAGCCACAAAAGCGACTCTCAGAAATCCTTAATTCAGCGACGCAACTACAAATATTTAATCTCTCAAAACGAAGACTTTTTGGCCCCCCCCTCCCTTTTTTTTTAAAAAAAAAATTGCCTGTGGTGAATTAAAAATGAGTTTTAAAGCCCCACTGAGGCGGCCTGGCTGCAGGGGAGGGATGCTGGGACAGCCCCAACACCCTGCTGAGGTCATTAAGGGAAGTTAATTAGGGGCTGGTACACAAAACACCTCCTGGAAATTCAGCTTTCACCGAGGGAGGGATGGCAGGAGGGGACCCACGTGGAGATGGGAAATCCTCCTCCAGGCATTTCTGAGTTATTCCTGCATTTTCCTGGCGCAGGGATAACCCCCAGCATTTTCCAGCTGCCTGGATTTCCCCTTCCGCGGGTAATAAACCCACGATTTTTATTTCAAGGCAGACAACTCCAGGATAAACTCCCCCAAATCTGGAGTCAATCCATTGTTAACGACCCCAAACTACTGCTGATCCTTTGGTCCAACAGAAAAGAACCCCCCAAACCGACCAATCCATCCCAAATCCTGATTTCTGGCTGTTTATCCAGAGAGGAGCCTGGCGAAAAATCAAATTGTGCCGTTCCACCAGCAAACCCAAGGCTTGTAAATTTAATTTCTGAGCCTCTTCCAAGGGCAAGAGACACTTCCCAAGATTATCCACAGCACTGGGATTGAGCTGGGAGAGCAAAGTGCAGCCTGCTTAGTCATGAGCAGGATTTCCAGCACGGTGCAGCTGCAGTATTTTGTATTTCCTGGGATTTTTGGCCACGTCAAACCATCTGCTTGAGCCTGAAATGCTCCTGTTCACAGCCCCACGAGCCTGCCAGATGGACCTGATGATCCTGGAGGTCTTTTCCAGCCCTAAAAACGTTGGATATTTGGGGTATTATCCATTTAGGGAATATCCAAGCAGGAACCAGCACCCTCCTGAACAAGCCCTGGGTTGGGAAGCGTCTCTGACCAAGGAAAAATCACCAAACAACCTCTATTTTAATAGTATTTTTGGGTTTTGTTGTGGAGCCAGAGATTTAAGCTGGGTTTTAGCTGGAAGACCTGAACTCAAAGAGATTTTGGTGGGGCCTCGTTGCCAGCTGGGCTCAAACCATGACACAGAATTGTGCTAAAAACCTGAATTTTGTATTTCTACTCCCAGCAGCCCCTTGGCTCCCTCACAGAAGTGTTACCATGACTCCTTACATTTCAAAATGGAAAGAAATCTCTTGGATTTTGCTTTAAAAAGAAATTATTTCTCTGAAGGTACAAAGCAGAAGTAAAAACCCCTGCCCAATTTATGAAATAAGACAAAGGAGCTGCCTTGGTTCGTTTTATGGAGGTTTTGTTTTTAATTTTAGCTCTAAGAACAGAGCAAAGAATCAAGATTTGGAAACTAAAGGTTGCCTGGTTAAGGACAACTTAAAACCCTTAAATAATTTGTTTCTCTAAAACCATTTCTGAAAATGAATCCTGCAGATAAACAAGAAGCGTTTTTTTTACACACACATCCAGCATAAAAACACCCTCAAACTTCCTTGATAAAATCAAACTAAACAGGAATTAATTACTGGGAAATTGAAAGCTTAAAATGAAGCCAAACACAGGAATTTTCTGCCTCCTGAAAGCACCACAGGACTGGGTGAAAACCTCTGCAAACCAGTGAATCCCAGTTCACACCCGGCCAAATCCATTTCTGCCTCCTGCCAGAGCTGCAGAAACATCTGGGAATGGGGCTGGGGAGGGCCACAAGGAATTAAGGCACTGATGAAAAACAAAAAAAAACAAAGCAGCAGCAGCAGCTCCATGCCTTGAAATGGAACAGAAAATGTAGGGGAGCAGAGGGAGCAGCAGAGGAATTCCAAGCTTTGGGAACTCAGGGCACCTCCAGACCCAAGAGGGAGCCTGGAAATGGGCGAGGAAGGGTAAAACCATGGCAGGGGTGAGCTGGGTGTGACACCAGCAGCAGTTCTGGGATAACCCAGACACCTGGAGGGGCCCAGGACCACTCCAGAGGGATTTTTGGGGAGGTTTCCTGCCTGCCACAGGGAATGTCAGCAGCCTGCTGGCATGAGTGGCTTTTCCAGGGCATCCTGTGGGGCAGGGATGGGCTCAGCGGGATGCTGAGGGGGTTGGTAATGCTGCTGCTCCTGGGCTCTGCCCCAGCTCTTCCTCAGGGATCAAAATCCACGGGAAATGCTGGCCAGCAGCTCAGCTGTGCTCTGGGAGCACATCTGCTTCATTTGTGGTGTTTGGAAAAATATTAACTGAGAAGGAAAATAATACTGACCCCTAAAGAAGCACCAAAGCCTGAAGAAATTGGGGGTGGCACCTCTGAGGAAAGCAGAGCCTCCTCCACCCTTCCCTGCTGGTTTGGGTTCTCAGGAAAGGGAAGCAGCTCCTGGCTGGATTCCAAGAATTTGGCAATCCCAATCCCACTGTTTCCCTCCCCAACAGGCACCCCTCACCCTGGGATTCCAGCCCGGGGTTCCTGGGCAGGCAGCTCTGCTTTTGGGGCTTTGCTGGGGAGGGAAAGGTGAGATTTGGGACGTGGCACAGGTGGGAGAAGCTCCTGGGATGGCACTGGGAATGGCACTGGGAACGGCCACAGCAATGCCAGCAGTTGAGAATGTTTTATAGATAAAAAATAAAAGTGCAACAGTGAAACGGTTTCAGAATAAGCCTGAGACAGCTGGGGATAATTTAAGGTGGCAGTTTTGGGGGCAGGAAATCCACTTGGAAATACAGGAATTGAGGGAATCTCCACGGCAGGAGAGCCTGGGCTCCGCGTGGAATGAGCTTCAGGGTGACATTTCTCACCTCCAGTGACCTCAGCCCTCTCTAATCCCCCTGTTTGGCTCCCAGGAGCCACCAGCCCATCCCTGTGACGTTCCCACCAGGCCCTTTCCCACCCCCAGGAATGCACAGCCTGGATCTGGCTGGAATCCAGCAGGGAATTCCCTGTGGGAGTCCCCCAGCACCTCCAGCTGCTCCTTGCTGCTCTCATTCCCACCCCACGTGGAATCACACAGCTCACACACCCTTGGGAAGCCCAGCTCTTTTCCCGTGAAATAAAAACAGCTAAAATTCCCCAAAAAACCCCAAACCCCCACGTCTGGCTAACACACAGGTGGGATATCTCCCGTTTTCCCAGAGCAGGGAAGCAAAGAGCTCCCCTGTTCTTTCCACGGCATAAATCCAAAGGGAGAAAAAAACAAAAAAGGATTTTCTTGTTCCTGTGGAAAAGGAAGGTCACACTGACCCCAAATCCCAGGAGGGAAAGATGGGTTATATTAGGAAATGCAAGAAATCCCCGTTTTCAGTTTCTCTTTGGGATAACAGAACCCTCAGTGGAGCCACTTCCATACCAGAGTCCACGGATTCTACAGGAATCCCATCACTGCCAGGCCCTTACTCCCCAAAAAAGCCAATTCCCTCTAAAAATACAGGACCACCACAGTATTTTAGACAATTTCGAGATGTTGTTTTAACAGAAATGAATGCACAATTCCTGCAGGGCTCCCTCCCCGAGGCAGGCAGGCTGAGCAACTTCCACTTCTGGGGAGGAAAAAAAAAAAAGGCTGGAATAGGAATTCTGCTGACACTCAGGATCNCAGCCGAGTGAAGAATTTTATTAATCAAAACCATCAAACTGAGGGAAAAATCGGATGATAAAACTCATTTATTCAGCTCAAGGCGCTGGCGGGCGATGCCGTGACGATCTCNATAGGAATTCTGCTGACACTCAGGATCATTTCTGTGTCTGGAAGTCATTTTGCTGGAGCTGTGCATCACAGCTTTGGCCCAGACTGAAATTCCAAGGAATCCAGAGCACTTTGGGGGCATTGCAGGCAAAAAAAAAATCGACCTAAACCCACCATTTCACCTCAAACTCTTCCTCATCGTTTTCCTGCTCAGCTCACCCTGAACTGGGACTGTGGATGCTCCCAAAAATAAAAAGCGATTTTCAACACATCCACAGCTGGAGCTGCTCCAGTTTTAAATCTCCCACAAAGCTGCAATCAGCAATTTTTAAATTAATTAAAAAAAAACCCACCCCAAACCCTCCTAAATCCTCGTTGCACCCCTCAAGTGAAGGAGGCTTTGCAGGACGCTGCCATTTGTGTGGGAATTTGCAAACTCCTTGGATTTCCTGTGGCTGGGAGGAGTCACAGCCGAGCGGAGTGAAGAATTTCATTAATCAAAACCATTAAACTGAAGGAAAAATCGGATTATAAAACTCATTTATTCAGATCAAGACGCCGGCGGGCGATGCCGTGACGATCTCTCCCGGTTGTTTGCACAACGGGAGAGACAGCAATTCCCAAGAATTATTCCCTCCATAAAACAAGCTCGTAAAACCTCAACAGCTCTGCATTTTTAAGCCTCGACAAAACAAGTAATTTAAAAAAAAAAAAAGCAGGTCACAAAGCACCGGGGAGATGAAATCTGAACAGATCCTTGCTCTGGGGAGCCTCGCAGCTCCTCACCGTGCACAGGGTTAAAGGGATTCCTAAAATTGTAGGAATTGTAAATGGGTGACTGGGGGGTGGAGAACTGGAACTGCTTGGAACAGCACCTTGGGACAAAATGCCACCTTTGCTATAATTATAACTATATTATTTTAACCAGATCAAGTATGACTCTGTCCAGGTAATAAATCAGGGAAGAACACCCATCAGGCGATTTTTACATGAAAGGTTGTCAGTGATTGAATATGATTACTGTATGACCAAAATCAGAAGGATTCATGGTTGAAATCAATGCATACAACGGAACAATATGGGTTTAATAATTAATATGTATTTATGAAAGAGGAAGAGTATAAAACATGTTCGTTTGGAAGCCAATGTGGGAGTGAGATTTGGGTTTGTACCCCCATTCCCAGAGCTCTCAACGAAGCCCCTGCACACAATCACTCCGTGATTACGTGTTTCCACGCTAACACGCGGAGGGCAGAGAGTGGCTGGGAATATTTGAACTCGTTCCCGTCTTTCAGCCGACTCCAGCGCCTGGGAGCAGCCCCGAGGGCTGGATGGAGGCGCGGCAGCTGCAGGGGGAGATCCAGGGAAATCCGAGCCGCCAGGCGATTGGACAGCGGGAAGGAGAAGGCTCGGCTGGGCACAGAACAAAGACTGCCATTTCCAGCCCTTCCTTCCTTCCTACGAGCCCAGCCCTGGCACGGATTTACAACAGGGGGGAAAAGAAAAAAATATCCCAGAAATGGCTCGCTACGGGATTCAAGCATCGCGACGTGGGAAGCTCCCCCGTGGTTTTTAAGGGTTTTTTTTTTTAGTTCCTCTGTCCCCAGGGATGGAAGGGCTGCCCTGATTTCGGCTGAGACTGAGCTCCTTTTCTTCTTAACAGATGTTTTTCGGGATTTTTATGGGAATTGCATTACCAACACTCTGACATTTCGGCTGTTCCCGAGCGGCGTTTACCCCAGGACTTCTCAGTAAAGGAGAGGAGCTGTTCCCAAAGCAGGGGGGAAGCGTGGCCAGGACAGGTCACTTGGAAGTCCGAAGGGACATTCCATCCCCCGGACTGTCATTCCCGTCCTGGGAACTGGAAGGAGCTCGGGGATGGGGCGGGCATCGCACAGCGGGTGGTGAAGAATCGGGCATCGCTTGTTTCTATTCCCTCTCAACATCACGATTATCATTATTATCAGCGCATTTACTATTACCATCGCATTTTATTTCCATTATTGAACGGTTATCTCAGC
>VYXD01003237.1:1109-13964 GCA_013397195.1 Hylia prasina
TATGGTGGCTCAGGGTTCCCACCATTCTCAGTCTGGAGCTTGGCCCGTTGGGTGCTAGTGTCATTTAGGACTCGTTGTGTCTCCTCCAGCTTGGCCCGGTGTTCAGCTGCCTGATCCTCCATGCTGCGAGAGATCTTCTCCATGCCCACCTTGGAGGAGGAAAGTATGGAGGGAAGGAATGAAGCAGGAGAATGATGCCTATGGTGGAGACAAGATGTCCACCTTGGCCTCCTTCTACCTTGGCCTTTATCAGTTGCTCCATGTTGGAGCTGAGATCATCCAGCTCCAGCTTGAGGTCGCTCTTCTCCTTCTCCAGCTTCTGCTTGACACGCTGTAAGTTGTCGATTTGCTCACTGAGCTCAGCCACACTGTCGGCGTGCTTCTTGCGCAGCGCAGCAGCTGTGGCCTCGTGTTGCAGCGTGGCCTCCTCCAGATCTCGTCGCATCTTCTGGAACTCTGCCTCCCGCTTCTTGTTGAGCTCAATCTGCACTGAAGTGACACCACCTGCCTCCTCCAGCCGCTCGCTGATCTCCTCCAGCTCCCGTGACAGGTCTGAGCGCAGCTTCTCCACCTTGGCTCTGCCTGTCCGCTCTGCCTCCAACTCCTCCTCCAACTCCTCAATCCGAGCCTGTGCTCCGGGGATACAGCTGGTGTCAGCAGACTTGGCTCCACCCAGCTCCTCCATTCAACTGAGCTGGAGACTTTTCAACCCAACTCACCCCAATAAGCTGAAAACTCTTCAGCTCATCACAGACATCTGAACATTTGTCAACCAACTGGAAAACTCCTAAACTCAGCCTAACCAGATAGAGACTCTTCACCTCAACCCAGCCAGCTGGAGGCTCCCCAGCCCAAATAAGAAAAGAATAGATCCCTCACCTGCAGCTCTTTCAGCTTCTTCTGGAGCTGCAGAGCCAGAGCCTGCTCATCCTCAACCTTGCTGTTCTGCTGGTTGATCTCAAACTCTTTCCTGCAAATGAAAGCAGTTAGCAGTTAGTTAGTGAGGTCCCTGCCCTTGCCCCCTGACCAGTTTAGACTAGGGAAAGAGGTCCATCTTTACTTCTTGAGCTTCTCCTCCAGCTGCTGTTTGTCGTTCTCCAGGTCCATGATGTTCTCCTGGGTCAGCTTTAAGTCACCTTCCAGCTTCCTTTTGGCCCGTTCCAGGTCCATCCTGACCTTCTTCTCCTGTTCCAGGGAGCCTTCAAGCTGTGTGGAAACATGGAGATGGGAGGAAACCTCAGTTTTCCATCATATCTGTCCCATAAAGCTTCTCAGTGCTACCCATGGTGGGACACTCACATCATCCACTTGCTGTTCCATCTTGAGTTTGGCCTTTGTCAGGGTGTTGACTTTGTCTTCCTCTGCCTGCAGGTCATCCAGAGTCTGCTGGTGAGATTCTTGCAGGGCCTTCTTCTCCTTCGTTAGCTTGGCGATGGTTTCATCCAGCCCGGCCATCTCCTCTGTGAGGTTCTTGACCTGCAGGAGGAGAAACACTTGGCCTCCAGCTTGGTGCCAGAGGTAGAGTAAAGCTGAGTGATGCTGCTGTTGTCCTTGGTTAATGAGGCCATTGCAGTAGTGGTAGAGAACCCAAAGGATGTTGAGTCTTCATGTAGCCCAGACCAACTAGCCTTGAATCTCCTCAACCCAACACAACCAGATTTTGTTGATCCAAATCCCCACAACTTAAGGTCAAGGCCTCTCTCTACCCTCACCTTATTCTCAGTGGCATGTTTCTCCTTCTCCACCTTGGCCAGGGTCAGCTCTAGATCATCAATATCCTTTTTCAACTCCGAACATTCATCCTCCAGCTTCCTCTTCCTAGCTGTCAGCTCTGCGTTCATCTCTTCCTCATCCTCCAGTCGCTCTGTCAGCTCCTTTACCTTGGCCTCCAGCTGGATCTTGTTCTTGATCAGCTGGTCACAGCGCTCCTCAGCATCATTGAGGTTGTCCTGCTCCTGTATTGGAGTGGTAGATGAAGTAGGGTGGCCTTGGAGGGGTGCTGGTCACCCCCCAACATGGTTTTGAGGGGCAGTCTCACTCACGGCCTGCACTTGGAGCTGAAGGTCATTCTTCTCCTGTAGCATGGAGACCATCTTCTCCTCCAGCTCCTTGCGCCGGGTCTCTGACTTCTCCAGGGCCTCCTTCAGCCGCCCAAACTCTTCCTTCATGTTCTGAAGCAAAGCCCAGGAGGCCACATCCAATCCCCTCCATCCATCAATCCCACCCAACCCATTTTGGATCCCAAGCTATCTAGGATATATATATCTGCCTCATCACCTCCTCCCACCTGCATCTCCTTCTCTGTCTCAGCACTCTTCAACAAGGGCTTGATCTTGAAGTAGAGCTTCATCCAAGGCCAATTCTTCACCCCCATGAAGGCCCTGATGTTCCACTGGATCACCAGCAGTGAGTCCCTAGAATGGTGACACAAATACAACTACACCACAAACCTGGTGACCCACCAGAGGTCCCTTCTCAAGGAGAAAGACCCTTCCCCTCTCACCGGCGCTCCAGGATCTTCTTGAACTCAATGCGCATGAGCTGCCCTCGGGCCTGAGCCTGAATGCGGGTGATGATGCGGGAGAGGCGCTCGTCCCGCATCTCCTCCAGAAGTCCCAGCAGCCCAGCCTTGAAGAAGACCTGATGGAGGAAGGAGGCAAGTGAGAGGGTGAATTGGTTGTGAAGGGTTTGTAGACAGATGGATGGGTTGATGGGTTGTTGGGGGAATGAAGCAATGAATGGTGGGGTGGACAGGCAGGTGGACGCAGCAGTGGTGAAAGCATGGGGTCCACATGACCCCATGGGTGGTAGGACCATGAAGAGACCATGTGTCCTTACCTTAGTGTGTCCAAATTTGTACTGATTGTGGTCGATATCAATAGACCCCAGGAGCTTCTCAGCACCCTTGCGGCTGTCAATGAACTGCCCCTCAGGAATGGCGGCAGGGTTCAGGATGCGGTACCTGGTGACCAGAGAGGACATGAAAACCCTGAGGTCAGCCCCAGTGGGGTTGTCCACCACCTCCCCATATCTCTGTGCCTACCGCTGGCGGAAGTCCCCATAGAGGATGCGATTGGGGAAGCCCTTGCGGCAGATGCGGATGCCCTCTAGGACCCCGTTGCAGCGCAGCTGATGCATTACCAAGGGATTGTCCATCACACCTGACAGTGGGTTAGAGGGGCAGTGTCAGCCACAAGCCACACCTACCACCCATTTCCCTGCCCTCAGCCCTGCCCATTGCTCACCTGGCTCCTTCCGCTCATTGGGGATGAGGCAGCGGACAAAGTGAGGGTGCGTGGTCTTGAGGTTGGCCATCAGCTTATTGAGGTTCTCCTGTTGAGGAGGGAGGAGGGAAGAAGCTGACTAATGAGGGTCTGTGGGACTGAAGGAGTGATCCACCACTCAGGACGTTGTCTTCCCACTGCCCTACACTGGGTCCACTATGTAGGTCACTCACCCGATGCAGGGCTGAGACAGTCTGAAAGGAGGAACCTTTCTTCTTGGCTCCTTTCCCCTTTCCTCCATCACCACCTGGAGAGAAGAGGAGTAGGGTAACACAGGAAAGAGGGTGACTACTGGAAAGTAGTCTTCTCCATCAACTCTTCCCTCCATCACCCCACCATCCATTCACCCACCAGCATCTGCCCCAGCATAGTTGGAGAAGAGGTTGGCCAAGAGCTTCAGGGCTGATTTCTGGTAGAGCCCCACCACTGTCTCATTGAGGGGGTCCTTGTTCTTCTCCAGCCACCCAATGATGTTGTAGTCCACTGTGCCAGCGTAGTGGACAAGAGAGAAATGGGCCTCTGGCTTCCCCTTGACATTACGTGGCTTCCCAAAGTTGGCTGACTTGCCCAGGTGATTATCAAAGAGCTTGGCCTTGAAGGTCATGTCCGAGGCTTTGGGAAACATGCACTCCTCCTCCAGGATGGACATGATCCCCATGGGCTAGGAAGAAAAGTGGTGATGGAGGACACCAAGCACAACCCAGCTGACCAACTTGGGGTCCCTGGCAGGTTCCAACTGAAAGGGCCCTTCCCCTCCACTACCCACAAGACCAGCAGTCCCTCCACTACCCACAAGACCCTGAGGGAGGTGGTACCTTCTCAATGAGGTCAATGCAGGCCTGGAGGTCCATGCCAAAGTCAATGAACTCCCACTCGATGCCCTCCTTCTTGTATTCCTCTTGTTCCAGCACAAACATATGGTGGTTGAAAAACTGCTGCAGCTTCTCATTGGTGAAGTTGATGCAGAGCTGCTCGAAGCTGTTGAACTGGGGAAGGAGAGAGGAGATGGCCAATGGGATTAACTGGATCAACTCAACACCCAACTGGGTGAGTAGAATGCCCAGTAGTATCCATAAGGTCAACTCAATACCCAAGAGGATCAAACAAGGCCCAAAGAGGTCAAGTTTCCAGAAGAAGTCAACTTGAAGCTTCAGAAGATCATCTCAACACCCAACTGGATCAACCCAACCCCCAAGAGGACAAACACCCTGCCACGCCCTCAGTCCTCACATCAAAGATCTCAAATCCGGCAATGTCCAGCACACCAATGAAGTACTGCCTTGGCTGCTTGGTGTCCAGAGAGTTGTTGATCCTCACCACCATCCAGTTGAACATCTTCTCATATACAGCCTTGGCCAAGGCCCCAATGGAGTAGTATACCTGCTGGACATTCTGTCCCTTGGTGACATATTCATTGCCCACCTTCACCCGGGGGTGACATAACCCCTTGAGAAGGTCAGCTGAGTTCAGCCCCATCAAGTAGGCTGACTTGTCAGCATCTGCAGAGCATCAAGAAGAAGACATGCTGTCAGATTCCACCTAAGCTGGTGACCCCAAGATCTATGTCATCCCATAGCTACTCACCTTCAGTACCATCTGGTTCTGCCTGCTCTTCCCGTTGCTTCTGCTTGAACTTCATGTTGCCAAAGTGCATAATGGCACCCGTCAGCTTGTAGACACCAGCCTTCTCCTCAGCCGTGAAGCCCAAGACATCAAAAGCGCTCTGGGTGATAGGTGGAGGGGAATGGGAGAGGGTCTTGCCACCAGCTGAGGCCATGGCTCTCTACTGGCCACCATTTGTGTCCCTCTGCCCTTCCAGCTCATCAACTCCTCCATCCATCTGTGGACTCATCCACCCATGGTCTCACGCATTATGGATTCACTCATCCATCTATCCGAGGACTACATCCATCCATTCACCTATCTATGGACTCTTCTAACCATCCATCCATCCATCCATCCTTCCATCCATCAGCTCATCTATTTATGGACTCATCCATCCATGGACTCATCCATTCACCATTAACTCCATCCATGCATCCATGGACTTAGCCATCTGTTTGAGGACTTGTTCACCCATTGACACATCTGTCCATCTAAGTACTCCCCCACCTGTTTTTATCTCCACCCACAACCTCCTCCACTCCCTGCCTCCTGTCCTACATCTGCCCTTCACCCCACTTCACCAACACACCATTTTCCACCCTTCCTATCCTCCACCTCTCATCCCTGTGTTCCTCCTCTCCTCGAGATGACCATCTTCTACAATCTCAACCATCCACCTGGCACTTTGCCTTCAATTCATCATAGAGATGTCCACCTGTCCACTCCACCACTTACGTCAGTTGCCAACAGCTCTTCAGAGTCATCGATGGAGGCCACAGTCACCTCTCCTTGGGAGACATAACTGTAGTCATAGGGGTTGTTTGTGATGAGAAGCATCTCTGCTCCGTGGGCCCAGGATAGAGAGAAAAACTGAGCATTTGCACTGGCTAAAGAGCCCCAAATCATCGTCAATTGCCCCAGGAAGGAGCAGAGAATTGGATGAGAGGAAGTGGAAGACTCAAGACCAGGCACCCTACTCACCCAGCAGTTCTGGCTTCTTGTTGGAGAGGATCTGGTAGTAAATGTGGTAGTTTCTTTCAGCCTTCAGCTGGAAGATGACACGGGACTTCTCCAGGAGGTCTGAGATAGGTATGAAGAGAAGGAGGAGAGAGGTTGGGGTGAGAAGATGGATTGATATATGAAGAGATGGATGGTAGTATGAGGAGATGGAAAAGGAAGGATGTCTGGATGGTGGGATGAGGAGATGGAGGGAAGAAGAGAGAAAAATGGAAGGTCAGATGGACAGTGGGATGAGACAATGGATCCATCTACCATGAAGAGAGATGAAGAGATGGACATGGGTGGAGGCACACCAGGAAAGGAGAGGGGGAAGTAGACACGAGGAGATGGAGGGATAAAGAACTGGAGATGAAGGGTCAGGTGGATGGTGTGATAAGGAGATGAAGATGAAGAGGTGACTGGATGGAGGGAGGAAAGGAGATATGTATGGATGAATGGAGTTCCTGGGTGGATGGATGAAGTTCATGGGTGGATAGAGGAGTCCATACATGGATGAGTCCTAGGATGGATGAATAAATCCATGGATAGATAAGTCCATGGATGGATGGATGGTGGACTACAAGACATCCTCTCATTGGGCTCTTAACACACTTACAAGTCTCAATGTCAGCTGATGCCAACTTCCCGGTGGCCCCAAAATGGATTCGGATGAACTTCCCCTGGGAAAGCAGTGGCACAAGGTGGAGGTGGCTGCCTTCATGCAGCAGATCCCACACCATAGACCCTGTCCCACAAACTGCTCCACAGACCTCTCCTCATAGAAGGGGTCCCCCCCTCCACCCCCATCACTCACAAATCGGGATGAGTTGTCATTGCGGAGGGTCTTGGCATTGCCGAAGGCCTCCAAGGCAGGGTTGGCCTGGATGATCTGGTCCTCCAGGGTGCCCTGGATGGGGTGGGACAATGATGGGTGTGGACACCACTGGGGTACACTCTCTGCCAGGGGTACATGGACTGAGGCACTCACCTTGCTGCTATTGGTCACCTCCTTCTTGCGGTCGCCAATGGCAGCAATGCTGGCAAAGTACTGGATGACCCTCTTGGTGTTCACTGTCTTCCCTGCCCCGGATTCTCCGCTGGAGGGGCAACAGTGAGATATTGGATAACATCCTGGTGGGTTCTTCATCCCACTCCACTGCTGTGGGGGAGGATTGGACAAAGCAGGGCCTTACGTGATGAGGATGGACTGGTTCTCCCGATCTGCCACAAAAAGGAGAAGAGACAGGTGGGATGAAGTTGAGAAACATGCTTGGGGTCTTAGGGTTGAGGCTGAGGTTCTCCATCCTCCCAGATGAGAACCAGTTCTAAGACAGGATCCATATTTTGGAGTGGGGTCTTCTAGTTTCAGGTCTTCACAGGACATCCTTACCTGTCAGCATGTTCTGGTAGGCATTGTCAGAGATGGAGAAGATGTGGGGTGGAGCTTCACTCCGCTTCTTTCCCCGGTAGGCAGCCACCACCTCAGCATTGTAGACGGGCAACCACTTGTAGGGGTTGACAGTCACACAGAAGAGCCCCGAGTAGGTCTGGAGAAAAGGGCAGGTGGGTCAGAGCCAGGAGGTGACAGGTGGGGACATCCTAGGGATGGTGGACCAAGGGATGCGGTGACGGGATGCCCTGATTTTGGTTGTCCAAAAAGGGGCTGGAGATATGGGATACCTTGGGTCTGGGAGGCCCACAACATGCAGAGATGGGACATCTCATGTGTCAAAGCCCAAGGGGTCTGGGACATATTATGTTGCATCAAGGGGGCTATTGAAGTGACATCTTGGATCTGGGTGGCCAAAGGGGTCAGGAGATATAACATCTCAGGTATTGGTGGCTGAGGCAGTCTAGAAATGGGCTATCTTGGGTCTGGGTGGCACAAGGGAACTGGAGAAGGGCCACCAGGTTCTAGGTGGCCCAAAGTCCATGAAAAAGCCACACCAGGTTTTAGACTCTCTGGAAGGCCCATCTGGTTCTAGGTATCCCAAGAGCTTTAGGGAAGGGTCACTTGTTTCCATCTACCCCAAAGGCTGTGGGGAAGGCCCTGCCTACTTCTCAGCTGCTCCAGGGGCTTGTGGGAAGGCTCACATAGATCAACCAAGAGGCATAGCGCTCCTTGAGGTTGTAGAGGACAGCAGGCTCATGGAGGAAGGTCAGCATCGCCATGTCCTCGATCTTGTCAAATTTGGGGGGGTTCTGCTGGTGAATGTCAGCTTCCTTCACCGTCACCGTCTGGGGGGAAATGGGGAGACATGGGGGTGGGGGTTGGGAGGTGTCCATGGATTGAGGGGTGCTCCATTGGTAGGATTTCTTCCATGGGTTGGGAGGGGTCTCCTGTGGGTTGGGGTGTACCCCCCATGGGTTGGGAGTCTTGAATGCATCTGGGCCCCCACCACTATCAGCCTGGTTTCCCCCTCCTCCATTTGCTCCCCCCCAAACCTTNCAGCTCAGTCTGGACGGTGGCCTCCCCTCCTTGCCGCGCCATCACCCATCCCCGAACGAATTCCTCCCGGGGGTGGGGGACAAAGCACTCGCTGCGGGGGTCGAAGGGTCTGGTCTGCGCTGCCAGCCGCTCCCGCTCCCCTGGCCGCAGGAAGGGGGCTGCTGCCCCCAGCGCTGCCAGCACTGCGTCCGCCATCCTGCCCCACACAGAGAGGGACCCTGCGTCACCTGGGGGGCTGTGAGGCTGAGAGGCTGCAGCCACAGGGTGAAGGCCCTTGTTCCATGGCCCCACACAACCTCAGTGGACAGAGCCCATTGCCATGCGTGGGCCCCCATAGCCATGCCCAGACTCTAATGTCTGCTGTAGCAGACACTAGAGCTTTGTAGCTGTGCACAGCCCCTTGCATGGGTCCCTATAGATGTGCAGGGAGCCCTATAGCCCTCTGCAGACCCACGCAGTCGTGCACTGCCCCTTGCACAGACTCCTGTAGTGATTCAGGGACTCCCTGCAGGAACCCCTATAGCCATTAAAGGACCCCTAATAGTGATGTACAGGACCTCATTGTTGTGTATGGCCCCATGAACAGAATCCTATAGCCATTCATGACCCCATGTATTGAGCCCCATACAGTGCACACACCCCCTATAGCTGTAGGCAGACCCCTATAGTCATGCAGGGTCCCCAGTATCCATGCACAACCCAATGTACAGACTCCTTTACTGATGCAGGCACCTCCACAACTAGGGGCCACCAACCCCTGGAGTGATGCATGGACCCCTGCAACACAAAGACCCCTATAGCCACACACAGACCCCCATAGTGATTCAGGCATCTCTACAGTGATGCACGGAGACCCATAGCAGTGTAGGGACCCCTAAAATAATGCAGGCAACCTTAGAGTCCTGCACAGCCCCACATGCAGTCCCCCATAGCAAAGAATGGATCCCCTGTAGTGATGTGCAGACCCTATAGCAACACATACACGCTATAGCAGCATAGTCACACCGCCCCTCCGAAGCACCCATCCATCCCCATGTTGCCCCACAGCATCACCCTCACCTGGAGTCTGTGGATCTAGCAGGTAAGATGAAGGGAGCTGGAAGGACGTGCAGAGGCTGAGTAGGGCTACACCCCATGCCCCCTATAGACCCTCTTTGCCCCATAAACCCCTTTATGCCCCATAGATCACTTTGCCACATAGACCCCATGTACCCCATAGCCCCGCTTGTGCCCCATAGGCCCCCTGGGTGCCTCACAGACCATCAGTGTCCCCTAGATCTCTTTCCCCCACAGTTCCTCTCAGTGCTTCTTAGCTCCTCTGTGCCTCATAACCCCATGTGTAGCCCACAGGTTCCCACACCCCAGAGATCCCCTATGTGTCCCATAGGCCCCTTTTGCCCCATATCCCCCACAGATTCCTGTGCCCCATAGATCCCCATATGCCCCATAACCCTCCTGTGCACCCCATAGCCCCCCATATCCTCTCTCAGCCCTTCATATCCACGTCCCACATTCCCACTATGCCCCCACCCTCTCCCTCTCTGCCCACGCCGACACGTATGACAGCCCTGCAGCCCCAAGGCCTTTATAGACCATCATGGGATGGGGAGGGGAGGAGCATTCCTGGGGAGGGGGTGGCTGATAAGGGAGGAGGGGGGGCACCTCCCCCCCCCGCCCCCGCTTCACCAGCCACAAGGGGGCATTTCTCCAGTGACTCTTGCATCCAGGACCCACATATTAACCCCACAGGATGATCTATGGGGCAGAGCTATAGGGACGAGCAAGGGCTGTCCAGACCCCTTATAGGGGTGGCATGTGGGGTGGGCCAGGGGCCCTGGATGCATGGATCTCTTGCATAGGAGATGTCCAGGGAGCCCAGACATCTGGATCCCCTGTGTGTGGGGGCGGAGGGAAAACTAAGGAGTCCAGGCACCAGGGTCTCTTGTGTGTGTGGGCAATCTGTGGGGGACGAGGGTGCTTTGGTGGGGTTTGTGATGATTCTATGGGTCTCAAATGCCTGGGTTTCTTGAGGGGGGGTGGGAAATCTATGGAGCCCAGATGCCTGGGTTCTTTGTGCAAGGAGAGGATCTATGTGGCCAGGACTCCAGGGATCCTTGTGAAGGGGGTGCTTATGGGGCCTGGACGCCTGGGTCCCTGGCCAATGTCCTGTCACCCGTGGGGTGGTGACAGCTCTACCCTGCCAGGTCTATATTGGGACACAGCCGGACAGTGGTGGGGAGATTGTTATCTCATCCCCCCAGTGAGGCGCCGTGGGGCCGGCAGGGGTCTGAGGGACAGGGGGGTCTGGCAGCATTCCCGAACACCGTGTCCACTTTGTCATCAAAGAGGTGACAAGTGTTCCCACAAGGTGACACATTCCTGCGGGCGGGGAGGTCCCCACCTCCCCATTGTGCCCCATAGATCCCCCTCCCCTGCCCCACAGACTATCTCCTCTGCCCCACAGAGCCCTTACAGAGCCCCATAACTGCTCCATAGAGCCACAGAGAGTCTCCACAGAGACCCATAGAGTCTTTTTAGAGCCCCATAGTCTCCACATAAGGCCTTATACAGACAGGACCCCACCCTTCCTCGGCCCGAGTTTGGCGGGGGAGGGGAGCCAGGGTCCCCTGGGGTCCATCATGCGGCGCCGCCAGGACCGGGAGGGATGGGGCGACAGATGGACGGGGGAGGGAGGGTGAGAGGGGAAGCGGGGAGGGACAGGCAGAAGAGAAGAGGGACAATGGGACACAGAGAGCATTCGGGGACCAGGAGGACATGGTGGAGGTAGAAGGACTATGGGAGATGGAGGACACAGGGTTGGTGGGCCAAGCAGTGGTGGGGTGATGAATGGAAAGTCCAGAGCAATGGAGGGACATGGGACAGAATGTCAGTAGGGCATGGGGGTTTGTGGGACAAGGTGTGTGGTGGGATGGAGCAGCTGGTGGCTGGGGGAAATTTGAGAGGGATCCCAGCACCTGCAGCAGGAGAAGGTGCAACCTCAGGAGCCAAGACATGCCCGAGGGGTCCACTTAGGCTCTGCCCCATATGTGGGGGTCCCAGATGCTGTCCTCCACCTCTGGAGGTTCCTCTCACTCCCACATCTTTCCCCAGACATGTTTCTCGCCTCACATGGATCGTGGTTGGTGTGCAGCAGGTTACAGAACACCATGGGGCAGATAGAGATGGACTGTGGGGCAGCTCAAGGTTGAACTCATGGTTCACATCACATTGCACTGTGGGTCTGGTTGCATCATGCTGTGGGGCACACTGTGCTGGACACTGGTTGGTGATCTTGTGTGGGCTACAGACATCCTGTGGGTGCCATAAAATGGGGAAACCCCAGCCTCCCCACACAAGCACAACCCCACACAAACAGCTGCTGCTCAATGCTTTTTATTGCCTGACCAAGGTTAGGGGGCTGGGAGTGGGGGTGGGCCACTTGGAGGTCCAGGGGACATTGTTGGGGGTCCAGAGCTTCACTCTTCGTTGAGTCCCTTCTGATGGAGAACAAGAAAAAGGGACTGTGACCATGAGGAAGTTGTGGGGCAGACACAGGACAGCTGTAGGGCAGGGGAAAGTCCCACCTTGGCTCCAATGTCACGGCTCTTGGCCCGCAGTTTGTTGACCTGGGACTCGGCGATGTCAGCACGCTCCTCTGCCTCATCCAGCTCGTGCTGTGCCTTGCGGAACTTAGCCAGGTTGGTGTTGGCCTGTTCCTCCTGAGGTGCAGGGACACCAGTGAAGCTCCCACACAGCTCTCTCAGGCCTCCTGCCAGCCTGCCAGCTGTCCCTCCATCCTATTTCCTTATTGCTCCGTCTGACCCACCTGTCCTTCCAGATATCCCGTCTTCCAGCCACCTCAACAAACCATCCATCTAACATTCCATCCATCCATCCATCCATCCATCCATCCATCCATCCATCCATCCATCCATCCATCCATCCATCCACCCGTCCACCCATCCACCCTCTCTCCACCTCCATCTCTACATCCCACCATCCACTCATTTTCCCCACTTTCTCTTGACCTACTCTCCTCACCCCCCTGACACCCCACCCCTTGACCTCCCTAAGGTCCCCCGCTACCACCCATATCCTCTGCCACACTCCAATCCACACAGTCCCCTCCTGGCGGTTAGTCCCACAGATGTCCCTCCAGTGCTCACCGCCTCCTCTGCCTGTCGTTTGTAGGACTTGACTTTCATTTGGAGCTTGTCCACAAGGTCCTGGAGCCGGACCAGGTTCTTGCGGTCCTCTTCCGTCTGTGGGGTGAGACACATGTGGGTCCGGACATGACCCTACCTGTGCTTTGAATCACCACCCAAGCTACAAGGGTCAGGAGACAGTTAATGATGTTCTTGGGACAGTTAATTATGTTCTTCGAGCTTCTCTAGGTCTGTGAGTGGCCTCAAATGTGGGCCAGAAAGTGGGTTGTCTCCCTGTGAAGGTATTTTCTTGCTCCTGATGAGGTCTCGACTGAGGTTCTGGATCAAGCAAAGACCTTGTGGATGCTGGGAC
>VYXD01003240.1:0-60151 GCA_013397195.1 Hylia prasina
AGTGCGGAGCGGAGTGCGGAGCGCTGCGGTTCCGAGCCGAGCGGAGCGGTGCAGAGAGGCGCAGTACGGTGAGGACCGGAGCGCGGTGTGCAGTGACGCTCCCCGCTGCCTCCCTCAGCAGAGCCGCTGCCGCCGGCACCCCGGCCCCGTTATATAGTCCGGCGGAGCCCCGCGGGAGCATGCTCAGACGGCAGTGCGCTCGGGCCGCAGCGGAGCCCACTCGCGGCCGGCCGGGCTGTCCTTTCCGCATGACGTGTCCCGCCCCGCCGCCCCCGCCCGCCGCGTCCCCCCGGAGCGGGGGGGTCGGGTAGAGCCCGGCCCGGGGGAGACATCGCGCTCGGTGCCGTCGCACCCCTCCCGCCTCCTCTCCCTTTAACCTCCAGGGCATCCCTCTCCGGCCCCGCGGCACCCCGCGGAGCTTCAGGCGGGTCCCGGACTGCCGCAGCGGTACTTCTCCTTTCTGCGTCTCACCGCGCTGCTTTTTTTGTCAATACCCTCATTTCTATGGCTATGAAAGAGTACCGACAGACCCGTCACATTAGCTTGTGGCTGATCGCTTCCCGTCTAACAAACCCATGGGTAAAGGAAGCTCCAAGGCAAGCCCAAATCTGAATACCCTAATGTTACAGTGACCCAGATCTAAACTGCAGAGATCACACGGAATGGACCAAGGCAAGAATCATCAGCAACAGAGGGCTAACCGGCGTCTGGGATCTTGTTCCCAAGCCTACCTCCTCTAACGAAGCTTAAATACCTCCTTCAGTGTGACTCCATTTATTTCTTTTTAGAAGGGATCCTAAAATTTTCCATTCCCCTGTGAACTCTGTGGTGCTTCTTTGATATGATGCAGAATCAGATCCTCAGCCAGAAAATGGCATACAAGTATTACTGAGCTGAAACAAAAGCTTGCAAATTAGTGATGGCTGAAACGACGCTTTAAAGCTGTGCGTGCCAAGCACCCTCAGTGATGGAAAAACCCAACAGCATAAGAAAAACTTATGATAGGAATAGGAAAGGAGCTAGAGGAAGGAGGAGTAGAAAAGCATGAGAGAGGAAGAGCCTGAAATGGTTAGTCTGTCCCCTCTTCAGGGCTAATGCTAGATGATTCCCACAAAGACACTCTCTAGCACAGCTTCACCCACTCGAGGATATTTTTGAAGCTTGGTTAGGAACTGGGAAGGAAGCAGAGGCTTAGCAACAGTGTCAGGAATTCTGCTCTGTGATGCTAAGGGGACAAGGACAATGCACTCAGGGCCCCGAGGTTTGCCAAGCAGTCACTCAGTACCCCCATGCTCAGTGTGCACATGCAGCACAGCATTGCAGCGTGGAGGCACCCAGGGCACTGCCAGCACAGACTGTAATTCCACAGTGGAATCTACACCTACCCCAGCAACCCTGGGTCTGTGCCAAGCTGGGACACCTGCAGCCAGTGCAAGTTTGTGTTGTGTTTTGCCATGAAACACATTATTTGTGCAGAGGAGGACAAATGCTCTGGGGAAAAAAAAAAAACCAAACCCAAACCAGAAGCTTACATACAAAATACACATCTTGTGCCATAGTCCAGCACACAGAAATGGCCTTGTTTCTGTGAGTTCACCACCAGGAACTGTCAACCTTGTCTTTGGATAACTCTTAGGACTGGTCCCTCCCCCTTTCAAATTGCCTTAGCAGTGGCAATGTTTCAGGACCTGAACTGGAAACAAACCATTTTAATTACAGCCCTATCTCAAAGGGGATGAAATGGAACAAAAACAGAGTTTTAGGAAAGAGGGGACCAGAGGCACTTGGTAATTAATGTGTTTCCAGAAGGCTGGCTGTTTTCGCTCCTTGCCCATGTAAAAGCAACATTAAAAGCCTTGGCTTTATGAAACACCTGGCTGCAATCTCTTGGCTTCTTGGCTCCCCAAGGCATCTTTAGGGCCAGAACCAGTTTGAGGTCTTTTTGTTGGAAGATACTATTAGCTTAATAAGGGAACATTTTTATGTTCGGTCAAATTGAATCATTCCAGCTTGCAGAAGGCTATGTTTTTTACTGTTTATTTTACTGGCTAAATTTAGCCCATACATCCCTGCTGCAGTGCAACAACTTTCTCTCCAAAAGCTCTCTCTACAACCACTTAAATTCCTGACAACTTGATTCTACTGCACAGCAAAGGTTGAACTCTGTTTCCTCAGTATAGCCCTCCTTAAGACAAGCCTGACGACCAACTTGGAGGATTTCTGGGGCTGAGCTTTTCTCTCATGCAGAAATAGGAGCCTTGTTCTGGCAGTGCAGAAAAACTTTGCACATTTATTCGAAGCAAGGTAATTTCAACCTGCTCTAGCCCAAAACTATCCAAGGTTCTGTCAAAAAAGGGTTCTCTGACTTGATATCTGAACTTCAACACACGTCCCAATACAAACTGTCTGTCTGGTTTCCTACAGAAAGTTCAGTATGAAGGCAAACTCAGGTATATTTAATATCCTCACAAATATGATTATAAAATGCTTTGGGAAATTTCAATGCTGAGTTGCAGCAAGATCACCATGGTAATAACTGAGAGGCCTTGAAGATATTATTTGAGAAAATTTAGAAAATATATCCTGTGACATGATCTGCAGAGTTAGATCTCCAAGGCATTAACACAAAAAAAGTATTTACTCAGGTAGTTTAAATCATGGCCTTAATTTCACTTGTACCCAGCATTATTTAATGAAAGGAAATGAAATCTTGGGATTTCAGTGAGTAACATTTTGGCAAGTTTCAGTCCATTTCACTGCACTTCATGTCAACCCATTCAATTTAATTGTTTTCATCTCCTTTCAGACATTTCTTTTTTTTCTTTTTATTGTACTTCTTATTCTCATAATTCCTCTCCTGTGTTTGGCTCACTCTGCTCCCTGATATGGAGAATTCAATGGGTATCATTTAGAAAAGTTTTGGAAGTTTTCAGTGTAACTTATGTCATCCCATTCCTCTTAAAAGTTTTCACTTAATTTCAGAATTTTTGGGTTTTCTTTCAATTGTTTATCATTTCATCATACCTCCTCTGCTGTGTGTTCGGTTACCTTCCTTCTCTGGTTTGGAGATTTAATTTCCTTTCATGAAATGAAAATTCTTTTCATGGAAGGAATCGGAATCGCGCGAGTTCAGTGAGCATCATTTCAGCACATTCCAATCCACTTCACTGCAAGAAAAGCCCAATGCACTGCACCACCATCGCTCCCTCCACACTTCTCCTTGGCAGCACCCATGGGCTGAGCACCTCAATGCTGATTTTACTGCTCTGCTCAGTTTTCTCAACCCTAAGGTTGAGAAAATCACAAAGCCCAGAGCTCCAGGGACACTGCAACTGCAAAAGGCATGCCAAGTGGACCACAGCCTTAGCCCAACATTGCTCCCTCCACACCTTGCTCCTTCCTACCACCCACGTGCTGTGCACCTGAGCAAATTTCATCCCAATTCTTTTTCAGTCTCTGTGGTCCACTTCGTTCATTGATTTTGATATTTCAGTGTTTGTCATTTTGGCAAGTTTTGAAACTTTTTGCTGTACCTCATGTCATCCCATTCCATTTAAATATTTTCACTTCTGTTGGGGAAGAATTTTCTAGTATTTTTTCAGTTGCATTCCATTTCGTCATAATTCATCTCCTTTGCATTCTGCTAATTTTGCTCCCTAATTTCAAGATTTCATTTCCTTTCATGAAGTCACATGGTATGCCACACACTGCACAGGGCCAGTATGGAACCTTTGCCAGCACTAGGAACATTTTATGTTCATATTTGGGGAATGGCATAGTTAAATCGCCAGTTTTATATGAGCAGACACAATTATTATTGCTGAAACAGCATGGAAGTTACCCTTGTCATCTGGTTATTCATTTAAAAATGTGATTATTGGAAGCACACACACAGCCTTTGGCTGGCTATCAGATCTCATGCCATGGAAGGGAAAGATTAAGAGGAGGATGTAGAGAGATACCCACCTCTTCCTGCAGGAAAACAAACTTTTGAAGGGCCAGGGCGTGTAGCTGGGCAGTCACAGTGAACACCACAGTTCATGTCCCAAAACAGAGCAGTTACTTCGCTGTCCATCAGAGTTGATGGGGTCCCTTGAGAGCCAGCAAGATGCCTTAATCCATACCCAGCACGTAAGTTTCAAATATCCTCCCAAAAGTACTCAAGGGTAAAAGCTGCCTCGCTGTCCTGACAGGTGGCATTTCCAGCCACCCCACAGTGCCTCACTGTGTACATCTCCACTCAGCATCCTGGTCTGGGTACTCATTTTTTCAGGAAAGAGGAAGGAGTTGCTGTTCTCTCCCCACTAGAATTTGTACCTTGGAACAACCATTTTAGAAACAGCAATAAAAACATTCAGCCAACTGCAACCTAACAGATACTGCTTGCAAACTGGAGATGACACACCAATAAACAGGCAGCAAATACAAACTACCTAAAACAGCAGAAGTCTTTGTGTCTCTTTCTCTGCATGCCCATCTGATTTAAATTTGAAAGTGTACCTTTCTGATGGGGGAACCCAAGTTACCCTACAAGACCCAGCTGAAACTCACTGCTGGAGAAAAACAAGCTGTTGTTTCTTTCTAGTTATCATAACAAAACTGCAGCACACAGAATGCAGCATACCTGGGCAGTCAGGCCTCTCTCCAGCACATGTGAATGCATTTACACCAGGGAATTAACTGGCTAACAACTCCCAAGACCTATGTACTCAGGGTTCTCCTATGCCTTTCCTTATGTATTTGTTGGATATCCTTTCCACTGCTTTGACTTCAGTAGACTTTTAACATTTTCTCCCTTTGAAATAATTAAAGCCAAGCCAGCTCAGGAGCTGATTGCCTGAGGGTGATCCTACAGTAAGGATCACACATCCTCATGCTCACAGTCAGGCAACCAGCAGACCAACATGCAGCCAGCATTTTAAATGCTTGACATGTCCTTTGCAGTATTTTTCTAAATCCCTCACATTCCCCCGGGCCATGCCAAGGGGCATCCTGCCTGGCATCATTTGGGGGCAGCCGTGGAGAGCCCTGCAGCCAACAGCACAGGTGAGGAATAAGCACATCTCCCCTTTGCAGCAGGCAGGTATTGGCAGAGCCTTTGCTGCAGGATTGGAAATCTCTCCAGAGGCAAGAGATTTGGCTTTTTCTGCAGCACACTGCTTCCAGCCTCCCACAGGCTGGGGGTCTCCTTCACACCCCGAGCACCATGATTTCTGTTCCCCACAGCATAGGATGAGAGAGAAGCCTCAGGTAATAAAGCATGAGGACAATTCCCTAACAGCACTTCCCATATATTGGAGGGCAGCTACAATGCAGCAAGGCACCTGTGAGTGGTAGCAGGAGGCTCAGGCTGCTGCTGGGATCTTTGCAGGCAGCTTATGAAAATTTATTTCTACTAAAGCTGCTTCCATGAGAGAGCTCTTCCCAACACAGCAGGGAGTTGCTAGGATGGGCAAGTTCTCTGAGGGACGTTTCAAACTGGATATGTCCAGTGTACAGATTACAGGAGCACAGGATTTTTACATCTCATCAGGCAATCTGCCACAGAAATGGTTCCCCCTTGACACTTACTGAGGTTTTAAGGTAATTTTTAGATAAAATAGCATTTTAAGAGAAAAGGTTTGTCACATTTGTGTATGTCTCATTTTTACATATAACTTGGCCATTTTAGCTGAAAAAATTTCTTTCCAAGTCTCCCTAAAGTAATGAGTGGGAAATTCAGCCAGATTATTGATTCCTGACTTGTTCTTTTTTACAGAAATCTTCATGGTATGATCCTCCTCACCCCATCCCCGAAGCCCAGCTTCTCTTTCCTTCTATTCCCTCTTCCTCAGTCCCAGACACAGTTTTACAGGCACCAGGTGAGCCCAACAGCTGAGCAAGGTTTCCTGGCACAGGGACACCGTGGGGTTCACCATGCCCAAAGGTGCCTCTCACTGGCTGGGAACTGACCTGGGAGCAGATGTGGGAGTGGGACCATTTCCCTCCAGCCAGCACTGCGAGGATGCACCCACAGCACGGCTGGCAGACGTGGCAAACACTTGCCAGTACTTGTGGGGAGCTCCGGATCCCACACAGTTAATACAAAATATGTGTGTTCAAAGCTCCTTTTCCCTGAAATATCTCAGTTTCAGTCCTGCCTGCCTTTTTATGAGCTGCAATAAATCCCATAAACCTGCCCCATGCTTTTAAGAGAAAGTACAGACTAAAATGTTTGAATGTATGAATGCTTCTCACAGAAATGTATTATTTTATTCTCTACATAGAATTGTTTAAATTGTAAAGTGACAGCTGAAGTGAAAAGTCAGTGTTTCAGTTGCACTTCACAAGTTAACAGCATTTGGCTGTCACACACCAGTAATAATAAATGTAGTAATAAAACTCTTTGTTTTGAAAGAGAGCTACGAAGTGTTTCCTGACAAAAAACTGCTACATTAAATTTCCCTTGTTTGGCCTCACAGGCATCAGAAGGGATGGCAGCTTTTCCCATCATAGGACACAGTGATATGAGGATACAAGAAAAATGTGTGGTTCCAATGACAGAAGACCAATGATTGCAGAAAACCCAGCTCTTTAAAGAATGAAACTATACTTTGAGCTAATTAAGATACTGACTGCTTTGAATATTCCTCCTGGTACAATATTTCTGCTGCCATATGAAGTAAAACCTCTAACTTCCCAGGGCTTTAACTGTCAAGGTATTACCATGACCAGCTGTTCCTGTGACCCTGTCAAGTAACCAGCACAGAAATTAGGATCTGTAGTTCAGTTCATTCTGTCTCAGGTTCAAAATCTGGAAGAAATATTTTGCCCCACAAAATTATTAGAAGTGTCTAGGAAGAAAAAAAGACTTTCTGCGTGCAGGGAAGAGCTTTGCTGATGAATCCTGGGAATTTCCAACCTGCCACAGGCTCCACACTGAGCTGGTGGCTGGGAGGGTGCCTATAGCCATGCATTCTCTGCTGCCACCTGGGACACGAGTAAACTGAAGAGCAGAAATGCTACTGGCAAGGAGCAGAGGATTCTCCTGCTCCTTGCCAGGGAGGCCCAGAGTAACCCAGAGCTGTCAGAGCACAGAGCACTTGTCTTGGTTTCTCTTCTGTACCCAGCTGCTGAGCTTTGCAAGAGCTGAACTGAATTATTTCTGAGACCTCCCATCCTCTCTGATTTGGACAAAACTGACCACACATCTCAAATATAACAAGGAAGGCCTGATCAGCAGAGAGCACGGCCACAAAGGGTCTGGCTGCTTTGGAGGTCAGAAAAAGGAAAATCTTTTCTATATGAGTCAAGATTAGAAATCTTAAGTTGGTGCCACAAATCAGATCTTAACACTTCCGATAGATCTTTTCTTCCATTTTCTTCTGCAGCTAAAAGCACTGTAGAGCATCCACTTATTTCAGCAGAATAAATTTAATTTTTTCCTCTAAGTCTTTGTAAGCAATCAAGAAAGAAATCAACTGTGATCTAGAGATTAAAACAGAAGTTTCTTGACAATTGAACCACCAGGCTTCAAGTAACCTAATCCTTGAGACATTTTTGTTCAATCTCTAAACGTTTCTGGGAACTTTAGACAAAAATTGTAACAACCAAAGTAGTAAATTGCTGAGTGATGGTTCAGCAACTGAAGCCCTGCCTTGCAAAGAGGAGCCAGAGTAGTGCTAATGTGGACAAGGAGAAAGGAAAAAAGCATAACCCCATTTCTGTCAGATGAAAGCCCATAGTGCCCAAAGCTGAAGAATAATCTTTTCTAAGGTAAAATTGAGCCACTTTAGTTTCTGCAAGGGAAGTAAAGCCAAAAGGTAACTGGTCAAGTCACCAGGAAAAAATGATCAGTGCAAAATACAGGGATATTACAGAGGATATTACGCTCAGGACATTTTTGCTACCTGTGGCTCCTGCAGCACCAAGATGCTGTGTCCTGTGTCTACCCTGCCCTGCCTCACTCCATTGCTCTCCTTGCTCTGAGGCCTGGGATGATTTCTTCAGGCTGGCTTGTCAGCTTATTCCAGGGTAACAATCTCTTCTCTGGCATGAACTGTCATGGCTCCACCAGTGCTCCAAAAGTGCAGGTATTGGCAGATTTTGCATTATGTACAGCTTGTCAGACACTGTCTCATTGATGTGTCCACCACTTCCCCTCCCTTTCCCTCCCACTGCTTCCCAACACAAACCACCACCAGGTAATTTTTAATCCCTCCTCTACCACTTGCCCTTGCTTCTCCCACAACTCAGGGAGCCTGCACCTTGTGGCCCCTCCTCTCCAACCTCCTGCAGGTAGTTCAAGCTAAAGCCATGTCAGTCGGACAGTCTCCTCTTTGGGACAGATCTGCCCCCAAAAAGCAGGAGGTGGGGAAAGGAAACTGGGAACCATGTCGATTCTGCACCCTGACAAAACAGCTGGGGAGTGTGGGTTGTATATTTAGACCAGCACACACTCTGGTAACTCACATCTCTGCTCACTCCTGCTTTGTCTTTTGCTCTGCATCAGAAACTCTTCAGGGCAAGAAGCCTTCCCACAGCCCTTCCAAATGATGATGAGGACCCAGTGATAAGTCTGTGATAAATCAGCTACAAATCCCATCCCATGCAACAATGAGGCTCTTTCTAGTCCATATGTTCTTCCAGCTGCATGGCAGCCTGCCTTGGCACAAGGGTGTTGCTGGAAACACATGCCCAGGGGCAGAGGGCTGGCACTGGCATTTCAGAGATCAGCTGTGATGTCAACCCACTCTTCAGCATGGATCTGTGTGATGATGCCTCCACAATGGGAGCAAAAAAACAGAACAAGTAACACCCTCTGTGACCAGCAAAGCACCTGCACACACAGGTTTAGATGGAAACTTTCAGCTGAGCACTATTCTGATCCACTGAGCACTGTCTGTCAGGATGATCCCATGATGTGAAGACTTTGCTCTAAGTCTTGCTCAGCCAGCAAAATCTCCTGTTTGAGCAGAACAAAGTTTTTGTTTCTGCTGGAAAATCTGAATTAAACAATGGGGGCCATGGAACAGACCTCCTTGCTCCTTATTCTGTTAAAATTCTTCAATACAGTCCCCACTTTCTTTACTTAAAACAAGGCCTCCCAGCTCCCTCGAGAGGTGCTTTCCCCATGTGAGCCACCATGGACAAGCTTCAAGGGAGCTGGGAATAACTCCACAAAACTGTACTGAACACTACACAGAAGGAGGAGGTAAATCAAACAGGACAACAGGGGAGAAAGTGCACATCTGTCACCTCGATGAGTGGGTGACTGGGAAGCGCCAGAGCTGTCATGGTCAAACATCACCAGTGACTCCCAGGGGTGTCAAGAGGAGATGGTACCTGCAAGATGTCAGCAGAACTTAGGTGCAAACAGGACAGGCCAGGATGCTCCAATTTAAACAAATTATCCAGGTTGCTATGGAAACCTCAAGGATGGAAAAGAAGCACTTTGAAAACAAACCATAGTGAGGCAGATTTCTGATCTACTCCAAAAAGGTTTATGAGCAGAGTAGGCAAAGTGGGTGTTAAATGTTTTTGACTAAAGCAATAGTAGCAGTACTTGAGGAGGTGTTATGGATTCACAGCACCCACCACACACACATCTTTTATCCCTAACCCCAGGAGAACAGTCCTCTGTATTTTGCCAACACTACAGTACAAAAATTCTGACTTCTTAACCCCTTCCTCGCACCCTGTCTCCTTCTCCATTATTATTGTAGCTATAAATTATTACATATAGCTATATTAACCCTGTAAGTCATGACAAACAGAAAAGACACAGGTTGACTTCATCTGATATAGATGAAGTAAAATTATCCATGGCTTTAAAGCTAATCAAAACTGAATATCCTAAAGAGCACTTTTTCACAAAAAAACCCCAACAAAACACAAACAAAAAAATAAAAACAACAACAAAAAAGAGCAGAAGTGACAGAACTTTGCTATTGATTTCAAATGGTGTGTGCTCAGATCAGCCCACTGTGGCCCAAAAGTGCAGCATTGAATCAGACACACTACAACCTCACCAGGAGTTTGTGCTTGGATATTCAAGTACTCTGCGATGAAGCAACTGCAGGTAGCATGGGGACAGAGTGATGCCTGACACCAGTGTGGTTAACTAATAATGGTATTGTGCTTATATAGTTGTTAAATAAATGAATTATTACATATGGACCCAGATGAGGGTTTTTTTCAGAACAGCTCCATCCTACATGTTCCCTGAGAAAGGCAGGCTACTGTCCATCCTTACCCAAGATTCCATTCATCTGCCCCTTATCATCAAATCTGAGGGCCATTACATTTTGGAAAAGGTGATGGCTGTTTTGGAGAAGGCAATCTTACCTGGGGTTACTAGCAGATTCCACCTGTTTGAAAGCCAGAGATGAACAGTTTTGAAGAATGTAATTTTTGAGCATTTTTTGGAAGAAATACATACTCTGCTGAAATCTTCAAGGACCCTTCCAACCCAAACCATTCCGTATTTCAAAGAAAAGGAAAAAAAGTAACCCACAGTTTGTATCTTCCACATAAAAATAATGACACAAAGCAAAGCAGCTCTCAGCAGCTGCCGCAGCCCCTCAGATGGACAGAATATGGTGCCAACCACAAAAACAAAACTCTCAGGCCAGTCCCCTGCCCTCGAATCCTCTGTGAACATATAAACAGTATATTTTACTTCACCTTAGTGTACTCTGAGTTTAAATAATTTTTCAAAAAGTTTTTGGCTGAGAATACCACAACAGTCCTGAGAAGGAAGAAAACAAGCTTTATAACTGGAAAGTAATTCTTTTGGATGACATTTTTAGAAATGCTGTTTTCAAATCCATGTGACTGGGGGAAAGGTTCCTCCACCTATCTTTAAGTTAAAGAATGGAACCTAACTCCATATTTACCATTCTAAACATGCTGCCCTTTGCACCTGACTGAACAGCTGCACAAGAAATGTGCAAGTTGCCCTGGTCTCTAGTGAAAGATCTTTAGGTGCCACGTGAACACCACCAGCTCAAGAACTCTCAAATCTCACTTCTGTGCACACCCATTTTGAGAACCCAGCAAGGGTGCCTGTAGCATTCAGGAACGAATTATAACCAACAGGAAAGATGTCCCTGCAGAAAGGTCTCCTGAGGAGCTCTGGGCTGGGATCTCCTCTGCTCAAAGCCATTTCCAGCTGTCTGGGCAGGCAGGAGGTTGCAATTTGCTGCTACCTGGCTAGCTGACTTTTTTGGCGAGGAGGTGGGGGAAGGAAGGAAGGAAGGACCCACAAGCTCCCAGCTCACAAAGAAACTTGACCTCTAGGCCAACTGTTCCCCTTGCAGCCAGTACACAGAGGAGAGGCTGGGGAATGATGCTATTTGCCTTCTCCTTACTGTCAAACAGATGTGGATACAGTGAAGCTGACACGTGAGAGAAAGCAGAATGCAGTAGTCTCCAGCAACAAAAGGAGCGCTGGAGGACAGAACATTTCTCCTATAAATCATTTCATTTCTGGGGAGGAAAACTTGGTCTTTTCCCAAATCAAAGGAAGTAAAGAAACTAAACCAAAATTTGCTAACTTTATAAACTGAAACCATGAAAAGGAAGTGAAAAACTGCTCTTCCTCAACAGTATCAGCCTCCAGGGTCCAGCAATTAGTTATGTCCCATAGATTCACTGAATTCAAATGAGTTGTAATTTCCAGAGGCTGAGGTTTGGGGGTTTAAAAGTTTCCAACTCATCCCCATCTCCTACTCTTTCTCGCAGCCTGGCTGCTCTTAACAGAGTGAAAACAAATGGCGCTTACATGAATTGATACAGGCAAAGTGTTGCCTTCTCAGAGTATCTTGAGAAATTAGCACTGTCCCTTGGATAAGAAAAAACTCTGACTGTCTGTCAGGACAGCCAAACCTGGACACACATACAGGGATGTGCACTAAGCTCCAATGACACAAAGAAAGTAAATATGAAAGTGTCTGCCTCCTTCAACTCTGATTCTCATGCAATACATCATAGAGCCTAGACAGAAGATTCAAATATAAGGAAATAACATTAAAAATAGTCCAAAAACATTTCTGTACAAATTGGGATGAAAGTGAAGACATCATTAGATAACACAGTTAAGTTGTCTAGTAACATTCATTCATTTTAGAAGAATAATGTATGCTGGTTTAGGTAGAGAAGCTGTTTCTAGGAAATGAAAAAGCCCAATTTCAGACCACAGAGACTGAAATGGCTCAACCTTTATGTCCTTTATATGTCATCAATAACATTAAAACATAGGCATAACTGAGTACCAATAATTTGACTGTTCTCACCAAATAAGAACTTAAACCACAACAAATGCTGGCTAAGAAAAGCCAAATATTTTCTCAACACCAGTTTATTCTGACAGTGAAAAGCTTGCTTAACAAAGCTTATGTGTCACAAGGCATAGGGTATTTACCTGTGCTTAGATCCTACTGCAGGCAGACAATGAAGATGGACCAAACCTATGATTTGATCCAGTACAGGGATGATATTTAGCTGCAGTAAGAACTAAATCACATAGGCAGCACTTGTGACTTTAACATCCAGACTGCAGTCATCAGCCCACTGCTTTCCAGCAGCAGGTGACTCGCAGCAGGAAAACTTGAAGGATTCCAGCAAGTCAGCCTGGAATCTGGTCTGAGATGCTGACTGCTGATCTGCGACAGCAGAGGCTAAAGAGATAACCCTCTGAGTGATATTCTTTAATGCAATATGCCCTGACCCAGAAGCAGGGTTGTCAGATGTCTCTGTTGCTTGCCTTTGCCTTGTCTACATGGATAAACAGTTAGGATAAAGTCTGACCACAGGGTGCATGGCAGACGAGAGCCTTGACCCTCTGTTCCACCAGACACCAGTATAATTCAAGTAGTTATTTAAGTTATGAAACTGATTGCTTAATTGGAAAAGACTCTGCAGCCTTCAGATAAAAAGCAGTGCACCACCCTTTGGTGAAATGAGTAATACCCAGAGATCATCACCAAGTGCAGCTTTCTCATTTCTGTACAGACACATAGAGGTGGCTTTACAGCAAAGAATCCCATCTTGTCATTACTTCCAACAGAGACCATGACTTGGGAGTAAAGGAGAGAAAAGCCAAGGTGCAAACTATCTGCTCACTGAATCTGTCTTCTCCAGTTGGGACCTCTCAAATCTTTCACGTGCTTTGTGCTCTTTTAAGAATAGTCACTGTTCACAAACTTAAAGCCTGTGATTTAGTATCATCTAATAACATATAATTTCTGTCCACATAACACAGGCAGCTTCTGATTACCAAAGATCTTCATAATATCAACTCTTTCCCCCATGACTTCAAGGAACTCTGTTCCTGTAAGGCTTCCTTTAAATCTGTAGCAATTGAAGGCTCTAGATCTGCTGTGGGTGTATATCCAACAATGTCCAAAGTGGCTCTTCACTTCCAAACTCCATCAGGTTCTGGATAAATGATCCTAAATGTCAAGTTTATCCGTTCATCTCTAGAATGATACTCCTTAGGCACTCGATGCTGTAAGTGGCATTAGGGGAAAAAAAAAAACAAACCAACAACAAGCATGAGCTTGTGCATTTAAAATACAGGTAATCAAACAACAACTAAAATCTTTATTTCCTGTGATGGCTTTTTATTCATATTTCTAAATGCTTAGGTAAGGTAAAAAAATCAGGTTCTGATTGGACAGGGCCACTGAAAACAAAAAGTCTTTGTATGTTACTGTAGAATTCTTAAAATTAAGTTACAACTTTTTGATATTCCAAGTTTCTACATTGATTTTGCTCTTTTCACTGCAGGCTGCAACCTTCGAATGCTGAACTTTAATAATGGAACATCTGAACTGATTCCTACTGCATCACTTGGTACATGAAAGCAAACCCATTGTTTCTATGGGTGCTTTCAAATTCTGAGGCAGAACACAACACTAATGCCTTGGAAAACAATTGTGCCACTGGAAGCAGAATGTCCCATACCTTCACGGGAGTGCCTCAATCTATCTGGAAAACTGCATTGCAAGTCAAGTACATAAACAGTGTCAAGAAGTTCTTACCTGCCAATCCTCCTGGGTGGCTCCTTCCATCACCAACAGAGTCCCGTGATCAAGTGGGATTCTAAGTCTTTCTACATAAGTATAGTCTCCATCCTCTTCCTAAAAAGAAACACTAGACATTGAAGAAGCAGGCATGTGCATCTGGTAGAAAATCAGTCCTTTATAGCAGAGCCTAAAAAGCCTGTGAGGGAGGAGGCTCTTCCAAGATCAAGAAGTCTAAGTAAACTTCTCTGTATCTGTATTTCATATGAAGTCCAGGAGCCAAGCATTTGAAAAGAAGCCATTGTATCTCACTGCCTGGATGCCACAGATACAGTTCAACAACCAGTTCCTGTATCTACTGCAAAATTCTGCAAACCTTATGGAAACATCTTAAACAGTTCAGCATGGAGACATTCTGCAACAGCCACCCTAGATTCCAACAGTTAACTACTTCATCAAAAATAACATCTTCCTGCTATTCTGAATTTCTCTTGTTAAAACATGACATACTGCTATGGCACTAGCTGCTGGAAGAAGAGTTTTTCTTATTTTAAAAAAAAAGAAACAATCTTCTTTTTCTATAATACCCTGTAAAACAAGTTGTCTTAATCCACTAAGTAAAACAGAATGCTAGACTAAAAGACAAAAAATTTGCAAACTTTTGTTAAGCCTTTAGATTATGTGCAACTAACTCAAATATAACAACTAGACATAGTGACATACCCCAGCAGTGGTCTCACACATGCCACATGAGTGGGAACAGCAACTCTGTATTGCTTTGCACTATCCTTTCCAACTTTAAATCAGATTCATACATTGCTAAGTCAAGTGTGTCATAGTCCAACTTGAAGGAGGTTTGTCCTTTTAAAAGTTCATGGCTTGCTGAAAAGCTCAAAATAATGAGGTAGACTAACAAATACTAGGAAAATTATGTCCCAAACTAAATCAGAGTTTGATTTTCAGAAAACCAACTGGGAGTATGTGTGTGTTTATAAATAAGATGCAGATAGAAAGAGGAGTGCACTTTCTAAAATGCCAAAAAGCTTGGCTGGTATCAAGTCAGTTTTAAAAAACGTTTCTTTATCTTCAGTGGAAACAAGGAAAAAACTTCAAAGATCGGTATTATAAACATGATTGCTGAGGAAAAGCAGAGAAATATCACTGACATGTACTTTCTATTTCAGAGGATTACATCATTTCACTTTGTGATGGACAACAGTGGGCTTATTTTTATCTCTTGCTCATCTTACTTAAAAAGGAATTCTGCTAAGATAGATGATTTAGGAGAAAACACCCTTTTGGCTTAGAAAAGTCAAACTTGCTGTAAAAACAGCAAGTACTTTCTGGTTTAAATGAGACATCTTCGTTTTATTTAGAAAAAGAAATTTTTATGTCAACTTGCTTTGCAAAGCCAGTGAAGTTAAACGAAGAGTTTTTACTTTCTTACATGTCATTACTGTTGACCAAAGCACATTTCAGAACTTTTCTTCCTCCATCTGATGTCAGACATACAGAAAACTCACTTGACTTTCAGAGGTCAACAAGTTTATGAAGGGAATTTATTTTTGACATCTAAGGTGGAAAAGACTTTCTGGTAGCAAAGATGGAAATAAATGTGTCAGGTGACTTCTTTATGGTCACTTTGTAAATCTATATATGTTCCACAAAACCACCTGCTTACAAAAACAGGTAAAGGAACTGTTCTGCTTTTTAATATATTAGAATTTTCATAATCTCGAGTTACACATTTAATGCAATACAAACCTTACACTATCCAAATACACTGGCCAAATCTTTTTTTAAATCCTTAATTACAGTAATTACAGCTAATAAGTAAGGAAAGCTCAGTGTGAGTTGATGGGAAGCTGTGAATACAGAATCTGTAAGAATTCCTCAACTCTATCAAGGTTGTTTTCTTGAAATGCTATCAAAATCAAAACAAGAAAAGACCTAGTATAAATCTATATAAATCACCCAAGTTTTTTTCTTAAGTCTCAGGCAAGTTTATTGCTATAGTGGTAAGAAATGGTTTCTGGACAATGTAGAGGAATCTTCTATTATAAGGAAAAGGAAATGGAAGCATCCTGTAGAAGAGTGTATAAATAATAATGCAGTTATACAGGCAAATGATGCAAAATCATTTTCAATTGCAAAAGTCAGCATCTTTCATGGAGAATACTGGCTCCTAGTCTTCTGCTTCACCTATTAGCAAGAGAATTATCCTTACAAAAGCTCAAATCTTATATTTTTCAGATTTCATCTCAGTTGTATCCCTCTTTTCCAGTTTACGTCTCTAGCACCAGCTGTGTAAACACCTTCCTCCCCAGCAAAGTAGTCTCACCTATCAATACTTCTGCATTTAACGTGTTCATTTTCACTGTCTCTGACAAAATCCTCACTGCAGTTCTTTTCTCTACAGATTCAGTAATGATGAATATCACTTCTACTGCCCTTTCCTCACACAATGCACTGGCCTGCCTACACAGGCCTACCTTTAAATTCCCTCAGTCTTCTGCAGCTGAGCACTCCCTTCTTCCTCTCTGCTTGTCTACAGCTTGTCAAGCCCTGCCAATACTGGTGGACAACACCTCCTCCCCCTCTGCAGCCACTGCTGAGCCTCTTTCATGCCAATGTACAAGTTCAACCTGCTTCATCCTGATCTGAATCTCTGCTTCTACCACACTCCATATATTCCCACATTCATCTTCAATTAGGTCTGTTAATACACAAAGGGTGATTTTTCTGCTGTTTCCAGAAGTACTAGGAGATCTTTACCTTCTGCTAGGAAAAGAGGACTGTGCTTCAGGGATTCATTTGAAGAACAGACCCATCTGAAGGCTGCTTCTTTGAACACCACGAACATCCTGCTATTATCTAACGGGTGTGAAGCTCCCGCCCTTCCCAGCAGCCATCAGTTTCCTTGGTTTAAGATGGAAGAAGAGCAAGCTGACAGCTGGCTTTCCAACTCCTTCCACAGTTCACATGGCCATTTGCTGGACCACCACCCAGCTGGTCCCTATGGCACCCACCCCTCTGCCAAAGGGCACCTCCCAGTGGAATGTGGGAGCTTAGTGGGACACCAGGTATCACCCTTCCCCCTGTACTAACATTCCCCACCCAGCTTCCAGGAGGACACAATCAGAAAACTGGCACTGTCTCAGAGCTGAGCAGTGAACAAGCAATAGGAAAAAATGGTAGTGAGGCTGTATCAGAAACACCCATCCTACAGAGTGAAATCAATTCCTCTCGACTGGATCAAGTCATGTCCAAGTGGACCTGGGGGCTTGAGGCTGTGTGGGAATGGGAGGAGGTCACAGGTGGAGACACTCAGGCTGTAGGCAAGCACAAGAGGACTCACTGACTCAGCCAATAGCTGCGTGAACAGTGTATGAATCACAGCTCTGAGGCAAAGCATTTGTCTCTTGATTTCAGTGTAGGCAGGAGCTACAGTGATGGGGGCAGTGGGAACAAGGAAGAGGGAGCAAGGTTAAAGTAATTTACTGTAACTGGAAGAAGAAAATGGAAGAAACCACATCACTGTAGACTTTTAGCTATGAAATAGGCATCCAAAAAAACCTCGAAACCATTAAAAGCAAAGGACAAATACCAGCTGCTATCATGTAACTGGTCCAAATAAACAGAAAAGGCTGTATTTACAAAAAAGAATGCTTAAAAAGAAAAATTCCAGCAGGCAAAATAAAACAGTTCTGGAGTCATGTTAATTCCCATGAAGTCTCCTTATTCCAGTGAGGAATTTACACCTGAAATGTATTTGCAGCTTTTGTTACATGCACTTGTATTACTGGTACTTACATGCATGGGTAAGAATTATTTCTACTTATCCACAAAGGATGCTTGTTTAAGAAGATACAAATAGTCTATGCATGTCTCTACACTCCTTTACCCTCTATTATATGATGAAGACTTAGCCAGTACAGTGCTCACCAAAAAGAAAAACATGAATGAACCTTTCCTTACCCTCACCCTAGAACAATTTACAGTATAATAAAAAAACCACTTAAACCTAAGTAACTTTTTTTCATTTTTGTCAAGTGAAAAAAGATTTCAGATTGTGTGATTGTTTCAGAGTGACTTACATAAACACTACCAAATTACTAACGGACAACTGTCAAAATTCACATAAACATGCACAAAAAATGCAACCCCATCAACACCACTGGTCATCTTTTCAGTTAGAGAAACAGGATTTTATTCACTATCAGGTTCATCTACATTTCAAGAAATAACCTAGAAAATATTTTTAGAGATACCAACACGAACTGAAGTCTCTGAAGGCTCTGATCTAGCACTCTTCAAGTGCCCTTCAAGCTGTGATCTCACTTGTGGTACATACACATGATACATACACAGAAAACCACGTTTTTTCCCAGTACCATTTATCCACAGTGATGTTCTACCATAGTATTTCTCATCTTGTATGTTCATTATATCTTTCATCTCAAAATACTTAAAAGCATTTACAAGAAGAGAGGGAAACAACAGCCTTTGAAACCCTAGAATCTGAAATAGCACAATGTTGGCCCTCAAAGAGGTTTAATTTTTGGAGGAAAAGGATTTACTTTCTATTTCCCTCCTCAATGAAGCCTAACTCTGGAAAACCCAATGTACTGATACTGACTGAAACCAGGGAGAGTCAGAATGCCTGTGATGACTGTTAATCTGAATTCCTTTTCCCTAGATTACATTCCTCTTCCTGTAACTTGCTTTTTAACAAAGGAATGATCAAACTTCAAAGATCTACAATCAGTTTTAACTTTCTCTTAATGAAAGAGAGAATGCTACAGTATAATAGAGTATGAAAATTACTTCTTTGGTGGTACAGCCAGAAAGGTTGTAATTTCCATCAGAGCCTCTTGTAACTCCCACTTGGCAAAGCATTTATTGTCATAGGATGCTCTCAGGAAACTTTGGGCTTTGGGAATGTGCAAAGAATACATAATGTGTGCCATGTAATAATTAAGTATGAGTTCCCTTAGGCATGGGACACAATAGCAACTGTTTCAAAGATCTGCACATGGGGATTCTACCTCAGAAAAAGGTATGTCACACTTGCAAAAGGAATGAACTTCACAGCTAGCAAGACTCAGCTAGTCAGAAATATCACGTCAAAGGTGCTAAAAAATAATGAGGAGAGCTTGAGGGATACATCTATAGAAAATCATCCACCTCTGGAAGAAAAGGGAAGAAATCATGAAGTACAGATCACACAAGGCAACCAAGTACAAATGACAGACTGAACTTCCCCTTTGCTAATAGTGGTTGTCTTTTCTATAATCTATTAATCTATAAAAAAGGCATCTTACTCAAGAACTAGGATTGATGGGAACACTTCTAAAATGAATCCAAGCACCATTTACAGTTTTCTAGAAAAGTAAACTTTCCAACTGATATTTTATTATCAACACAGCATCAGAGATACTTACTCATGCTATGCCCATTGACATAATAGACTGGTTATGTGATCTCTTGCTCAGGGACCAAGATTAAATTCACTTCAGGCAACAAAGAACTTACAAATTGGAGAACTGGTGAAAACTACAACCTATCTGTTTTCTGGTTCAATTTCTGACCTTTGCTGTTCAGACTAGGTGACCCAAGATGACTCCTGATGGGCAGGCTTCAGTATGTCAGCATTGAGTTTTCCTGTAGGCTGGTAATTATCACCTCTGCTTTCTGTGCTACCTACTCAAAATAAATAGCAACACAAGCAGATAGCAAACTTCTTTTCAAACTTGTCAGACTCCACAAGCAGAAAATCCATCTGAAACAGGACATCCTAAAATAAAGCCTGTACTCTCAACACCTGTGAATCCCTTACTTGGATAAATATAAATTGCAAAGTTTAAGCTGACTTATACACAAAACATTCCCAAGTACAGCACTTAATCTAAAAAGAGTACTCACTACTGAATCACCAATTAACTCCTGAAAGGATATTCCACACATCTCCTTATCAAAGTAAATTATCTCTGTTTAGCCTGCCAGTACAATGTGACAGCTTCCAAGGCATTTTATGGAAAAGAAATGAGCTTCTTCCCTTTGTTCACTGCCCCTCAATCTGAATACACACACGTCAAAATGCAAACACTATTGAGAGGATTTTAACTTACAAGAGCAGTCAGAACTACTCTTCACCCCATGTACACTCTGCATTACATAACACTGGCCTGAGTTTAAGAAAATGATCACAACTCTTTGATTCACTTGCACGATGTAAGTCCACTTCCAGCACCACTGATCTCATTTTAAGTACCAGGAAGGGCCTTTATTTGGGCAGGAGACTGCCCAGGTTCCAATTTCACTGCAGCACTACACTACACTGCTGCACATTATTAGAGTGCTCCCAATCCCCATCCTCAGGATGTCATGGTCCCTGCAAGAGATTTCTTGATCCCTACACTTATTCCACAGAACTTTCCAAGTTGTGCTTTCATTAACTTTGAAATGCTTCAGTAATTAAGTTCTCTTAAATGGGGAAAACTAAACATATTAGTAGCTATAAGACTCTCTCAGTGTGATATGAACACTCACAGGGGAAGGTTTTTTCCTCATCTCAAAGGTCCGAGTAGCACCAAAGCTGAGTGAGGCAATGACAGGATTTTTTCCCAGGGATGGCTCGTCATCACTGTGCCAGTCCACACTGTCCTTCTCATTTCGGTAGAGGTTGCAGAGAAGAGAGTTGAAGGAGTAGCCAGTGAACTCCTCAATGCGCTCCTTCAGCACAGTCAGCAGAGGATGCCACTGCAACCGGCACACAGGGGAATGTATGAATGCAGACCAGGGGCAGGTAATGCAAGACAAAAGGCAAAAACTACTAAGAAACAAAATATACTGCACCTTAATCACAATAAACTTAAAATAAAACAAATTACTCACAGCAATCTTGATATTTTTAGTAGAGCAGAGGAATGAGCTGGGCTTTCTGCAAAATATGCACATTACCCATCACTAAATACTAAATCATCTCTTAAAACTCTGAAGCCAGGCTGCCTTTCATACTAATGGAGGCAATCAGTGACTAAGTGACACTGCTCTCAATTGCCTGCAGCTGTTGACAGTGAACAAGAGGAAATGGCTGGCATAACATAGCCCTCTGCCCCACTCTGTTAGCACAGCTTGTTGAGCTCAGCTCATCATCTCTTGGGATTTTGACTTTGACACTGTAACTCTTTGGTGGGTCACAAAACCCCTGTCACTGGCCCTGGACTTCATCCTTCCCTTTATTAACATCTTGCTGCACCCACAGCCCAGGGAAGCTCTGCACGTTCCATTACAACTCAGTCCAGTTTTTTAATGTCATAAACTTACATCATGACTTTCACCTGTCAGAGTGCTTTTAAGTACTACACAAATATATAAAGAAAAAAAAAAAAAAAAAAAAGCAATGTAGGCCAGAATTTTTGCCCATTATATAAGCAGAAAGAGAGACCAAGAGAGGATAAGAAACTGATTCCAAATCTCCAAGTGCACCACTGGCAGAAGAAGTAACAGAATGGCAGAAGAGGCTGGAAATATTTTCTAGTATCCACCTCTAATAAACAAGGCTGCACTACCTTCTTTCAAAGCTTCCCCAAGTTTAACAGGTATTTAACTAACTGGTTACACTGCAGGAGCCTCAACATACCATTTTTCTCTAACGGGGTATTTCTAGCTAAGTCATGCCTTCGACGATTAAGCATCATGTGAATAATTAATTCTAGATAAACACAGCTTGCAGCTATAGAACATGTCAGGAAAGCAATAATACTACCCAAACCCCCCTCAAAAGAAGTTTGCTTGCAACTGTACTGCCTCAACATGCAGAAGAGTCCAACAAGGATTATTGAGAGTACTTTCCAGTACTTTTCAGATGTATTACTATAATGTTACCATATGGTGAATTTTACAACCTAGTTGAAAGCCTACTACAAACCTGCAGTAGTGGAAGTAGTTTGGTTGAAATAACTCTTATCACTGCTTACAGAGTAACGTTTTCTAATAGCAAAATTCTTTTAGGCACAAACACTGGATTGTATCTAGAAGTGCTGCAATGACATCAATTCTTACCAAACAAAAAAGGAGGGCACAAAACTAATTACTCCTACAGATTAAGTATTTAAGGGAGTGATCAGTTTTGGCTAAGCTGTGCACTAAATAACATTTTACTCGGGATATTTTTGTGGCAGAAACCCTATTCTACAGGTAGGGACTGCACTCTTTACACCATCCCCTACTACTTCTATGCTGCAGGTACTCCCACATGCAAAGCTGTGTGAAATGTCAGAGTGCCCATGTGCAGTGTACCGTAGATCTGCCCATGGGCAGCTTCCAGCTGTGCAACTTCTCCAGTGCATCTCACCTTCTCCTTGAGTTTCTTTCCCTCAGTAAAAAGCAGAAATATTCAGGAATAAAAGACAGAACCAGCCTGAGTGACTCATTTAGGCCTTGTGCCTTTTGGATGAGGGAAATAAGCCAGTGGCCCAATGAGTGCTAACTCAGAACTTGATGCAAACTGAAATGAAGCCTTGAATTCTGGGTATATGGGCTCTATCCAATCTCTGACCATCAATGGGTTTCACAACAGGCAGTTCTGAACTGGATTTAAATCATTAGTGTACAACAGAATGATTTTGTGAGGGCACTTCCAATCCCTAAAGCCATTCAGCTTTCAGAAAAGCCCATTTAAAATAGTATTTCACAAATGAGTACCAAAGAGATGCCTGTTTTTCCACTACAAGTTCCATAGGTCATAGAATTTTTAATGACAATATTTTTGAGACTACAAAATCTTTGCAACTCATCATGTTCAATAACTCCTTTCCAACTCTTCCCAAACATCCCACTTTGGCAGCAGTTCTGGGACTTGGGACATTTTTCTCTCATACTATCCAGCTTTCAACAATGACTGCCGTGGAAATTTTAAACAAAGCAATACCAAGAGACAAGCTGATGGGACAACAGGCTGAGAGAGAGAGAGGAGAGAGAGAGAGAGAAAACATGAAAAAAACACTGAGTCACTCAGAAGGTTTTTAACTCCTCCAAAACAGTGTGGGAAATGATATGCTGCAATCTGGAGTTGCTGAGCAGATGAGCTGCATGTGTGAATTTCATAGCATCCACATAGGAATCAAAATATGCCTAAACTTTCATTTAAGCAGTACTGAACCTAAGTGTTTCTGAAAGTAACCATTTCAGTAATTGGTATTACTGTATCTTTACAACAAAAAAATCAGTATGACAGTGTGCAGTACAGTCTCCCATAAAAAGATGTTTGGAGTAAGTCACAGAGCAATACAGAGTTTTTTCCAAAGCTACAGTGACCCAAAGCAAAACTTTAAACTCTAGAGCAGCAACTTCCTTTTGGCAACATTTGGCACCTAAATCGCACTGCTCTCAGTCAACTCATTGATAAAGTGCATTTTATAAAACTGACCACATTCCACATGCAAACATATACATACATTTGGATTTGGCTGCATTGTTATCCTGGAGTATGTGTAAGGAAGTTCCCCATACCAGGACGTAAGCCGTGGTTCCTCAAAAGACACTTCTGAAAAAAACAGGAAGACTTTCTCCGTTGCCTTATCAAAAGATTTGAAAATGGAAAGATGATGCAATTCTGCCAAGAAACTTGATCAAAAAAATTGTCTATTCACTAAAGTTAAAAAGCAGCCTCTTAAAAACCTCAGCTTTACATAATGAACTCGAAGGAATGAAATTATTCAAAATCAGGTGTGCATCCGCAGGAGGAATTACCTTGCCAAAATCTTGAAAACATATCCATTTTCTTCCCCCTATATGCTAGAGAGAGCAGGGACTGGAAAACTTAAAGACAGCAAATGAAATTGCCATTTTATCTTTACGTTCACCTGGCTCTGGTGCACAGTGTGCTGCCATAAGTTGCAAGATGCAGATGGATCCACTGGAAAGGGTGAAGTAGAAAGGACTGTAGCATCCTTGGGACATTACAGAAATAAAATGTAGCAAGGCTGGACACGATATTTTGTCAAATATAGTGTGTGTGCTCTGTGGTATAACACAAACATCAGGTTAAAAATACTTTCAGCTTCTGAAAAGACTGTCTTGGCAACAATTTCTCATGCTTGACAGGTAGCATTCTCCATTATACTGTCCCTTCATTGCCAGCCAAGAAACACACGTTGAAGACATTTTCCAGCCCCATCCAGTAACTGATACATTATCTTACATCAGTCTGTGGCTGAAAGTGAGATTTAGCTAGAACAGGTGCCCCTTAGTGAACAAATCTAGAATAGCAGCCTCTTCTCCCACAGTATACTGGAACTAAAAACTAAAGCCAAAGGAAAAGGAACATGCTCTGCTGGGAGCTGCATGTAATTTCAGCAATTTCAGCATGCTGCTGACTTTCAGTAAAAGAGGGAAAAAATATACCTCATGAAAGAAACCTCCAAGAAGTTTTTGCAGCATTGCTGGAAGACTGTGTGATGGTGACCAAACAATCTTAAGAAGTAAGTGAAAAAAAGAACTGGAGATGACAGAAGAGACAGTAAAATTCCAAGATTTTTAAGACAGGCAATTTTAATTTCAAAAGACCTCATTTAGTTGGCAATAGTAACATGTTACTAGAGATTGAAAAGTAAGCTGCAGGAGTCTTCTGATATGCATGGAAAAGCCGTGCGGAAACTTGAAGAAGTAACACTGAAAATTAAAACAAATTTTAAACAATTCACAGATTCTGTTATAGAATTCTGTTCTGTGAATGACCTGAAAAGGTGACACTCCTTACCCTGTCTGATGTGAGTTCGCTGACCCCAGGGTATGTCTTGGAGGAGTTGCTCAAACATCCAGTCTGCTTGCTCTGAGTCAATAAAGCCAGGAATCAAATGAATCCTAAGCATGAAAAAGAAAAATGGAAAGAATATACATTTCAATATCTGCTTTGGGAAAATATTTTCATTTCCAGGATTCCCAGACGAGTTAAAAATGGCTGCAATGCATCATATCAAAAGTCAAAGCCCAGTATCCTGTTTATGACCACAGCCAAAAGCAGGTGTGAAGGAAAGAAGGGCTCCTGTTGAGTCTTACCCTCACCAAATGTATGCAATTTCTTTTCAAAACTTATAAAAAACATATGACAACCAACAACATACCATGAATTCCAGAATCAGCCATATGCTGTGGAAAAATGGCATCCTTCTACTTGTTATTAACTTCACATATGATAAATCAGATAGACCTGACTATGGTAATACAATCAACATTAAGTAAATAATTACCCTTTATTCACCATCTCCACATCACTTAGAATTAGACAGCCCTTCATTCATAGTGCTATTCCTATTCTCTTTTTTCAAAGCATAAGGAAAAGAATTTAGCATAAGGACAGTATTTAATGTCTCCTATTTTTTCATCTCCATATGTACATCTCGTATTTTGACTGGACTAACAGTCATCCAAGAATTACAGCCACTGTGGTGGGCTGCAGAGTAGGAATGCTGCTAAACAGCAGCTTACTGTCACAAGCATTCCATGCCCCAAAGATCTCACTGTAAGAGTACCTAATAAAGGTGTTTAAAAAGAGATGCAAATCTGATTATTAACTTTCCAGAAATATATATGTTCCATCAGTGTATTATGAAAACAAGCTTCAGAAAATGCAGGATAAACCAGCTGACTAGGTATCTTGTCTCCTCCCAGCTGGTCAAAGCTTTTACTTTTCAAAATGCTTTAAAAATGTATTTGCATCTTTAGAAGAAACTAAGATGAAGGTACAAAAATAAAATAACACAGTAATCAGAAGAAGTTAAATAAATGCACAAAAATTTACTATGTCCTTGGCATTTTTTCCACTATTAATAAAAAACTATCAAATTCAAAAGAAGAGGATTAATACTGATATTGCAGCTAAGTCAGCAAGGTAAAATGTATTTTATTAAGTAGGAATAATAGAACAAGTAGGTTTTGTTTTGAAGTCACCTGAAGCTGAAATAATTAAGGCATGGCATATAAGCAGAAGGGACATCCCTGAGGTTACCACACTTGCCTGAAGTTAAATGCTTTTCTTAGATTTATTTAAAACAACTCCAATTTACAGCGACAAGTTTTGCGCCGCTCTTAACTGGATGACACAGACGTCACACACTTGCTAACACAGGAACACTGATCCACATTTGCAGCAGCATCTTACTGTGAATCATGACACAAATGAACACGGTCCCTTGTCCTTATTCTGGAAAGAGCACCAGATGTCAAGAGATTTATTTTTCTTCTCTTCAGTGCTGCTCAGAACTATCTCAGTCTCTGCTACATGTCACTCAAAAATATTTCCACAAGTACTCTAAACAGATGAAGCACAGGAAGTGCAGTGTGCAGCTGCTGGAGCCAAAACCCTCTGCAGAGACTGGACTTCAGAAAGCTGAGTATCACCACCCCACTGCAAAAGCAAATAAGGTTTCATCCACTTACCTAGACATACCAGTTGGTCCCTTGCTGAGCTCATACACACCAGGCTTGCTGAGGGCATAGAAAGGAAAGAGCCATCAGAAAGACAAACAAGAAATTATCTTAGACTGAGAGCACAGACTAGAATAGCTGTAGGCCTGTACTAGTGCAAGTTTTTTTAAAAAAAGAAAAGAAAGTTAGAAAAGGGAAGAAATAATGTCCTGGACATAAAGGTCAGAGTAAGGCAGTAAGGCATGCTGCAGAAGCAAATGAGTTTGCATGTACTTCCTATCCCTCCTTCCACCAAGGGCTCAATACAGTTTTAGGGCTCTTAGAAAAAAAGTAAAAGAAGGATGTCACAGAGAACCTAAAGGAGTCAACCGTACCTGACTGCACTCAGATCACTATGTCTGCATTTTAGGTACACTGAGAAAAAAAATTCTACCAAGACAGCCAAAAGCCAAACTGAACCAAGCGGGACTTTCAGTATCTCTAACTCCACCATACACCACCACACTTTGTCACACTTCACGCCAAGGTTATCCTGAGAAGACCCCCAAAGGGTGACATACAAATACCCAGCTTCACTATGAAACTTACTATCACATACTTCTCTGAGCCCTGAAAGAAGCAACCAGCTATATTCCTGGTATATTCCAGAGTAAGTCATTTCCAGCATAGTTTACACTGGGACTGTCCCAGAAAAATGTACACTGCTAACCAAAGGAGACATACTGGCAATTTGCTGAACCAGAATGTCCAACTGACCATGATCACTGGCTTCCCAGCTATACCAAAGGCATAAAAAACAGTTAACAGACTTGGGCTCTCCTGGTAATACATACACCTCATGATAAAAGGGTTGAAAGTCTACAATTTCTACTCTTACCAACCACGATGACAAAAGAAATGCACAGAGAAGTCAGCAGAGTACTCACTCAATCACACCTGCCTCAGGAACTCTGCGCTCCACCTGAAAGGGAACAAGACAGTACACAGTAAATATTAAACTATCTGGCATTCTCCAGTCAAACAGAACTCACAGTCATCTCTAGTAACTCTGTGTAGCCACACACTGATAAGCCAGTGAGAAAAACACACCTCAGGGCAAGAGGGAAGTACTAACAGTTCAACCACTCCCTCCTCGTCCCAGAAACTGTCAGATGCAGCTCCCATTGCCGGCTGGTTTTCAGCCATCAACTGCCCCCTAAAGGACACTGATTTCTAAATTATTTGGATTATCACAATATTTGCTATTTATCAACTGCAACCAAGAAAATTCATATCTTTATATTTATAAAAATGTCCTTATGTAAGGAAAAATTCAGAGCAACCCTAAGAAGCATGAACATAATGCAGGCTCAGTCAAATGCACAAAATGCGAAAGATCAGACATAGCAGGAGCTTACACTGTAAAGCTGTCTGCACTGCTGAGAGAGCTGTATTTTGTTAAAAGACAGAGTAGTTTAATACAGCCTTAGCTATCATTCTGGTTGTCTCGGGGATTTATGCTTCTCTTCTCTGAGCTCAGTGGAGTTCTGATTTGCAAGGAGTTACTGCATTGAGCCAACAAGAGGATCAAAATATAGTACTATATAGATAGCAGGTCTCTGCCACAGGGGAAACAGAACCTTCCCAGGCCATCTTCAACGCTTCCAAGCCAAGATGACAGCCTTTCAAATAAGTCTAGCTTAGAAAGAAGTGCTCATGATTATTTTTTTCCCCAAGCAAGGAAGTGCCCTCACTCTGCATAGAGCACAATATCCTTCATCAGCTGATGGGACATAAAGCCTATAAAACAAATCCCACGCTCTTCCCCTGTAACAAGTTAAGACAGATACTCCACCTGAGAAAACAGGAAGAGTTCAAACCATGCTTAGGACATTGCACACTGAATATTCAGTAGGACATATTCTTTTGGGTCTCTAAAAAAAGAGTAGTTATGAACAGGCTAAACAGAGGACTGTAACTATGTAAAACAATTACCAATTCTGCTTAGTAAAAGCTCGAAGTTCAGCTGAGATTTTAAACAATGGACTATATTCTGAAATAATTTTTACCTATCATTTGAAGTTTAATAACCAATGAGATTCTGCTAGTTACCCTGTAATTTTTACCTCTGATGGCTTTTCAAAGACAAATTGCTTTTGAGTGTGAGGCTGATCTTTCTGTCTCCATGCTGGTCTGGCACTTGCAAGGGCAAGGCTGCTGGCCACAGGTGCCTTAGGTGCTAAAACAGAGCAAGAAAAAAAAAAAAAGTCACATTGATTTAATATCACTATACTAAAAAATATAGTTAGGAAGAACTTACGGAATCATTCCTTGGAGGAATATCTTATGCTTGGCAGAGACTTTAGGAAATTGCCAAACCTAAGAGTTAAAATTACACAGGAACTGAAAATTTTTTTTTATATATATATATATTTATTATTCATGGACAAACAAAACTGAAAACATATTTTTATCAGAAAGGATGACATCTATAACTTTTCAATTCTACAACAAACACTTATCACACACCAGCAGACAATGCTCCATGCAGCTAAGCAGCTTCGCTGTGTATTCCTTTTCTTAGGGTGGAAAAAAAAATAAATAAAAATACTTTTATTAAAACAGGATTTTAAAATCAGGGAAAAAGTGGAAGAGCAACTTTGGCACACCACTTCAGGTATTTTATGTACACACAGAAACTGGGCCATATTTACACATGGGCCTAAAACACAGACAAAATCTTCACTTTCTGTAATTCAAAGAATAGAGAAAATATATTTTTTTAAATCCCCTTAGGAATAAGAGCAATGAAATTGCATTTCTGTCCTGTGACAGAAAATTTTGAGGCCACATGCCCAAGTCAAAACAGTTGGCTATTCTTTTTCATGGTTAAAAAAAATCAGCTTGCCTAGGATACTCAGTCTGCAAAGATACGGGAGCCTTAGGGAAACTGTAATCAGGCGAGTGGAACATGTTTTGAGCACGTTCAGAAAAACAAACCAGTTCCTCCTGCAAGACTGGAAACCTAAGTGCTCCTCTGCCTCTGCACTCTTCGGTTTCAATGTTTGCTAAAAAACCTGCGATGTTAATTCCATCCCTTTCCGCTACTTCTCTTTACAATGTTTTGACCGTGAAAAGCTAAACAAAGGCACATAATGCGTTTTATAAATAAGAGGTGACTGTTCTTACAGAGTCAGCTCCACCGAACACTATTCGTGTCATGCCCGGAGATGCGAACAACGCGCTCACCTCAATGTGCACGTTCGCAACACATCCATACCCTGAGTTCTGCATCCAAAATCGCCACACGCGCAAATTTTACTTAAAAACTGGGTTCGAACACCTGCAGTTCAGTTACCGACAGGAACGGGGGAAACGGGGCCAGCCCGGGGTGGCGCGCAGAGCGGTCGGAAAGTGCAGCCGGAGACCGGTCCCGCTGCCCGGCGCTCGCCCCGTGCGCCCAGGACGGTAGTGGAGAAGTCGGGAAGGAAGGGAAGCGCGGCTGTGGGCGCTCCTTACCTGCGGGCCGCCTCGCCGGGGCGCCGGCCCAGCCGCCCTGCACCCGNGCGGGCCAAAGGCACGACAGGTCCTACAGGCGTCGGGAACAAGAACATCCTTGGAATCAGCAAAGGACGGCACTGATGCCACCGGAACCCCCCTCCTATTTACTGACAGGTGCCCAGGGTAGTCCCAAGGACGTGGACAGCTATTAAATAGACATTCAAAATCAAAGTGAGGTTAAACTAGAAGTAAAATTCAGGTAAACAATTAGGTTAGTGATTGATTACCTGCTGCAGCTTGGAAAACAGAAGATGTCAGAGGACATGAGAGTGGGAACCCAACCTGCTGCCTGCCACCACATGAAGGGGGACCAGGGGCTGTGAGAACCTCCTTACCTGGGCACCCCTCCCTCTGGGCCAGGTGGATGTGCATACTATTCCCTCTGCCATACCGTTCTGAACACCTTCAATGGTTGGAAAATTGTTATTCAGAAATAATTATTTATTATTAGCTTAACAGTGCTGATAAAATTTGTCTTCTGCTGATTTTAAAGTATCAGCACTGTAAAATCATATAATATTCTGAGTTTGAAGTGATCCACAAGAATCATCTGAAGTTCACCTCCTGTCCTGTGCAAGGCCAGCCCCAAAAATCATACCATGTGCTTTTGGAGAGTGTTGGCCAAACACTTCCTGAACTCTGTCAGCCTTGGTGCCACGTTTACCGCCCTGGGGAGCCTGTTCTAGTGCCCAAATATCCTCCAGGTGAAGAACTTTTTCCTATTATCCAACCCAAACCTCCTCTGACTCAGCTTCATGCTGTTCCCTTGGTTCCTGTCGCTGGTCACCGCAGAGATCAGTGTCTGCCACTCCACTTCCCATTACGAGGAAGCTGTAGACCACAATGAGGTCTCCTGTCAGTCTCCTCCAGGCTGAACAAACCAAGTCACCTCAACTGCTCCTCATAAGGCTTCTGCTCCAGGCTCTTCACCCTCTTCATAGTTGGCCTCTGGACACTCTTCAACAGCTTTATATCTTTCTTATATTGTGGCACTCAAAACTGCACACAAAATATTCAAGGTGAGGCCACACCAGTGCAGAGCAGAGCAAGAGAGTCACCTACCTCAACTGGCCAGAGCTGCTGTGCCTAAAGCACCCTGGAGAGGGGATAGACGATAGCCAGGAAAACAGATTAATATCAGCATTGGTTTTGGCATGTAAAAGTACAGTAATTTTCACTGTTATTACTCCCAATAAAGGACAATCAGACACTTGAATGTACCCGCAAACATTTTTACAAGAAAAACCTAACACATTAAAGACTCAGGAGTAATTTGCATTTTATTTGTTTTACAAAGTCAAAAACATACAGATTTTTTAGTCCAATGCTTTCACATCAGATCCAGAGCAAACCAAATCACGTGCTCTTAGAGAACTAATACCACCAACTTCACCATCCCTGTTCCAAAAAATTAAGAAAACTATGGGATAGGATCTGCATCTCAGATTTGATCAGCACCATTGCATCGGTATTCAGGTTTTTTCAATGTACAGAAATGTTAGCCCCAAATCATGTCTCAGTGCAACACATTTACTTCAAAATCAGAGCTTGAAATTATTCTTTGAAGGACAGAAAAAGACTCTCCCCTCTTCAACCATAGGAAGTCGCCAGAGAAAACCATGGTAGCTGCTTGCAATTTCATTTGCCTTGCAAGTTTTATACATTTTATGTCTACAAAAAGGAACGTTAGAGAGCAAAATCTTTAATAAAAAGTAGGTAAATACAGACAACAGCAGTGCAGATTTCTCATGTACTTTGATCCCTGTGTCCACGAGTTAGGTAACTTGAGCCTCATCGGAGCATTCCACTTTGGAACAGAATCATAAAACAAATCCATTAATTTTAATGCAATTAAATTAAAACTGTTCTACTCGTTAAGACACTTCCTGGTTGTCATTTTAAAGCCATCTAAATATTCAGGATTCACATTTCAAAGGACCTCAGCAGAAAGACAGACTGATACATAACTTCAGAAAGAATTTAACTGCAGTTGCTAACAAGGAGAATAACTTATTTCAAGCTCTGCATTTAAAGTACCCATAATCTGTTACATAGCAACCAGCACGTAACATGTAACTTGTGACATTTATCTACATTGTGTTATCACCACCTATTACAAAGAGCAGGCACTGAACTTTTAAAAACGTTATTACAAATCATGAAGATTACATATTACTGAAAAGTTAGAATCCATATTCAATAACCAACATTTTAAATGCTTTCTGCAATGTTACTTTATGTATATATTTATAGATGAGCTCTTACACTTATTTTGGTTTTTGGCCCATTTCCCTCAAGTTCACAACCAAAAAATCACACTGGACCATGTAAAGAGGGGAGCACTCTTGAGCTGGCTGATAGTGCAGAATCCTTGCAAGTATCCAAAACCTGAGCTTCAAGAGGTCAATACTCTGGAAATAGGTTACCTTTTAAAATAATTATGCTCCCTTTCCTCTCCTGCCCACCTATCCAGGAATATATGAGAACTACTTTTTTTCTGCCCTTCACCCATGAGCACAATAATAGATATGATGGACGCTATATAACCAAGATGTTCCTCAACAGCGTTATGTCTGATCAAGTCCATGAAAGTATTTTGTAAAGCACAATGCAATTTTAGTTCAAAGCACCTCCCCCTCTTAATATTTATAAACAAATAAAGCCTATTTTTCAATCAATATTAGAAGTCAACAGCCTTGTTTCATCTGCATCCTCAAAACAAGACTGTTCTGTTGTTAGAAAGCACACCTACGATTGGAGATGTTTAAAACATTAGGTCTACTTGATGTTGCAGCATGGTATGGAACCTGCAGGAGGTCCCAGGTTCCCAAGACCAAGTTGCTTCCCACTTACTTCTCCTTCATTTTTTTTAAATATACGAGCCCGTATCTGTTTGTTTGTTTTCATTATTAAGTTAATGGCAGTAGATGTAGGTAGAAGAGAGATGACCCATCCCTAAAAAAAAACAAAAAAACAAACCCAGTTAAAAAAAGAGGAGGGGGTGAGGTCTCAGCATTTTAAAACCTGTACCAATTACTCTTTTTTCCGTAATAAACACAAAGGACATTTCAGGTCTTTACATTTTCCAAGGTGACTTACCATGAGTGCATGAGGTAGGTACCCATTGGTCCGGGACTGCAGGCCCACCGTGCCCAAGGCAGCTCTGACGTACCTTTCAGGACTGGGCTTATCAAGAGTTGGCTTGCGGACTTTGGACATTTTTGTTGCCACATAATATGGTAGAACACTCTGCACACAGGAAAATTCATGTTAAGCAGGGAATGCTTTCAAGATTAACTTACAGATCCATCAAGGATCTAAAGTAACTGGAAATCAGAATCTGTACACTGAATTCTAGCTTAAGCCAAGCCTTATTTTCAGTTCTAAGATAACAATGGGATCCTAATATAAGATCAAAAATTTTTTCATGGGATTTCATGGGTCATATTTGGGCACAGCTCAGTTGCATCCTGACTGACAGTCAATATCACCAGCTGAAGCCCTAGAAAGCCCACTCTTGCAAGTGTAGGGTTGAAGAGCCATTCTTACAATTTGCCTTGTAAGTACAAAACTTCATTCCAATTGTTTAATAGAAAATGCTGTACTGCTGCTTCTCTATAGTAAACCCCCAAAGCTTGCTTGGGAAGGAGGTGCAGAACCCAAGACAGGAATTTTATAGTAAAAGCTCCTCTGTTTGGCACCTATCAAAGGCAGGAGGAGGAAGGAGAAAAGAATGTCCAGAGACTCAAAACATGGAGCTTGTAATTCCACAGCACGGCTCAGAGGATGGAGGAGATCATCAGTAGCAGAGTGGAAGGACAGAAGGAAGGATCAAGCAACAGGGCACGGTTAATGAGCTTTTATAGCAATATTTGGAAGCAAAACAGGAAAGTGATGCTGGGTCTCAGAACTGTCTGTACTGGAGAAGCAAGAGGAAGCAGCATAGGTATATGTTGATGGAGGGATGCTGATAGCACAAAGGCATGTCCATGGTAGGGCAAGTTAGACCTGAAGGATCCAAAATCTCATTACACCTATCCCAATCTCATGCTGCTGGAGAAGGAAAAGGAAATGCACATATACTTGTACAGTAGGAAGCCATGCACTTTCCTCATGGTTTTGGCAATGCTTTCAACTTGTCCTCAATTTTTGCCTCTAAAAAAGTAATCAAAAAAGCCCTGGTCTACTGCCCTTAAACAGATATTAAGCATACCATATCTCAATGTGCCTAGAGAAACTGGAACTTTCTCATATCTTTGAGAAGGACCTCCTAAGACAGTCGGTGGCTCTAGCAGTGATTCAATACATCCATCCTCTACTGCCCATCTAGCAAGTGCTCCCACTGCCATACCTTTACAGCAAGTACCTGAGAAGTGTGTCCACTTCTGTTCCACTAATTCATCTCCAAATGAGAATACCATATCAAAAACCAGTATATATTTGGGCAAGTTACAGTTTGTAAACCTGCTTCCCCATGTTAGTCTCTTGAAGAACGACTGCATATGCATGACCTCAGAAACATCTGCTGTTGCTCTCAGCAGCACAGCAGGGAAAGGACCCCTTCAGTTCTCACTGAGAGTGTATCCATGCCATAGCTGTGCACATTTCATCAGAAATTTTACCACCACAAACAGGAAACATTGCTATGTCTGCTCATTCCTTCACCTGAGAACATGAAAACTGTGCCCTTCTGTCTATAAATAGGACTTTCAATAATATACCACATGAGTGCACTTTCAAAATCAGAAGGAAAAACGTGGACATCTAAACTTCAGAAGTGAAAGGCAGCTACCATTGCCTTTAAAATCATCGAAAGCTACAAGTGCTTGGATAAGCAAACTACTCATTCTGCTACCATAGCAGCATAGGTACCTCATTTCAGCTCCAGAATGTGAGCCGCATCTATTTTTCAGATTACATTTCTAAGCTGAATCTCTAGTATCAGGTTTTAAAAAGTTAAAGTTTTAAGCTTCTTATTCACCATCAAATTATATCTGCAACATCCCCACCACAAAAGGTGCAATAGATATGATTTATTCTCTTTCTCTGCTCAAAACAGACTTCAAAAGTGAACTGCATTACCCAAGTTACACCACTGGATAGCATGAAGGGGCAAACAATTGTGCATGAGGATACTTGAAAAAGCAAGCATATGGTAGCACTACTGGATTGATGCACAGACTTCAAGGCACATAGGAACATGGGATTACACTCTTATTTTTCTTCTCCCAGTTGCACTCCAGAAAATAAAACAGCAGGTACTTAATTTCAGATACATTAGATTTACCACCTTTGTATTAACTGGACCTTGTTTAATAGATATCAAGAGACCTGCTGAATCTATTTAGTTTTCTCCCCCTCTTCCTTCCCACAAGGAATTCAGAGATTCATGAACTATATCTAAAACAGGCATAACAAATTTTTGTTAAAATTCACTGCTTAAAGCGTTTCAGCACTTTACATTCAGACAGATATAACCCACACTACCCGGGCAAATAACCCTCCTTATTCAAGGAAAGCTTAGCTGGCACTACAGTTTCAAAACATGCCTTAAAAGTAGCTTATGTCAGTACAATGTGTCTTGCTCACTTAAAACATTTGCTACTTCTTATAGCTCTGATGCTTATTAAAATTGGGTCACACTCAAAAGTGGGTTCTTGAGTATTATTTAGATGTAAGAAGTCAGATCTGAAGTCCTGAATAGTCAAGTCATAAGTCCTCCAAAGGCAGAAGAGCACGTTTACACAATTTTATCACCTTTTTTACCTTTCTTTTAAAATAGTAAAAAGACCTGAAGTCTCCAATGCTGCCAAATAAGTTTCCTTCCCGTTCCAATGTGGGAAAAAGGAGAGTAGGGAACATAAAAGGGAAATGGAAGAGTTACATCAACCAAAGCTGACCCGTATAGAAAGCTAAACAGCAAATCTAAAAAGCTTTGAAGAAAGGTAATGCCATTAGACATCAGTTCAGTGACAGCACACTTTTGTGAAGAATACCTGGTGATAGAGCTGGGCCTGTTCAGTGTTGTGAAAAGGAAGCTGGCGGCAACATCTTACCTAAAATTATTTCAATGGTAGCTATGAAGATAAGAACCAAACTCTTCTTGGTAGTGCCTGATCAAATGACAGTAGGGACAACTGTCAATTTTGGCTGTAGACTGTCAGACTGGACATTAGGGAGAAAGCCTTTTTACTAGGAGAGCAATATAAAATTCAGACAGACTGTCCAGAGAGGCCACAGAACCCCTGCCCTTGAAGATTTCCAAGATTTGTCTGGACAAAGCCACAATTAGCCCATGACCTAGTGGCAGCAGCAATCCAACTGCTGGGAAAGCAGGAGGTTAGGGTAGAAAACTTTCTGGTAATCCTTTTAAATGAAAATTTTCATTATTTGTGGTCTGGGTATTTTATGTAGTGAATACAATAAAAGAAAACAGATAGTGCAAGTTTCTACAGCTATACTTTTGCTATGCATAAGTACAGCAAAGTATATAACGAAGTATAGAGGGACAATGCCAATAATTAACTGAAGTTTAAAAAGAGTAAAAGAAAGGGTCAAAGAACCAAGCAATATTTCTAGATATATCAAAAGAGCAAAAATTTCATAAGATTCTACAGAAAGCTTTCAAGGAGAGATCTTTCCGAAAGTCTTGAGAAAAGTCATTGTCATCTTCTCTCTCTTTTGCCTCTTTTCCCCATGTAAACACACACGAAGCTTTAACCTATGCTATTACTATGCTGCTTCTGAAAAATTAAGCAGACCTGTCAGCCAGAAGAGTATGTTTTTAATCCATAGATGGCTACACTGCAACAAAAGCACTATCAAAACTGAACTTCCACAGATGGTAATCCACTTGAGCAAGGCACATACTTGAGGCTGGTATGAAGAAAATGGTAAAAGCCCACCGGCACTTTGTTTCTGCTTTTCACACAATGGTAGTCTGCAGGTATTGCATGGCAAAAGTTAACTGGTTTCAATGATAATGATCTAGCTGGAAGGGCAGATCTGGAATTAAAACTGTAATGCTTCTGAAGGTCATAGAGATGTACTTCAAAAAAATCTAAGAGGGATGCAATCTTCCTTAGGGATTGAAGGAGATAGGTCAGCTAGTCTTCACAGGAAGGTACTTGTAATATTCATTAGTGGCTTAAAGTGACTTAGGCTGAAACAAGAGGACAAGGACATGGACTGCAAGAAAATTAGCATAACAAATTGAAGCTGTGACAGCTATTGATAATCAGACCCACATAACTCAATGGCAATTCACTATCTACACTTAAGGGATAAAAAGCAGTGCTGTCAGGAACTCAGCATCCTAAGCCAACACCAGAGTCACAAAAAGACAGTTTACCGCAACTTGTGAAGCTTTACACAGGAAAACATAACTGTAGAAACAAAGTTAGATTGAATTCTTCATTTGTTCATAATACTAATGCAAGACACCAAAACCCCTTTTCCTAGTTTTTCTATACCCAAAAGCTAGATATTCCTATACTATGTACATTCATACTGTGCTTAATGCCTTTAGACAAGCATGAGTTGCTGGGTTGTTTACCTTTTCAGTCTCAACAGGAACATGCTCCTCCTTCATTCTCCTCTCAAACTCCTAAGAGTACTATTTAGACAAAATCTGGGGAGGAGGAGAAAGCTGCACATAGAAACAGCACATCTCAAAGATGGAACACCTCTTTCTCCTGCAAGCATCTGTCCCTAAGCACCCTCACACTGAAGTACCTTATGAGCAGCTTTGCCTAAGAAAACACCAGGAAACAGAGGTTAGATGTGGTACTACAACACAGGCCCCCCCCCAAAATATCACACCATCTTTACTGTCAGTGAAACTGTGTGTTGAAGGGGCCTGTGGCTCCATTTGTAGACAGACTTCAACAGGAAGGAAGTCCACCCAGAAGACTTGATATTATTGATGTAGGAAAGGGCAATACTTTACCAGTTCCTTGAGACTCATTTTGAGACTGCGATCACAGACTGAGAGAGGGCCACATTGCATATACATGAGAATTACTGAAGAACAGCTGTCTGATAGTGGAGCTAAATCTGCTAGAGATACAATTTGAAAGACACTGAGGAGGTAGAAGTAATCAAGAAGAGTAGAAGTGAAGAGAAAGCTGTAAGGAACTTGCCACCTGGTATACATTGACCCACTGCAGGACAGTTTGGAGCTAAAGCCCTGTGAGAAGACAAAGTAACAAGGAGACATGAAACACTAAAAGTTACTCCAGCTAAATCCACTCTAAGAACTGGGAGCACACAAAATGACCCTGTATGCTGAGCCTGTACCTGTTCAGAATGCTACCTTTTCATGCATCCTTCATTGCTGCACAGTGGTTTAGCTGTACATCCCAGAGTGTTAGAGCACAGAATCAAGCACCCAGGGGACAAGTCAAGCTTTCAGAGCAGTACTATAATGTTACCAGTGCAAAACTAAAGTCAAGCTGTTGGAATGCTTTCAGGGTCCACCTTCACTAGCTTCTTCTCCATGGCCAACAGATCCCAAAATATACAGCACCCCTTCAGATATTTAATATAAAGTTTAAATCGAGGTTTACTGAAGGTTCCTATTAAAGGGTTGGTGACTGCATGGAAATAGCTCACCCAACAACCGTCTTTTTTCTTAATGCAATCCCTTCTCAGGAAACGTGACATTTTCTGATGAGAAGTTCTTATTTTGCTAAATATATTTCAATGGAAAAAATAATCTAACACATCAAAAGGGTAACATGGCCTTAATCTGGTAACAACTTCCCTATAGTATTAGCCAGTAATAGGAGTTGTGCTCTTTTGTATGATGATTACACATTTAAAGCAGGCAACTTTGTGCCTTACCTTTCATAAAGCCTTTGCAGTTCAAATGGCTTTGAGAACCACCACACAGAACAGAGGAATGAGAGGCATGGACACAGCTAACCCTGTTTATCAGATCCCAAACTGAACTCAAATAAGAGATACCACTGTCTTCACAGTACAGGTAAGATTTCATACCACCTTTATTAAACTGATTCTTGCTCTGGAGAGGTTTAATCAGCAATAGAAGGTTCACTTTTTGTGACCAAAGCTGGAAATTCCAGCTTTGGAAGCAAACATTAAGAGTATGTGAGAAGTTTATATTAAAGTAAAATCCTATAAAGCTGTGAGAAACTGGCATGTTTGCTTTTGTGCTACACCAAAAATAATTAAAATCAAGGAAGGTAAACAAATGGGGAGCAGGCAAGGAGGGGCATGAAGCAAGACTCTTTAGCAATACAGAAAATAAAATCAGTCAGTTACACATGAAGGATCTTTGAGATGCTTTTGTTCATTCTTCAACTATGCTTAGATTAGCAGTTGATCCTGACACTGCAGGGATTCCACTATTCCAGTCGTTCCAGCTGTTACCCATGGAATGCCTGTACAAATGCATTCCACAAGTGTACTCCAGTAAATGAAGCTTCATAAAGATGCATTCTACAGCATTGAGCACAGCTTTATGGAATACTTTATCCAAAAAGGTTCGATTAGCACCATCAGCTAAAAAAATCACATAAAACCAAACCATGTCTTTTGTTGCTTCAAGACTCATGGTTTCAGAGCAATTTAAGAAAGCTGCTAATGGGATCAAAGGAAATCCTTATCCTTAATCTGTGTCACACACTCATGAATAAGAGAATATGCTGATTCCTTTTTGTTGCCAAGACACCAATGTTGCTGTGGTAACCACGCTTACATGAAACAAAATACTCACCTGCACAATGATGCCCTTGCTCTTGTATTCTGCATGGAGGCCTTGGGAGAAGTAATCCACAAAAGCCTGGAGAGAGAAGAAGGGAAACATGCAGCATGCTACACATTACAAGGGAAACTCTAGTTCAACAGTTTTGTGTAAGAGTATTTGAATTACTATTTGGAGTTCCTGTTTTCAAAGTGAAAACCCTAGGTTTTCAATAAAACTTTGCATACAAGAGCAATGTCATTCAAATAGCAACTCTATGTTTATGAAGTATTTTTACAGGAGCAAGGCTCAATCTAAACAAATAAACCCCTTTTTAATTTAGAAGAAAAAGGAAATACATTTGTTAAAGAAAGCCTAGTTAAAAGAGGAAAAGGCAACTTCATGTTCACATTGTTCATTACTTATGTCATCTTGTTAGATATTTTTAAGAGCGATTTAATTGGATTCCTCTTGTGCATGTTTTTTACAACATAGTGTTTAAACACTTAGTCTTCTGCCTTTACACTTCTAAAAAATGCCACCCTATGGTGACACTTCTTCCTAATCCTCAAGTCCACCTCCACAGATTCTCTTCCAAACTTCTGGAAGTTTTAGAAATTACAAGACTGAAAGTTCAAAGAAAGTAGTTAAAGGGCTTAAAAGTTGCATTTTAGCACCTGCCTTCCAGATGGTCTCAAAGCTGATACAGCTGCCTCCTTAACCCTGACAGGAAACATTGTCCTAAGAATCAAAGGCTACTCAGCAGTTCAAACCCGCACAGATTCCCACTTTCCAAATTCTTCTAAACCACCTTTACACCTTATCCTGCTGTCTAGTGATACAAAATATCAAGTTCTGCTCTGGTTTCTTGTTTCAGTGAAGTGATACAACCAAGCAGGGTGAATAGAGTACCTCCTCAGAATGAACTAAACCATCCCATCCATGCTTGATGCTAAAATTAATACTAAGTAAATTACTTCAAGAAGCAGTTGCTTCACACCAGATTCAAACAAGCAGCAAAGCTCTAGCACTGCACCTCCTTTACAGTCTTCGTTTGGTCACCATGTCCCCAGTGGTTTAACACAACTCCTAACTGAAACCAGCACTTAAAGTTGCAACTGGCCAGTGTTTTTCCTATCAAGGCCATCCCACTGAATTCCATCCCAGCCTATACAAGAAGCAACAGAAACACCCCCACACTACTATTTCTATAGACACTCTTCTGAGCATACTTGGAAGATCTGAAATAAAACTGGATTTTGCTGTGTAGCAGGTAGGTCCTTTACTCTTCTTCTTCAAGTTGCATGTATAAACTAACAGGAGGCTCCTTAAACCATAAAAAGCTTATCTGCTGTGCACCTGCTCTTTCTTTCTTCCTATCCCCTAAGTATAAGCTTGTAACAAAATTCAGTACTCAACATGAACATGACTGACAGCGTGGCCTAGCAGCAACTACTCAAGTGAATCCTCCGACCATCCCCTTGCAACAGTGAGGTGCCTGCATGGACATGCCAAATAGTTTGGTGCAGTTTCTGAATACAGTGGGCAGGTGCATGTGTACACAACTGCACAGAGCATACTGATAACCCATTAAAAATAACTATATTATGTTAATGAAAGTGCTTTGATCATTCAAATTTTTAACTATTCCTCCACGACGAAAGTCCTGATGTTAGCTACTGCTCCAGATATGGAGGCGAAGTATAAAAGATGATCTTCTCTATTGGTTGCAAAGAGCTTGCTATAAAGAAAATGTTCATTTTATATGAGAAGAGAAAGCAACTTCCAGTATGCAAATAAGCTTTGGAGTTTTTCTTCTTGAAAAACTTATTTCAAGACAATCTGGGTTTTCTACCTCAACAAGCTCAAGTCCCCCAACTACCTTGAACCAGAAAGTCTTAAGAATGCTAAGTAAACATTCCCTGAATAAGCAGATTATCATTGCACATTAGAAAATTTCTTCTCCTTGGATATCTAAATATCTAATAAGAAATCCAAACTGTAAAGGCACGGGGGTGAGGTAGGTAATGATATAATCATATTTCACTTCTCATTAGCAGGTAGGTAAACCTGTCAAAATACAGCACTATGATTCCTTTAAAAGAGTCTCATTTCAGTGTAAACTAGGGAATTCTCCACAGGAAGGTTAAAGAGTTGGATCACATTTGTTCCTGATAATTAGTCAAAGTCATTGACTTACACCTGAAGGGTATTATGCTTTAAATCCCCTTTAAATGGATGAGGGGAAAGAAAGCCCTAGAAACTGCAGATACAGTCTTTCTATAGCTACATTAGGGGAGTCACTTTCATGCTTACTAATCTTGCTGTCAGAGAAGATGGGCAGTGCTGAGAATAGGCAGATTATTCGACCTGTAACTTAATATTTTAAGGGGAGTGGAAGAAATATTTCAGAATCCCATTGAGAAAAAAAAGACTAACCAAAGCTGTGTAAGGTATATTATCACTAAAATCAGGAGCTCAATGGATTCCATAAAGCTAAAGCACTGCCACAACAAAAGTGACCATTTGTATTAAAACAAGGAATTGTTCTCTCAGGAAACAGCTATTTCAAGGGGAAATTTTATCAGCTGAAGCTACTTCAGGCTTCTAAACTTAAATATCCCCTCCTTTAGCATGAATAAAATAGTGTGTATCAACTCCCTTCTGGGAATATGAAGCTGTTACTCAGAGTCTAGAGGAAATGTAAGTCTGTTCTGACATGAATGACACTACTGAATGTTTCTTCATCCTGTCAAGGTTCTGCTTAGACTCTGAGATGTTTGAAATATTCAAGGTAATTACCAGGTCTGCTGGAAAAAGCTGTAGTGCAACACTGCTTTAATACCACCGTAAATGTCTCTTGCATTCTGTTTTATCACATATACCTAATTTCCATGCTGGGTACCCACGTTCTGTCTTTATGGCGCTCACTGGAGATATTTTAGGGCAACATTTTCGAATCCCCTGAAAATATCTTTGGGGAAAAAACATAAGGCCAGCTGCAAAAAGATGAAACTGTCCCAGTGGCACAACGAGAAACCAGAGCAGATGAATTTAAGATGAACTATAGATCATAGAATCATCACAGAATTTAGGGGAAAGAAGTTTCAAAAGCAAAATAAGAAAGTGTGTTAAACTTAGTCAATGTCCTTTCTCAACATTACACTAAGCTTGCTTGGTACACTATTATCCTTTTCCATGTAAAAATGGAATCCATGAGGAAATACATAAAGTAGTCATTTCCATGTCAGTAAACCCTTGCACTCAGTTTTCTCTCAACCTTCCAGCTTCCACTATTGAAAAAACTCAAGTCAGAAACTCTGTACTTTTAGTTCATGAAAGCACCACTAGATGGACACCAAAACATTTATTCCTGTAAGTGTTGCCTTATGTTTGACACTTGATTTCAGTGTGGAAAGGAACACTTACCTTGGTTGCAGAGTAAAGAGTCAGCAGTGGAGTTGGACACATCCCAGAAGCTGATGCAATATTCAAGATTATCCCTTTTGATCTGAAAGCAAAGATATATTATAATAAAATAAAGGAGACATCTTACATGTTTCCAAATATTACATCAAGCCTGAAAAAAAACATTTAGAGTGCAACTGAGATTAAGATCTGTTTTAAACCCCCAACCAAATCCTGAATTGAAATTCACTTTATGCACAGTTAGAAGTATCCAAGCAGCTGGTATAAATCAGGAACAACTCCAAGGTCAATACAGCAAAATAATCAAAGCTGTATTTATATACGCATATATACATATACACACCATGAGCTAAACCATGCAAAACCACTGAGTCAAGCTGGCATAAGTTCAAGAGGAGCTTCTAAATATTGGGATAAGATTACAGAAATGGCAACTCAGTTTCATTGTATGATTTACACTTCAGTAATTCCTTTCATCTTCTAAATATTACTTCATAATGGATCTTCAAGATAGCAAGCATCTGAATCTACTACTCAAACACAGAAGGGTTTTAATAAATGTGGAAGATATTCAGTGGATGAACACAGAAAATGAAAGTTGTCTTACAGCTGTATTACAGTAACACTGAAGGTATTCATCAACAATATTTTGGTAAAGACACCCGAAATTAGCGACCACCTGCTCTGTCAAGCTGTTCCAAAGCACAGTCAGGTAGGACAGGAAGGCTCCTGACCTCCCAGTACAGACTGATTTGAGCCATATCTTTTTCTGAGACTAGTTCTACCTACAAAACCAGATATATTTAGTGCTAGGTAGAAAAAAGAATTAATTTTAAAAGCTTCACGCAAATTAGGGCAATTACTCTGTTAGCAGGTGCTGTGAGACAGTCCCATATCATGAAAGGTAAATCCCTATTTCTTCTTACCCTGCTGGGAATTCAAGCCAGTTTACTTAAACATAGCATAAGAATGCCACGCTCAGTGCAGTGAGAACACTCATGCAGGTAGACATCACTCAGCTCAACTCCTTCAGATTCACACAAGTTTCCATCATATTTGTTCAACCAGGTACACCCTATACCACTGCTGCCACAACCATTTAAGTAACCATCTTAAAAACAAACAGTAATTTAGGTCATTGTTAAAAATTAAAACAATATAAATGCTTTGAAAACCACAACAATAGATTCACACCAGCATGGCTTGTGCCATGATACAAGTGTGAATTAAACTGTGACTGATTAGTCACGAGAAATGAGATAGCAAATGTGGCAGAAAAGAATAATTTCAGTCATTCTGGATTTCAGGCACCTTTGCCAAAGTTCATTGTGTTTTTCAGGACTTCCCTCCAAGGCTTGGTTGGTGAAAGAAGTAAAATGGATCAAAATACGTAGCATGGAAAGCATAAGATCACAAATTAATCAGGAATTTTCCATTCAGCAAAAGGTTAACAGTGGATGCTAGAAGTTTTTCATCTCAAGACAGGTGGTGACTGTGATATTTATTCATGAGCTCAAATGGAGATTAGCAGTGAAATGAGTATTTATGCATTTTTTAAGAGAATATCAGATTGGAGAATACTGTAAGGAACTTTTTAAAAAGCTCAGGCTGCTATGTGAACAGACTACAGAATGGCAGAAGAAAAATCAATATAAAGAGTGCATCAATAACCAACAATGCATACTAAAGAAAAAATTGTGGATTAATCACAAATCTTGCAGGACTCTAAATCAACTGTTCCCTCCATGAAAAACCTGAACAAGGAGTTCTCTTTTGTGCAGCAATCACCAAAACCAGCCAAACAACAAGATGCTGGGAATGGCAGGGACAAATCCTCCACCACCACTAAAACCTTGCATTACAGTCTACAAACCATATTTATCCCTCTAAATACAGAACAGAAATATTAAGCAACTGATGATCTAAGAAAGGGGAAGAGAAGAAAAAAATCCACCCTGACACATCAATTTAGTTATTTAAGAGACTATTAAGAGCAGCCATGATAAGAGTACACAAACTAACAAATGAAAAAGATCAAGACCTTGATTTATCCTCTCAGAATACAAAAGAAAGATGACATTTATTTAAATGAAAGGCTGAAATGCAGATCCGATAAAAGAAAGTGCTCTTCTCATATTCAGACTAAGGGAGTACTTGCCACAAAACTTAACTGAGGACAAAAGCTTAACAGGATTCAAAGAAGGATAAGCATTGATATGGATAAACACGAGCCTCACGCTTTTAAAACAAACTGAAGCTTTAGAAGAGAGGCTGACATTCAGGCTGCCAGCACAGGGCTCACAGCGTCTGGCTACGCTGCAACTTTCTAGCAGGAGTCGTGACCACCACCTAGATGGAGTGAATTAATGGTTTGACCCAGTGAAGAAAACCCTCTTGGAAATACAAAACATTAATAGCAGCCCCTTGCAGAAGCTCTGCATACTGGTCTCTTTGAAGCAGTCAGTGCCACTGGGGGTTTTGTGGTTTGTATTTTTACATTTTAAAGAAAACAGTTCTAGCCTTAAAAGCTCATAACTTAAAACCGCCAGATAAAATGAAATTGAGAAGCATGTGAGTAGGGGGAACACTTTCAATTACTCCAATTACAGTTCTGCTTCTTAGAGGAATTGCAGAACAAATGTTTTTAGCGACAGATCTGAAGAATTACTCAAGCATCAGTGTGGTAAAAAAATTTTGGCTCCATCTAATTCGATTGTGCCATTAATGGGAAAAAACCCCCCAAACCCAAAACAAAACCAAACAAAAAAGTTGGTTAAGATGAGGCAAGCCAGGCCCACACCCTCACACCTCCCGGTCATTCTACCTTAAGTGGTCCAGCACCAGGGAAGCTATATTTAGCCATCTCCCTGTTGCTGTGGCAACCAGTGCCTGCTCCAGCTGCATGCCAAGTGGAAAGAGCAAGCTTCTTCTGTAATGTAATTATGCACTTGCTACTTTCCTGGCAATAAATACCATAGTTTGGTATTTGTCTAGCAACAGCCAACTGATTTTTCGTGGTGGTGGTGGCTTTTTTTTATTCCCAAAGACATCAAGCCTTGATTTTCAGTTCTATGAGTTTCCCATCTCAGACAGTAGCCTGCATATTTATACAGGAACTGCTCGTTTAAGTGTAATAGGAAGCTTCAGATAATAAATTGTCACTTTAAGTGTTCAGAGCACAGGAGAGAAGTCACAGTAGAGAATCTAAACGTCATTACCAGAAGCAGCATTCATCTAATGCTGCTGTGTTTATCATAAATAAAAAGTAAAAGGCACACCAAGATGTAGCTTTGTTTTCTCTTATCAGACTTGGATGCAAAGCATGCAAAATATGCTCTATTTTTGTATTTCTCTTGCAACATATTGTCATAAAACCAACATTCAAATACACAAAAGTACACACTAGAGCAAGCCGCAAGATGCTCTAACATGCCATGTCACATCTATCTACTCAACATGCTCTTCTCCTTGAACAAGTGAGGAATGACAATGAGATTCTTAGTCTAGCCTTATTCTTAGAGCCTGGAGCCCTTTTTCTAGCCTGTGGTCCCATGTGAGAAATATATGGCTGACCTCAAGAGCAGCTGAGTCCAGCTCCATTTCATTCATGCCCTTGGATTTGCTGGACATCCATGTCCTTCTGTGGTTACAGACTCCTAGCAGTATTAATGGCTTGTGAGCTATGATTGTGCAGGAGTTGGCAGCTGCAGGCATTGCTTCTGTGCAAACCCAACCAACTTCACAAAAATCAAACAGAAAATGGAAGCTTTTTCAAATATTTTTCCCTGAGATGGAAACCAAGGCTGCCACCCAAATAGAGCAGTTTTAAAGTGTTTCCTTATATTCAGGAGAAAGTTCAAGATGAGTACTTAATTTTTTTTAACCACTATTAACGTTTTCTTTCCAGGCTTCCTGAACGTTTATTCCTGGAATCCCTGAGGTAGTCACACAGTTAGAGGGGTAAGAGGAAAGACAGTGTGTACTCAAGGGCAGTCAGAACCAGAAGTCAGCAGGATCCTGGTTTGCAGCCTTTCATTCAAATTATCTTACCAGGATGGATGTGCAACAGAAACCTATACAGGATATTCTACAACTAGAGTATACATCATTCTGTCCTGAGAAGCTGAACAGATAATTCTGCCAAATAGATAGCTCCAATATTTCTTTAAACAAAGAAGAAACTGAGGCAAGAAACTGTTAAGGGTTTTGAAGTTCCAAAACCTAGTAATGAAACAACATCAAATCTCCTCGAAAGTATAAAGGTTTTTGGTCATGTTGGCACCTTCAGAGGACAGTGGTTTCACAAAAAACAAGTCCCTTTATCTATCAATAATAGTAAAAGGGCAAGGAGTAGCTTCTGACCTGCTAGCCCTGAGTACATATCACCCCTGTACTATAATCCTCACCCTCTTCTCCAGCTTCATTGGGAAATATTACATTCCTGCCCCAGAGCTCAGTCTTGGGTTTTTATTTCTAATTCAAATCTCTTTATATGAAATAAACTTATTCATATCTCCTGATTGGCTAAGTAAAAATCTTAGCTCACCATCAACCCAGATGTGCTAGACACTGACTCCCATACTTACCACTAGCCCTGAGAGTTTGCACCCAGGAAGAAGCTTTATTTTAGAAGTGAAACATCTATGCATCTGTGCAACACTTGAATTCTGGTCTGCAATGAAGACTCTCAGATGGTGGGATGACACAAAATAAACTATTTTTTCATCATCTTTGCTAGATTTGGATGCTTTCCCCATATACGAGCTCCTCCTGCCATATTCATTTGCATGGTTCTACAGAGTTTTCCTGGTATTGTGAACAGGGCTCAAGCCTGATCCACGGCAACCTCCAGCAAAGCAGAGTTAGCGCCCCAAGAGAGATGGCAAACAGCCAACAGAGACAACATCAGCTGGAAAACAGCCTGGGGGGACTAAATGGAAGTCGTGAACCTTTTGGTTTCACCTGGGAGCTAGCTGGGAAATCAGTACATGTCTTCCCTGTCGACAGTGGTGTGTTATTCTAAAGAGCTGGTCTCCAATTCTACTTTTCCAAATGATCACAGCCTTTCCTCAATATACCTCCTACTGTATAATGAGAACATATTCTTTCCATCCATTTTACTTACAATGACTTAGAGAAATAGCCTTAAGAAGGTTATTCCCAGGAACTGTAACCACCCCCTCAGAATAGCAGGTTGTTGAGTTAGTGCTGATGAGTCAGACGGGCTTTTTAATTCTGTTCTAAAAGGAATCACCACAACAGTGGAGAAGGGAGAGGAAAAATAAAAAGGGAATCGAGTGGAAAAGGCTTCCACCGTCTGATGATTCATGCACCATCAGCGTGACTCACCCAGCATTACTCTGCCATTAAAACATGGAGACTAGGCTGATTAGTCACAGTAATGAATTTTTCAAGAAAGGATTCTCCCCTATAAATAATGATGACTTTGTCTGGATAGTGTTAGTGTGACTCACCTTTCCAGCATGCCGGGCAGCACCAATCGTGTCATCTGCAAAAGGAAAACATTCGTGATGGCTGAGAATGCAGACACCAGGCAGCCAGAGACCGAGGGAAGCCTCCCTTCCTCCCAGAAGCAGCTGCCACCCCCTCCACCCCAGGCACGGCTTGGGGAAGCAGAGACCATACTTTGCGTAGGCAGTTTATTTTTATGCTACCTGGATAACTTGGCTCTGTCAAGTAGTGTGTGCACTGAATCTGGTGAACCCATCCAGCTAGTAGCACAAGAGTAAATAAAACAAATGTCCTCACCACTCTGCAGCATCCACGGCCTCTAAAGAACATTAAAACACAAAAGTACTACAGTACACGTACCATCTTTCTCTCCCTGCAAAATTCACCTGTTTTCCTCAAGACTGACTAAATTTGCCACCTATGCCAAGATTCAAAATATTATCCAATACCAATATTAGCCAATTTTAGGTAGGCTTACTGAACTGCTGAGTTTAAGACAAAAAAAATTATGGAGCAGCAAGCCCACTGACAGAACCAGTGAACGTAAGTTTCCTACATTATTACTGACAGAATATACTTAAGGACTCCAAAATATTTTTTGCTGATTACACAGATGTTTTCACACTCTAAAAACTACACCCCCAAGAGGAAAGTTGCCTGGCAAACCTCCTCGGGAAACTCCCTCCTTTATTATGACTCTGAGCAATCCATCTTCAAGCTGACTGAAGGATTCTCCAGAGCAGTAATCCTAAAACAAGATTCCCAGTTGCAGACAGAGCATCTCTGACAAGGGAGACAAATTAAGCATTGATCCAAACTTGGACAAAAATTTAATTAGTGTAAAATAGTTAATTTTCCCACTACTAATTACTACCATCCTAAAATACAATTCAAATCCAAAACTTCTGCCTTCCTGAAATAGCACCAAAATGCTGCTTGTGCCAAATTCTGCTCTGCCCTGCCCCAATTAACCCTATGTGTAACTGTCACTGACACCAAAGACAGATCACACAAGAAATATAACCTGCTACCACTTTTGACATCTAAAAGGTGTTCCAACAAAGTTTTTGAGAACATGGGAGGTGGGTAATAAAACACTAAAACCAGCACACACCAAAACGTAGTGATACTCCCACTGATCCCAAATTACTTTGATAGCTTAAAATAAAACATTGAATATTTGAATAGGATGGGAAAAAAACCACACACAAAAGAAATCAGCATATACAGGCACACAAAACACCTGTAAGCACTTTCATTACAAAGAAAAATTTTACTGTAGGAAACTACTCATTTTATTATTACCACTGCATTAGCCCTTACATATGACTCAATGTGGGTTTGAGGTTTTATTGTTTGTTTGTTTTTATTTTTTAATTATAAAACATACCCTTTTCAGGAATAAAGGAGAAAAAAAACACAAAAGAAAAAAATCTCAGTTGATTGCAGCTGACACACAAAGAAAATGCTAGAGAAGGGCTGTGTTTTGCATTTTATTGGCATTTCTCCCTTAGAATAGATTCTGCCATCAGCCACACTGCATGACAGTTTTGATAAGGGACTGTACAGGCAGAAGTTGAACAGGCCTTCCTTTCATGAAGTCAGCTGTTGACACACTTAGCTGTCAGCACTGCCCCAGAAGTCAAACTAAGTATTCAGAACTGATAAGCATCAACAAACTAAACAGATCTGATGCATCTTCAAAAAACCCTCCAGCATTAAGTTTAAGCATACATGAGCTTTTCCATACACTAATGCTTCAAAAGAGATGTAAAAACAACTATTTATTTTAATCTTAAAGGATAAAGAATGATTTGGGCTAATTTTAAGACTAGTTCAAGACTGGAAGAGCTTTTATCTGATCCAAGTTTTATGATCTCTTTCACATATCCCTTGGCAAAAAGCAGCATACTGTTTCTTGCCTCTCAGGGCAGTGTAATGCTGCATATCATCTCCACAGACTGGCACAAGGACACGGACTGGAATTGCCTTCCCTTAGGCAACCCATAAATGACCTGAAAAACCAGCACACAATTTCCCACTGTAGTGTAGAGAAGACCCCACGTTTGAAACTTTGTCATAAATCCACACAAATGTATTCATGGTCTAAATCCAAATTGCAACCCACCAAGCAGCTCTAACAGTCTATCATGAACCTGCTGGCTACTAAAATATGCTACAATAATTGGTGGATTACATAAAATAAAAAACGATTGACAGCTTAAATATAGCAATAGGTACACAATTTGGAGAGAAATCGAGAAGTCTCTCACTACCAGCTGTGTTAAATGGTTTGTTTCTGAAGTTCAGTTGGACAGGCAATCAATTTTTTTCCCTTCCACAGAAAAATTCTGATGGCAAAACTGGATTTCATAGTCAACATCACCTTCCTTTTGTTTTACTAAAATTCTTATTCTGAGGGAAATTCAAAATTCTGTGAAATAAACCAAAAATTTCTATCAGCATTTTTACACCTTGTGAAAAAATAAATCTATGACTATTCAGTATCTTGATGTAAAAATAGTGTTATTTTTAAAGAGCAAGATAACAGAAGGCAGTGCTCTGAGTCAGACTCACCTGACCCAGCCAACTGCACACTCAAAGTGCATGATTGGAAAAATGCTGGCAGGGTATTCTGCAGCCATACTCAGGTCTGGCAATTTTATACACTGTACACACATGTAAAATATTTTCAGCATTAATTCAAATAAAACAATTAATAGCAGAAATGTAGTTGCATCGCTAATAATGGTGTCAGTGGTGTCCACCCCTGTTTGCATTTTATGATACTTATCCAAAACAGCCAAACTGGTTAACACTTGTCTTCAATAGCTTTAATCTCAGACATGCCATTATGAAAAATGGCAGTTCAAAACCACAACATTTAGAACTGAAAAAATATCTCAAATATCTAAAAAATTCCAAATTTTAGCTAGGTCTTGTTTAGATATAGTCAGTTGTGTAATGGTGTGTATTTCATAAAAGGCAAAGCCTTGCAAGTCAATCTATAGGAATTTGCATGAAGGATGTCAGAGAACTTCACAGTAGTGTTTATTTCTTTAAAGGCAATTTCACACAGGTAGAAGGAAGCGTCAGGAAACCTAAAGCAGAGGCTGGGAGCTACCCTAAAAAGAGTGTCTTCAGCTGGTGATTACTGAACATGGTTAGGCTTCCTTCACATAACCTTTTTTCTGAAGGAATACTATTTTCCACAGACTACTACAGTTGAAAATATTAATGTTCCCAAGACTCTGAGGACTCAGGTAATTCCAGGCAAGTAGTTAGGCTTGCCATGAAAACTGCCAGCTCATCCAAAACAAAGCATTTTTTTCTTTCTGAAAATTTGCATTAGAGCAGAGTGAGCATGTACATCTGACAAATTTGTTCAGGACAGGCTACTCAACATCAGAAGTTGTTCATCTTTGATAATTTACAGAGTCTGGCTAAAAGTTATGTTTAGCACACAACCATGAAGAGTGGTTGCTGCACTCTATTTTTTGTGTGTTTTCCAATTATTTCACACACACACATAATGCTACCATAGAGTCTGGGGTATAGCACCTTTGGTTTGGAGGGCTGCCTTATTTTTAAGTCACCTTCTTTCATACCTAACCATCCAGATCTCAAGCTCCAGGATGCTCAAGGCAAATGACTAACTTAAGGCAGAGATTGATTACAGCCCAGTTCAATAATCTTTTATAGGCAGCTATCATTTCTTGATGTCCTTTTATCTGCAACTGCATTTATTACACTCCTGGCAAGCACTGGTTGCATTGTCCACTCTTCCTCATCAAACCTGTCCTCTACCTTCTAATTGTGGAGAAAGTAACACCACTTTTACCCTAAAGAAGCAAAGATTCCTACTTGCAAATTTCTTGTGTGCACAGACTTATGGCTTAATTTATGTTCTAAAGTAGGCACTACAATTAAAAGCTGCTATTAGAGGACTAACAAATATAGTTGGAAGTTATAACCATGGATTTCCAGTGATTTTTCTTCAGAAGAAAACCTCCCATTCTTAGTTATCATGGCATTGTAGTCTTTTCTCAATCTGGTCCAAGCGATAGCTCAGAAATAGGGCCTTTGGAAAGAATAATAATATGCAAAATTTTTAATCTCTTTTGAGTCACGTTACTCAGACTACTAAAATACAGCAGGAAAAGGTGAGGTAAATATTCAAAGTCATCCTTCAGACTTTATGGGCCCCACAACTGTTAGACAATGCCAGAAATCTAATACCACAGTTGTATATTTAGAGACAAATAATTCCATGATGTTACAACTGCAAGTCATTCCACTTTGAAAGGGTAAAATGATACCCTTTCTCTAACTTAGGGCTATAGAAATGCAACAAAGGGTGAGGCTTGAGAATTTGGAGAAGTTTGCTACAGTGTTATGCAGCTAAGAAGCTTCCCTCATTCACAAACCTGGGGTGAAATTATGACAACTCATAGCAACAACTTTTTAAAGATCAGGAATTCCCTGTGGGGCACCCCCTCATGTACAAAAACATCACTGATACCATGAGGCAACTCAAGAGTGTCTGGGCAGAGGATTCACACAAGTTCACAAATGCAGTAGCTGTTTAACAAAGTTAACTGGCACCCTTGCCTGCAGACACTACACTGAAAAACTAAGGACCTGTTCTCATGCACTGGTAGTTAAATTGATTGTGAGGCCTATTCTCAGCATCTACAAAGTTTTTTGATGTGTCTCTTGAAACAGTAACTTCTTAATGCAGCTTATACCCCAACCCAAACAATAATTATTTCTATTTGCAAAAACTAGCAAGTAAACCTGACATCAGCTCAGCTCACACAGTAACCCATGTGGCCACGTCAGGGGCACCAGACATACAAAGGGAACTATGAAAGAAAGTAACAAGCCCCGTTCACTTTCAGTGACGTTCCTCTGAGCAACAGTTTCAGAACAGAAAGTTTTCCCTATTTAGAGCCACAAACTTTTTGAGTCAAGTTAAAAAATTAAAACTCTCAAAAAACCTGTATTTCTCCTCTTGCCTTTTACACAGAACAAAGACTGCGCAAATAATAAGGCTGAACTTGCTCTTTTCAAGAGGCAAAATACATGTTTGTGTCAACCCCAAATCTACAGAAAGCCACAGAACTTTAGGATTTCCTGAATTTCCCCAAGTTACTTGTACTTTGAACAAGAATTCCCAGTGCTTCTCTGACTATTGCTTAAAAATATTTACCACAGCTACATTTCCCTTGATCCGGCTTTCTGTGTATCACACTCCCAGGTTCAAAGTCAGCAAGGTGGGAAACCACAGCATTGAACTTCTCCCTCTGGACCATCTGAATCATATTCATGACCACCTTCAGAGGATGCTTACCCCTTTTCCAAGAAATGGCAACTGCCCCTCTCTGTTTTAAACTTATATTAGGTACTTAGCTAAATCATAAACCCCTCTTTGATTATGACTTTGAATATAAATGTAAAAAAAATCTCTTGACTAGACTGGAATACACATACACAGAGAGTGATCTCTTCTTACAAGTCAGTGTTGCCACTGTCCTCAGAGTTACGTTCCACTTACGTGACCCTTTACACAGCAAATAGAAAAATTCACATAGGGTCCTTGCAGGGGACAAGCATCTAGCACCTGATTTCTGGTAAGGTACCTTTACAGATGTGGTATTAGGTTGCACTAGCCCAGCTGAACACACGTTGGAGAGAGAGAGAGATGTCATTTCCTACTGTCTTTTCAGGATTGCTGCTCCCCAGGCTTTTCTTCTTTCTACACACAGGTCTGCATAATAATATTTCCCCTCTCACAAATACACTAACTTCCGCTCCTCCTTTTAATTTCATATTGGTTGTGGGTTCTGTTGTTGCTTTCTTTCCTAAACTCACAGTTTCAGACTTTGTAGTAGTTATTCCCATGTCCTGCCTGAGATTTACAACGTGGTGGAAATTCTCTCTCTTCATGGATGAAAAACTCTCACTATTCTTCCATTAGAGGCAGCTAACGCCAGATCTCTCAGGTCAACATGGAGAATTTATGTATTTTGAAGTCTCGAGAAAATTAAAAGCATCTCAAATATGACAACAAATATCCTTGATGTTGTAAGGCCTATTAGCCTTTTGTATTGACACTCAGCATAAAACACGAGTAAAGTCATCAATGTGAAGACGTCCACAGCCACAAGGGATGTACATGTACATAATTTACCCTCCCGCTTCATCTGAGTTTCACAATTTCCAAGCGAAGCCTGGCCTGCAAGCCTAAAATTTGCATCCCCCCACAATATAATAGCCTGCAAACCAATTCAGCTCCTTGATTAACCAACCGCTAAGCCAGCACTCCCTCAACTATTTAGTCCTTTTCATTTTTCAAGAGAACATAAGTTAATGCCTCACTCCCAATGCAATTGGCATATTGTGATGCTGCAAAAGAAATAACAAACTTGCAGTTCCTTCCATACCAAGTAACTCTTGCAGCTTGCAAAGGAGAAACAAGGGCTCCCTGAAGCATTTGAAGCTATTCTCTGTGCTCATTACCTACCCACACTTTCACTGGACAGCCATTCTAGCACCCTTGGCTTTCAGAACGCTAAGCCAATAGCCAAATCAAGTTTGTTTTCCAAAGTGAAACTAAAGGCTGCAAAATACAAAGATGAATCAACTCAAGAAGATGAAGTTAATACAAAGGAACTATGATTAGAACTATACAGAACAACTCTAATTTTGATTTCTCAACACTTGCTGTTTAATGAAAAAACCCAGGGATTTTGACCTGACATTTCACTCAATGCTACTAATATTTGTGTCTCAAAATGGAACAAGATACCCAAAAGTTATAATACAATCTCACATTACCAACAATCATTAAAGTTCTGCTATTTAAAACCCTCAAGAAGCTTGAGATGAGATTATGACAAGAATCATGAAACTACATATACTACCTCATCTTCCTCATTTATTTGTCATTTCAATCCTTGTATATGACTACATTAAGTCTCAAGTTCTCCTGAGAAAATATCACAAATGAAAAACCTTCATTCTATTTATGGCATCAAGACCCTAACACTTTTTTATGTATATTATTATTCTGCACTGCACATCACCATAAAGATGTGATATTGCCCAGACTGCTTAAAATGCATCTGCTTTGGCTGAGGGACAGGGTAGTATTGTGTCAGTTTTTTTAACCAATATTTTAAAAGACATGAGATTTCCAACATGTTCTAAGCAGTTTTAAATGCATTATCATCAGTGATGTACAGGGTGCTTTAAAGGCACATCATGGTAATCAACACTTCCTGCCAGACAGAGTGAACCCCAAAACTGCATGATGGCATCCATGGGTGATCTAATCCAACAGTGCTCTAAGGACACGATGGGGGCAGGCACGGCAGCATGGAACAGGATTTGGGAAAGACACAGGTTTTAAAAGGTCTGACAGGAAACAAGTTCTCAAAACATCTGCAAAAATTCCATAGTATTAGATATTTTGTAGCTGGGAATAATACTAAACAGCAGCAGGACCAGCTAGGCTAAACATTTGTCCTGTGAGGTGAAGATGGAATCTTCTCTCTCAGTGTACCCCTTCTTACACACTGCATATCCCCTAGGAAATCCAATGAGCTGACTAATGAAGAAAAAGATGGATCAAAAAGTTAAGGGATGAGCATTATGCTTCAAAACTGCCTATACTTACAAAGCAGATTTCAACATTTCTGCAGAATCAATCTGCTAATTATCCTGACTTTCCCACTTCAAGTCCAAGGGGTGTTTCAGCCAGAACTGGAGTTGCTTGACACGCACACCAGAAGAGCTGTGCTGTCCAAAAGGTGCTGCTGATGGCATATGGTGCAGGCCACTGAGAGGACAGGGGATATCATCACCTTTTGTACTCTGAGAAAGGTTTGTCCAAAAGGCAAGGAAGTGGATGCCAAATCTCTAGAACGTAACAGTACAGGTTATATGACACCTCTGATGAGGATCTGGAGATACTGTGGGTAGAGCCTGAATGGGTAGTAGCTTTGCCTCTCCTGTACTTTCACATTTCAGCTTCTTGCCTAACAACTTTGTGCTCTCTTCTATCACAAACTTCATGTTTTTAGTCAGACAAGAAGGGAGAATAGTCGTCTTATTGTTTTTTTAAAAAAACACACACATAGATATATATTTACACACGTATATATAAGAGATGGTATCAATCTCAAAAACAGAACTAAATATTCACATGATTACATCCTAAAAGTCTAAGTAAAAAGATATACAGACTTTTCTTAAGTTGGTTTTTTTTATACCAGGATTCTCTAGTTCTATGGGTTCTCCCGAAAAAGTGTCTTACAGATGGCACACATCTCTAATGTGCTCTTCTCCCCAAAACACTAAGCATCTGGTGTGCCTCCTGTTTAATTACACAACACACTCGTGCAGGAGAAAACATTTTCAAGCTTGGAATCTTACGCTTTAAGTCTGATTAAATGCAGTACCAGGAGTTGTTCACAGTCAAGAAAAAAAGTTGTCAAACAGAAGCAAAAGCACTATTAACACACAGCAAGCAGATCTTCAGTAAGTTTCTATATGTGCAAAAATAGCCATTTTAAAACGTGAAGAGGTTGAGAGGATGCAAATTTTACGAGATGTATGACAATTTTGTTAAATTGTTGATGAACACTGACACTACAAGTGAAGCATTAGTTTACTTAAGAACATGGTTATCTGCATCCCCTGAACTTTAGGCGTATGCTGAGTTAAATTATTACTCTACCCTCCTATCTTCAGAAATACATACTGAAGTAGTTCATCTGTGTAACTTTTTTACTCTAACAAAATGCTCCCGAGGAAGACTGACACCCCAAATTCTTTTATCACTGAATAGTGCACTCCCTCTGCTGGCACAGCACAGACCTCACACCTCAGCAGAGGAGGGTGCATGACACTCCTTCAGATGCACACCTGATGCAGCTCTGTTAACTTAAATTACTTCCTTAAGAGAAAACTCATTAATAACTGACTTCTCTGATTAAATCTTGCAGGGGGACAAGAAGAGATCATGGGCTGTACTTCTCAGTTAACCAGAAAATCTGTACTTGTCAGTCATTTTCCAGGTGAAAGGCTTCTGAAGGTTCACTGTTACAAGTAGTTCTGATGTGTCAGATAGAACACATGTGAAGTAAGAGCTTGCAGCAGTAAGCTGACACTACCAACTCCCATTCAGTCCTGCAATGGCTGCATTTTCAATGTTTGTCTATATTTTAATAAAGTGTGGAATCTTATTAAAGCATCATTTTAAGAGGTGCTGTGCCTCCTCACATGGAAACCAGCGTTTAGACTCCCCAAAAGAACTGTACTAGATTAATTAGTATTCAACTGAATCAGAAGTGCTGCAAAAAAGTCAAATCTTTTGAGCCATCTTTGAAACTTCTAATATTTTAGCTCTGAGGCAGAAGGTAATAAAGATACACTGTTGTGCATAAGAAGGTTTAGCAGTGAATAGTCACGAGTTTCATCAGCACACACTGGTAATACACTAACAGCATCCCTGTGATGTGTAGGCAGCTATTCTCTCTGTCCTTTTCAAGCTTGGATATACTAGGATGAAAATCTCATTTTTGAATGGACCTCATGTTAATGAACAAGAGAACAACCATATGTTTTAGCCTGAAGTCATGCTGAACTCTTCTCAATAAAACCTTGCGTTTAAATATCAAAAAGTGACGGTAACTTCTGAAGTAAAGTTAATGCATGCTTCTGTGAGTTTGGTTTTCCTTCTTGCTCATATATTTTGCAAAAAATATTCAAGTGCCTTCTCACTACAGTGTACAAAACCCTAGGCATGCAGAGATAAGGGCTGCCCACCCCAAGAAACACAGATGCAGGGGGAGAAGAATGAAGCATTTATAAGGATAGAAGAACAATTGTGAAGAAGCATTAAGTGCTGTTTTATGTACTTACCTTGCTCCTTTCAAACAGCTAATAGGCATCTTTGCAACAAATTATATTTCACACAAAAATCAGAACAGTCCAATATGACAATCAGAACCCCTGGGTTTCTCCAAGACAAAAAGTGAACCTGTAGTCTAACAGGTCAAAGTAATTCCCTCAGACAACTGAATCTTGTTTTCTGGTTTTGAATGATCAAGAAGTGTTGGTAACTTACCTTACAAACAGACGCGATGTTAATGTTAATCATTTTGTCGATCGTCTGCAAGAACACAAAGTTTTGGGGTTTACTCATTTTAAGTTATTTGAACAGTATTTATACATCCTCTGGGTTTAAGTGCTGGGATAAATTATCTGGCTTTTCTCCTTGCCTACCTGCTTAAGTTTCAGGAACAGTGATAGGCTTTCAAAGCAAAGTCTGTAAATTGCTCTTGGTCAGGTCTCATCTTTGATTAGGGACTTGCATTAATACAGAACAACACAGGTGTATCACACTGACACTCCATTTTCTAACACTATTTATAATACTTACAAACTTTAATAAATTCTTATATTTCACACGGTTTAAAATTACCTACTGTAGTTTACTCTTCACTATTTTAGTGACTTTAAGTTTATTCAGCAGGTTAAAAACTGGGAGGTTTTTTTTGCTAAACATTATGAAGCGTATTTGAAGGTGAACCAAACACCAGATGTATTTAACAACACTTAAGCAGAAAACACAAAACCACAGTGGAGCCAGTGAGCTGAAAGAAAATTATGCACCAGTGAAATTGTTCACAATCAATTTTCGATGTATCCGGGACAATCAAGATTGTCCCTACATTATGAACTGCCTTAAATGGTCACATTTAAGTTTTGTAAGTGTAGTGGAATATGCAGCTTTCATCCATGAAATTGCTTCCTCCCCTTCAGTCACATAAGAAGCCCCCCAGCACAAGCTAAAGCAGCTCATAAACAACAGCCAGATGAGACCAGGGACAGGAGCACAAGCAGCAGGGAAAAGTAAGTAAAGAACACCACCAAAAAGCAAGACTGCCATCATCAGCATTGTGTTATGCTTATAGAAATCTCCAAGCTTTTGAACACTTTAATCAGAAAACCTCGTTATGTGGGTTCCTTAACCAAACCTAAATACTTCTGTAGTATTTGCTAACCACAGTAGAACACTAGAAGGTACCACAAAAGCACTTACCTTCTCCACCTCTGGAATATCAATAAAATATTCCGGATAAGCATAGGACATTCCCACATTGTTAACTGAAAGAAAAGGATGAATCAGATCACTTCGGATGCCCCCTGATTAGTAACAATTTTCAAGCAATGAAATGCTTAAAACGTTGCATCTAAGACATTCTGCTTTGGCCAAGTTTCCTTAACTATAAATATGCCGGCACACACGCAGTGGAATGCGGGAGCACAGGGACAGGTCATTTTAATGTGGAAGCGTTAATCCTCCCATTGTTTACAAGTTGCCTTATTTAGCACCTCGCACCCACGTCCCACAGCGCGGGGGCCGGAGGGGGCACGACACCGCCCCTGCCACCACCGGGGGTGTCTGCGGGGTGTCGAGCCAGAGAGCAGCTGCCTGGCGGGACAGCAGGTGAAGCCGTTTCAGACCCTTTTTTCCCATAAATAAATAAATACA
>VYXD01003249.1:10091-73155 GCA_013397195.1 Hylia prasina
TTTTTTTTTTTTTTTTTTTTTTTTTTTCCACTATTTGTATAAGAAGTACAACAGACCCAGTGGCAGCAGGTAGGTCCATACTTGGAATAACTTTTCCCAGTTGTTGTTATAAGTAGTATTATTTGAAAAGAAAATTTCCTTCAGAGTTCACAATTTATTAGGCACCGGAGGGCACTCTGCTTGGTTTCTTTCCTAACTTTTTTTTCGATGATCAGAAAGGTTTTTTGGTATCTAGCAGGCTAAAGCCTTTCTAGATTCAAAAAACAGCTTTTCAGTTAAAAGTAGGCCATTTTTTGCTTCCCTCCCATTGTACCGGTGTCCAGACCTCTGAAAATAAATCAGAGGCATTTCAGCAGCTGGCACAAAGGGTTGGTAATGCTGGGGCAGCCCTACTTGTGGTCAGATTCTGAGGGCCAGCCTCCTCCTGGTGACAGCAGACACAGTGCTACAGGGTCTCACTGGGCATTGGAGGGACCTGAGAAGCCCAGTGTACAATGATGTGGGGTTTGGTCCTACCATCTTGTGTGTAGGCTCATGAAGGTTGTGTATGTGGCACTTGGGGACATGGTTTAGTGGTGGGACCTGGCTGTGCCATGTAAACAGTTGAAGCTGAAGATTTTAGAGAGGTTTTCCTGCCTGAACTATTCTAAAATTCCCTATGTCTGCGATTCTGTGAATATAGACACAGTATGAGCATTCCTGCTGGCTGTGGCTACATCCAGCCCTGATAAAGGTATCATGAAACTCAGTTTCTTCATGCTGAAATAACTTACTAAACCCCATTTTCACTATGGCTAAGCATGGTTTAAAAATGGACCCAACTGAACCTGGTGAAAAGGTTTGTTTCTAAACTCATGGAGGTATGTTAACATCATGCTTCACACCACTGAGATATACCTTACAGTGCTGCCTGTCATCTCTGTTGGTCTTCTGGTAATTCTCCTTTGAGTCCACATTCATTTAAGGTTTATTCCCCTCTCTGTAGAAAATGCTTCTTCCCTGTAATCCTATTTCATAATCCCTTCCATGACTGTTCAATTTATATTGCCTTGAACCTCCCATGATCTTCTGCCGAGCAGCAGTCATATCTCTGCAGGCTTGCCCAGCCCCACTCTCTCTTCTGTCAAGAGGCAAACATCTCAGAAACATCCCTTTCCTTTCCTACTCTTCCCATACACAATTCAGACAGAGCTGCAGAGCCTGACAGAGGACAGTCAAATTGCACTGGTGCCATGGAAAGGATACCCAGTGGTTATTGCTGCATTGTAATCCTTGAGGAAAAATGTCTCTGTGAAACCTGTAATTCACACTCCATTGCTTTTAGGAAGATGAGGAGGACCTGACATTAATTCCTCCTGCACTTCTGCTGACGTTTTCTCAATGCTGCCTCCAAGGCATGGTAATGAAAGACAGTTTTTAGTGTTTTATAGAAAAGTCTATACAAATTAGGTTAGGGAAGTTCCTCTTCCACATGAGATGATGTGATGTACTCTCTGTACTCCCTGTTGGTGAAAATGGGCCTGCAGCATTTTGCAGACCCTGACCAGAAGAGACTGAATTGTTTTACAAACACTAATTTTCCTGATTTGTGCCTCAGCAGCATGGACAAGCCCTGTCTCTCTTTCCCAGGCTGTCTGAGGAGTGGGAAGAGCAGTGGCTGAGGGGCTGAACTCCAGCACTGTGGCCTCCAGCCCAGGGATCCAGCCCCCAGTGCTCCCCCAGGAGCATCACTGTGCTCCCAACAGCAGTGGAAGGATTTCTGCCTTTTGAATATGGGTTAATTAGTGCTCCTCTGTTTAAAATTGCTCCATTTCTGAGTCCATCAAAGTGTATGAAAACTTTGTCACATGTTTTATGGGGATTAGAAGGTAGCATAATTTATATAAGATATGGAAAAATGATACAGGTAAAGGAAGACATTATTCTAGAATAGAAACCATTAGCACAAACAGTAAAAATTACACTTTTTAAAAAAATCTATTTTAAGAATTCATATATGTATTTTTGGGCCTCATTCTCTCTTCTAGCACCACACAGTGCCATGGCAGGACTCAGCTCCATGACAGGATGCACTGGGCTTGTTGTGCAAAGCCTTGGGTGACCTGGAAGCATTTTCCTTCTTGCAGGGCAGGTGAAAGCTGTCAGGAAACATCTGGTGGTGGGGGTGGTCAGCTCCATGAGTTTCTTCTGCAGCAGCTTCAGCAGAAGAGAGGAGGGGATGATCTGTTTGAAGGGACTCTGTAGGTGGTGCAGAACGCACATCTACCTCTTCCTTTTTTTCCCTGAGAAATAAGTGGAGATAATTAATCAGGAAAAACAGCACAGTGGGTTGTAATTGTTGCCGTTCCTCACTGAGCAGGCTGTTCAAACACATAGTACTTTCTGCCAGGACCAGATGAAAATTTATTGTCTAAATGCACGAAAACATATTAGGAATCCAAGCAGATTTTCTTTGCATGAAAATAATAGTGGGTGAAGTCAATAAAATGTTATGCTGTAGGAAGAAAACTCAGGAGATCCTTGTGTAAATGAGAATTAGTTGATTCAGGATGAGCACATGCTGAATCTGTGCATTCCCCTTGATCATCACTGCGAGTCTCTGAGCTGACCAGGAACCTTGCTGCCTCCACTGGCAGGGCAGGCTCTGCAAGGCAAGAAACAAACAGGAGAATCACAGAATCATTTGGGTCAGAAAATTCCTCTAAGATTAGGTTGGAAAAGTCCTCCAAAATCGTTGAGTCCATCTGCTAACCAAGTACTGCCATGTCCAGCACTAAGCCATATCCCCAAGCCACAATCTATATGTCTTTTAAATCCCTCCAGAGATGGTAACTCCACCCTGGGAAATCTGTTTCAACACTTGACAACCCTTTGAAGTGAAGAAAATTTTCCTAATTTCCAAACTAAACTCCCCTGGAGCAACTTTAGGTCCTTTCTTCTTGTCCTATTACTTTTAACTTCTGAGAAGAGGCCATGCAGAGGGAAAGATCAGAATAGCAGAAGGCTCATTGGAAGGCAGTGAGGACCCAATACTGATAAGCACTGATTATTGTTTGTTAAAGTCTAGCCACCAGTGTCAGTAGAATTTCCATTTATGTGAACATTCATGATATGCATATTGGCCCTTCCCTGTAAAAGTGATGTTTAAGGCAGACTCTTGGTATGAGGCTATCACAGCTTCACCAGGACATGTGGGAGCCACTCAGGAAGACAAGAGACGATGCTGGATGCTGGGGATCTCTTGAAGTCCAAGCCACCTCCTTTGCACCAATGAGTGGGAGCATGGGCTATCATGTTGTCTGGTTTTAAGGCAAAACTTTAAAATCTGATGTTAATTTGTCTCATCTTGCCCATCAATGACATTTCAATCATGAACAGAAATTTGTGAAAGTACCCTGACACCAATTCTTATTTTTAAAATTGCACTAGAGAAGCCAAATAACAGGAACATCTAGGGTCAGCTGGCAATTACCTGTGTTCCAAGATATCATCCTGCTTCAGCATCTGATCACCACCTTTGCAACTCCTTTTCAGGCCAAGGCTACATGCTATTCTAACTACCCAGGAAGTTTGTAACAACAAGAGATGTCCCACTGGCAAAGAGATAAGCATATCTGAATTCATTCTAGAAGTTTACCTCATAGTTCAGCTCATTTGCAGGTGGCCGTACAAACCTATTTGTGTGGTTACAACTGCAGCTCTGCTTACCATGGTTATACATGGACTGGTTACAGCATGAAGAAACAGAAACAGCGAGGAAACATCCTGGGAATGTTCTGGTTTAATAGCTCCCTTCTTTCCTGGCTTTGTGGTGGCTTGCCAAAACTGGTACCCTTCACTAAGCATCATCTGTGGGGGTTTGTGAGGTGGAACCCTGGGCTGGTGCCAGCTGCAGAGCTGGGAGGATCAGTCCATTCATCAGAACAAGGGATGTGGGAGTGCATTAGTCATTCCATACCCTTGACATGGGGTCAGGGATGATCTCAGGCATCAGCAACTTTCATTACCTTGAAAACCCTGATTGCCAGTCCAAAGCATGATTCCTTGTTTGCAGAGATAATGTCAACGGCTGGAATAATTCATCGACCTGATCCAAATGGAAAAGTAAACACTTTATTTCCATCCAGAGATCTGTTTGCTAGGCTGTAGTGCTTGTGACACACTGGAGGATGAGATCACACGCATGAAATATTTCAGTTCCCACTTCGATTGTCCTTTGCAATGGAAATTCTCACCTCTGTTTTAACTATAAAACCCTTTTAGGAGACAGATAATCCACAGTTCTGACTCAGACCACTAAGGGCATGTTGAGAAATAACTTTCATTTCCCAGAAGACTAATTTACGTCAGCAAGCAAGAAGATAATCAGAGTCATAAATCTTTCTCTGTGTCCATATCTCCTGATTGCTTTAAAAATATTAGGACAATACTTTCTATACCTTAACCAAATACAGAAATTTGGCTTGGTTTTCCTAAGATCTGCAGAGCATGGTAGTTAGGATGGTTTATATCTCTCTCATTTCCAGCAGGCTGGAATTAAGCATGGCCTGTAAATTATACATGACTTTTTAACTTTCATGAATCCCATAATTTTACTTCATTGATCAGTTCTTTACCATAATTGGCAAGAACCCATGAGGAAATGGATGTTCTACATCAGGGGAATGGGAATTTTATTGATGTAGTATTGGGAAAGCAATAGGCATGATTAGCAAGCTAAAATGTTCCTATCCTTGATGTTTCTTTGAGAGCAGTGTTAGTGTCCTCCTGCCTGCATTTTACCTGGGATCTTCATGGGAGTTAGAAAACATGCTCTATTTAATATTTATAGGGAAGCTATCTTATCTATCTAGCCCTCTATTAATATTAGCCAAGGTAACCATGTATGTTCTCTCTATTAATATTAAGGACAGTGAACACAAGTGTCAGTGCAGGGATTCTGAAGATTTTCCTTAGGAGTAGCAGCCAATTTTTCCCTCTCTCTCGATCTTCTTTCCACACACTTCCTGAATAGGCACACATGGCCAACTGCAACACCAGACTATTCTGCTTGTACCCATACTGGAGGAACAGCAGTTCCTTTCACTTTAGGAGAAACAAACCAACTGTGAATAATCTGGTTAATAAAGGCTGTATACTGAAATACAGCCTTTGCCCTTGTGTCAGTTGTAAATCACAAAGGCACAGAATCATTCAGGTTGGAAAGAGCTTTAAGACAATCAAGCCCCGCCCCAGCACTACCAAGGCCAACACGGAACCAAGTCCTCAAGTACCACTTCTACACATCTTTTAAATTCTTCCCTGGGATGATGACTGCACCACTTCCCTGTGCTAACACCTAACAACCCTTTTGGTACAGATTTTTTTTACTAATATCCAATTTAAACCTCCTCTGGTGCTACTTGAGGCCATTCCCTCATCGTGTTGCTCACCTACTTGTGAGAAGCAACCAACTTTCCTCTTGCTACAACCTTTTTTCAGAGGGCAGTAAGAGCCCCACTGAGCTTCATTTTCTCCAGGCTAAATAAGTGCATCTCTCTTGGCCACTCCTCACCAGACTTGTGCTCCAAACTCTTCTACAGCCCTGTTGCCCTTCTTTACACATGCACAAGATTTAAGACACATCAACAGCTAAAAAATCAATGTCCAGAGAGGAGCCACAGCCATATCTCTGCTGTCCTTATTTTCTGATCATGGGAAAGCAGAAACGTATCCCTTTATTCCAAGGGTGTACACAGCCTTAATTAGATAAAATAGATTTCTTATAAAAATGTGTTGCAATGTGTTCTTCTAGGAGTGTAGCTAAGCCTAAACCCCAAATAACCTCTGGGGTGAGAATGGCTGCTTGGGAGCCCAGGCAAGTCAGTCGAACTCTCACATCCACACATGCCACAGGCTAGCTCAGCAAGGAGAAGAGGGAGGCTCTGGCAACCCAGATCAGTTCCAGCAGGTTTATTGTGATGCCGGAGTCACTGGTGCCAGAGGCCGACCCCAGCCCCGGTCTGGGGTTAAGCACAGGTGTCAGCAGCCAATGACCTTGGGGCACGATGGCAGAACAAGGGGCAGGTAAGGTCAGTGTCCTGTGGGGAAAACAGGGCTGGTCACTGGGGAAAGGAGAAACCAAGGGATTAGGGGCCTTAGGGGTGACCCCGCACAAACCAACAAATACAGAGCACCACTGGGAGGAGTTTTGCTCTTAAGGCTGGGGAGGTGACTATAGTCAATCCTGCCAAGGCCAAGTTCTAGGTGTTATCTCAAGGGGCTGCAGGGATTCCACAGGTTCCTGGTTGGCAGGGTGACATCAACCCTTTTATTGCTTTTAAGAGTGAGGACAGAGAGCCTTCCTGGTGGGCCACGTATCAGAGGCTTTAAGATGCTCCTCCAAAGGTCCTAATGAGCAATTAGAATAACAAAGTATTGAGGGTGACCTGTCATGACTCCAATTGTACATCTGTGGAGGTAAAGAGTCACAGGGTGAGGGCAGTTAAAGGAAGTTTAATTCTCTATATGCACCTCCTAAATAATTTTAATGTGCCATTTGCACTCCTTGCATTCTGCTTTGGGAAGACACCTGATTAGGCTGATAAAAGTGATTAGGGCAAGAGAGTCAATCCTATGTCAGTTATTGGGTGTCCATAATGAGATCAATTTTCTCATTTTATTTCCTACTCATCAATCAATCTTACGCTTTTTGGGTGTAAGTGAATTTATGTCCAACAGCAAAATGAAGATATTTAGATTTACTCTAATCAAATCTTGTACCAAGGTTATATTAAACTGCAGACAAAAATGGGAACTGTTCTAAAACATCTTAACTTGAAGTCTGCATATGGCAAAAATGCTCCTTATTCAAGTGTAACTTGCTTTAACTCTTCATTTTTCTCCAGAGTGCGCAGTAACAGAAATAGAAACATGGAATGACCTGGGGCCCTTTTTTAAAATTATCTTTTATTTTATTTTTTTAATTTTAAGGCGGAATTGGGGGAAAGAGCTTCAAAATAGCTCTTAGTTGATAAAAACCCCTTAATTGTGCTCTCAGAGGATGTTGGATTGGCTCACACCTCATACAAAGTACAGGTCTCTGTAGTTTGTATTAAAATTAAGAAAGGATTATTAGGAAAAGAAAAAGCAATTGCACACAAATAATCCTAAAAGTGAAGTACAGGGTGCATTTAGTATCCATACTGGCAGGGAAAGCTGATGTAATGCATCATCAGATAAAGCATTTCTGCAAAGACCCTGGAACCCAAGAGCAGATTATAGTAAAGTAAAATGGCAAAAGAGAATATAGTCTTCACCTGGTCCACAAATTTTTCAATTCTTTAGCAAATAAAGTCTACAAAGCAGAATCCTCCCTGCACCAAAAAACCCCTCAGAACAGAGTAGGGGGAAAAAGGGAAACAAACCCCCCTAATACAGAATGTGTGCAGTCCTGGGCCAAGAGAATCTGTTGTGAAAGCATCCTTGTGAAAGTATCATCAGCCTTCCTGGGACAGCAGCATTCACAGACAGCTATTTCCGAGTAAAAATCAAACATAACTTCCTGATATTTAATTATTGGCCATTAATAAATGGTTTATGAGAAAACCGTTCTTTTTTACACATTGTGTGAGAGAGCACATGTCTTGATTTTCAAGTTTTTGGGAAAGCAGGGAATGCAGTGACCATCTGATTGAATTACTGACCATTTTCTTGGACATGGGGTATTAAAACTCTTTGCTTTCTTATAAATAACGCTTTTACAATAGGACTACCTGATATTACACAACCACAGCATCAGAGTGCACTCACCACACTTTTTCCAATGTGTTTGATCTTCACAGTAACTTTGTGACTATGCAGAACTCTTCATAAATATTTAATTTGTATTATTCTGCAGGCATAAGTGCCAGGGAAGAGTCAGAAAGTGACTCATTGTTTCTTAATAAGAGATGAGAGACAAAGGAGCTCTGGCGTCACAGTGGAATAGGGTTCTTTGTGCTAATAAAATCACCCAAAGATTTTAAAAAATCCTGTGGAATGAAAAAAAGTATCTCTTATACCATCCACAAGGGTATGTGTGACAAAACAAGCGCAACTGGCCTACTCTATAATAACAAAAAAAAATGTTAACAGTAAAATAATGGTAAAAACAACAGGAGTGATTTCTTTTGTCTTTGAAATGCTTTAGCTGCGATATCATGGATGGAAATAAGAAATAAACAGTGTGATCACACGTTAAAATAACTGACTAATCATTGAACACTTTATGCAAGGTAGAGCCATTCCTGTGTTCTTCTGGCACAATTTTATAAACTTGTGTTTATGCTCACATTTTTCTGGTATTTGTATTCAGCATTTTGGTGGCCTACAGCAAATTTACCATAAATGGTTAATTTCAGGATGGTCCTGAGACAATACCAAGCATTAGCTCAATCTTTTGAGTTTAGCTGGTTAAATGAGAGCGGATGCACTGACATTCTATGAAGATCCTGCAGGAAAAATTGGTGAAAAGATATTTTCCTGAAGTGAACTGTGCATGAGGGTTCCTATCCTATCCCATCCCATCCTCTGACTGAGAAGGTTACAACCCTCCTTCACTTGAGCCATATACAGAGATGGCTGAGCTGGCTATGATACTGCATGGGAAATTTATTTACTATTCATTTTAAAGTCAGTAAGAACATTTTTAAAAAACAAACAAACAAAACCAACCGACCAAAACCCAAACCAAAATAAAAACAAAAACACAACAAAAAGACCAAACATGTCTACAAATGGCAGCTGGTCAGTGGCTCCTGCAGGACATCAGCCACCAGAGCAGGGACAGCAAGATCTGCCTCCTCAAAGCTGCCTCTTGTGAATTCTTTTAACGTTCTTGAAGATGACTTCGAGACGGGTTTGGCTATCTTTTTTTCTTTTTCCCAGAGTTTGTGAAAGTTTCCGTTCCATAAACCAATAGAGATTTTATTGAAAAATGGCTATGCAAAGGATATATGAAAAAAATTACTAATCATCATTGCATCAGTCTCCTTGACTTATCCTCACTACCTGACACTTGCTCTCTCTGCATATGAAGGTTTTTCTCTACTTTACATACCATGGTATTAAATTGTGCCTTCAAGCTGAAGTTTGAGCAAGAGCCCAGGAGATAAATGGTCAGGTGTACCTTGCTAGAGTAACCATGTATTTCTATTTTTGGCTGGGCTACATTTTGAGTTGCAGCACCACCCGAAAGTGATGTCTGATCCGTGACAGTTATTGTTATGAATTGCTTTTGCAGATCTTTCAAGCCTGCAGGATGCTATCAATCCTCAGGGAAAGCACTGAAGGGTAAATTCTACATCAGTTCCCATTTTAATTTTAAATTAAGAGTGTCTTGATTATGTGGAGCTGCACATTAAATGAGAATTCACAATTTCATGAAAAATACCCTTTTGTTTCCGGTTTTTGTTGGTCCTGCTATCATTTTTCCTGCACCATGAGGTGCTGGAGAGTTTAACCCATTTCTTGGGGATCTGCCAAGTGCTGCTCAGCCTGAGGGGAGGGTTGAACGTGGGGATGCTCCTGCCTTCATGTGGAAAGAGCGGGCATTTTCTTTTACAGCCCCACTGAGTCACTAAGAAGGTTATCAGTCAACCTAGAAAAATGTGATTGCCTTCAGAAAAAGATTGTTCCCCATTATCCCCTCCCAAACAGATCAAAACCTGTGGTGATACAGCTAATGCATGTACTAGTGTTTCATGAACAGGGCATTATCAAAATAGCGTATCTTCATGTCTATAACATCTCAGGTGCGGCATAAAGAGAAGTGCAAATCCTTTAGGATGGATTAATTCTTCACGTTCAAATCAATCCTTCATTTGTTTTTATATCTGCTAAAATCCTGATTCAGTTTTATGCTGTAATATCACCATGACTCACTGGGTACTGCTGCTGAACGACTTTGCTTTGGGCTGCTGTGTAACCTTGGAATGGCCACAAAGATCAGAAGTTGTCCTTTTTTGGATGCATTGAAAATACAAACATTTGTAATATTTCAGGGGGCAGAGAGGCCACAACAAAAACAACAACAATAGCAAGGTAAATTGCCTGAGCTGTTTTACCAGCCAAGAGGATAGCAACTTTGAGGGCAGATCAGTAAAACCTGAGAGGCTCTGCCAGCACAATGGATGAGTGCTAACAGCAGGGCCAGGCAGGCAGACAATTTGCAGCCTATTTGTAAAACTCCTTTTTGGCTCAGAGAAGGTCAAACTCCAAGGAAAAGATGGGTTTTGAGTGGTGTCTTTGGTCCTGCATGGCCTGAAGCTGGTAAGGGAAAAGATCCCCAAAAGGATCCTGGTGACATCCTTGCCATACCCGCTGCCTGTGGCCTTGCTGTTTTCCAAGGGATGGAAATTGCCTGTATTGCCCCTGGATAAAGAGCACTGCCTTTTTCTCCATCTCACAGGCATTCAGGCTTCCAAACTGCTGTAAGAAGCAGTAAAATAAGATATAAAGTCAAGATATTGCTGTTTTATTGCCTGAGCAACAACAAAAGAGCTAAAAAAGACACCATAAATATCTGCCAGCAAATGAGAAGGCTGTTGTACTCAATGCCAGTTTCATGATGCTAAGGTGAAGCTGATTTAAGTCACTCCAACAACACAGGCATGTCACAGACCTTTGATCACTATTTTTTCACTCCACCAAAAGTTATAATCCTGAAAGTATGGAACCAGTTTGTTTTCCTGTCTTTTCTTGGAAAGAAGCATAATATGTAAGAGTTCTCAAAAACAGGGTGCAAAAGAAAATCTGGGCTTGTTTCACCTGTAAGATTTGCTAACTTTTCTGAGCCAAGTTTTGTGTCTTAAGACTAGCATTGCCTAATATATAAATAATATTCACATAAATATATAAGAAAATGTATTTTCCCCATTTGAAATGTGTGTTTACTTTGTAGGAGAGATGTTTACTTAGTGTCAAAGAGAAGAAGATTTGAGTTTTGTGAGGTCAGAATGAACTTCCCACTATTTCTGTGGTGGCAGAAGAGGGTCCTGGCCCAGCTGAAGCACCCCAGCTGTGACTTTCTTTCACAAGAAAATAGTACAAAAGGGGCAACTGAAGGGGATAGATTTTTTTATTGTATAAATAAATATAATAAATATAATAAATCTGTAAATACAGAACTTTTCTCAGCTTTTAAGACTAAGATTTCCAAGAGGAAATTACCACTGGTTGTGAGGCAATGTGATTACCAGCAAATTGCATGTAGGTAGCCCATGCTCTAAAACAATCTAAGTTTCACTTTATACATACATGTATACATATAGGCCCTTAGCACATGGAACAGCACGAGCTGGTGCTCTTTCAGTGAAGGCAAATGCAACATTAATAACTGATAAAGAAACAAATTTCTCTCCTGGTGGACAGAGCTTGAAAGATGGACAGGCTGTGGGATGGGTTTTGGAAAATCAGTTTAATTTTCCCAGCCCCTTTGAGTGATGGGTTAAGAAATAAAGTTCTTTCATAAAATACCTTGCAATATTGATTACTAGTCCTGCTGTAAAGTGCACCATGATAAAGATGGTGTTCTGTTTTCTATTGTTTTTGTTTTGTTTTGTTAATTTGGGTTTGGTTTTTTGTTTGTTGGGGGGAGTTTTTTGCATATGTAATAATTTTTGTTCCAAATAATGCTGCCTATTTCAAAGGTTTTTAAAAACTTCTTTCTCTCATTCTCTACAAAACCATTATTTGAAAATTCATCTCCCCTTACAACAGGCTATCAGAGTGCTTTGCACAATGAAGGATACTATTGACATATTCAGTGAGATATTTTTAGAATAGTGGGAAAAATAAAATCTTGAGAAAGGTCAGCTCTTTCAGTGTGCTAATTAAATTTCTGCGTAAGGAGATTATATCACAATGGTGACACACAGGCTCGCAGGGACGTCATGCAGCAGCCTGCAGCAAGCAGCCAGGGGTGGACCTGCATGCCTGACAGATCGTCCCTGAGTCATGCAGCACCAGATTTCCTTCCCTGATGTTTTCACTATGGCAGGGCAAGCAGAGGGATCTTGCAGAAAGAGATTTCCCATTAGTTAATGGCAGCTCCACGCGTCCTCTCAGGGAGCAGGATGTGCTAAGGGAGGGATGGGTGCAAGGTGGGGCCGACAGTGCAACTCTGCTGTCCTAGCTGCGCTTCTAACACAGCCTGGGATAAAAAACCACAAGGATTCAGACTGGAGAAAAGCAAGAAGTTTTCTACAATGAGAGTGGTGATGCACTGGCACAGGTTTGCAGAGGAGCTGTGCATACCCCATCTCTGGAAATGCTTCAGGCCAGGTTGAACAGGGCTTTGACCAACATGGTTTAGGGGAAGATGTCCCTGCCAGTGGCAGGTAGAGTGGAACTGGATGGTCTTTAAGGTTCCTTCCAACCCAAACTATTCTATGATTCTATTTTATGTTTCTGGGAATCTCTGTGTCTATGACTTGATGCTTCAATTAATCTTCAATTCTATGATTCTATGATTTTGGTGGAGGAATTAAAACCTAAGGTCACTTTTAAACCAAAATGATGCCAGCATGATCACAGGCAGGGCTGGGACTTGACACATCTTGGTATCAGCAAAGTGCTCTGTAGAGCTTGGAATTTCAAAGCTCCAAACAGTGGTGATTATTGCTTGTCAGTAAACAGCCACCTTCTCCTCCCTTCAGGAGGGCAAAAACAACTTGCTCCAGTGGAAAAATCAAGAACATGCTAAGTAAGATATTTCAAATAACTAAGCTATTTTGAAAATTGACTTCCAATGGATATGAAGAATGAAAACTGCTTTGTGTTTTCTGTGGTAACTTGCTGTCTGGACAAGACAAGGCACAGAATATCTGCATTTTGGAGGTGATTTATGTTCTGCAGGAGAGTGAGAGGAGCAGCTGGGCAGCAAAGGCAGTGGCTTCACAGTCACCTGCAATCTGACAGGTCCTCCCAGGCTTTGGATCCCTGTCTGTACCTGCCAGGACATAAAGAATGCCATCAATTTTTCTCAAAGTGAGATGAGCTGCCACAACAGGCACAGATGGCAAGCGGGAAGGCATTATATCAGTCCTACATGGAAGTGAAAGGCTCAGAATTAACACACCGGACAAGATTCCACTAAGCAGTCTGTGGGAAAAGCAGGGAGGGAACAAGAGGAAGATGCCAGGCCTGGTAAGACAGATCTGGGTAACTCATCCAGACAAAAATTCCCACCATGGCAAACTGGGAAAGGAAGCAAGTGTTTACACATATTCCATCCCAAGCTGTGGGAACAGTCATATGGCTCGTGGGTACTTTGACTTGAACTGTATTAAAGTGGTACCTCCAGAACACTCAGGGACCCCCTCCAATGAGCAGAGGAAGAGGGACCAGCAGGACACCATAGGAACCTGTGCAGCAGTGACAATCTACTTAATCTCTCTCTTTCTCTCCCCCTCTATCCTTTTCTCTACCTCACATTTACCATTAAATAACATCCATACCATTGGCTTGAGCATGTGGGCTTTTTTGCACCTTAATTCTGGCAGAGCCATCTTTTGATAAGCAGATGCTAACAATGTTTCAGAAGCAGGATCCTGACATTATTCCAGGGGGCCATAATAGCATAACAACACCCCTGTCATGTACTGTCTCTTCCCCAGCCTCCAGCCAGAGACCTTGCCACCCCTGCACCCACCAGTGACTGCTGCCTCATTCATCCTCTAGTCCTGCTGTGGCTGCCAGTGCCAGAACAGGTCCCTCTATCATTCCTGGCCTGGGATGAGCAGAGACTTATTTTTCCAAGCATGTTCACTGATCTCCTGCAGAGCCCTGTGGTAATTTAGCAAAACCTTTGTGATTGGAGACAGTTTTAGTTGTTACTAGTTGATGGCACAAGGGCTGTTCACCCTCCCAGTCGAGTCACTGTCACTTCCCAGCAAGTGTGAACCTGTCTTCACGCTTCCACAAGCAGACAGGGCAAGTTGCCTGCATTGTGTCTGTTCAGTGGGGGATCCATCCTCCAGGGTGGAACTGTCACACTCTTTCAAGGCTCAGATTTTAATAAAAAATTCTGCACAAAGCATCTTAACTTTGAGTTGAATGACTGCTTTGAATACAGCAATTAAGAGGAGGATAGGAGGAGGGTATCCCTGTGTATCATGTTGTCATATGCTTCAGGAGAGTTCCTGGGGTGGGTGTGATGAATCCATGAGCAAATACATCTGTACCAGAAGATGAACAGAGTGAACAGAGTTAAACCTGGGTGCTGCAGTCCTGGGCCCAGCAATGGGAGGTTGTGGCTGAGGATCCTGGAGGAATTTTCTGGGACTTCATTTGGGAAGATTAGGTTTAGGATCATTAATTGCCTATGAAATCCTTGAACACATTGTATTTAAATTAAGATTAATGGTCCAATATGCAGTCCATTTCAGAGCTGCTGTGAGTGTGTTCTCACTGACACAGACATGAAGGAGGCTTCTGAACAAAATGTCTATGGCTGAGCTTTTGCACCACAAATGAGTGAGCAATGCTCCCAGCATCACGTCATTGGCCTCTGCCCCCTTTTCTGCAGTCTTTTCGGGTTGGATGTGCAGAGGAATAGCAGCCCAGCATTTCTCAGAGTGCTTCATGGCAGAGATAATTACATGGTGAAATGAAAACTAACAAGCTGCATCTACTTAGTATTAAGGATTAATGATCTCAGCTTTAGTCTTTGCTTCCCTGCAGGGTGGCACATCTCACAAAAATCATGCTCCAATAAATACAAAAAGTGTGGTGTGCAGCCTAAGCAGAGTGTATGTATAGAAATAAGATTCTTACTCTTCTCATCCATCATCTGTGGCTGAAGCTAATGTCCTCACTTGCCTGAGGCAAAACAAAGATGCAGATTAAAGAATCATGGCATCACAACATGGTTTGGGTTGGAAGGGGCATTAAAGACCATCCAGTGCAGCCCCTGCCATGGCCAAGGGACACCTTCCACTAGACCAGGCTGCTCCAAGCCTCCTCCAGCCTGGCTTTGAACATTTCCAGGGATGGGGCAGCCACAGCTTCTCTGGGAAACCTGTTCCAGTATTTCATTACTCCCACAGTCAAGATTTTCTAAGCCTGTCTTCTGTCAGTTTAAAAGTCATTTTTCCTTGTCCTTTCACTCCAGGACCTTGTCCAAAGTCCCACTCCAGCTCTCTTGGAATTCCTTTAGGCACTGGAAGGGGCTCTAAGATCTCCTGAGAGCCTTTTCTTCTCCAGGCTGAACAAGCCCAATTCTCTCAGCCATAACCAGACTTGCCACCTGCTGCGACACAAACCCTGCTCTGCTCTCCACTCCCCAGGATTATTTATCCCCATTTCCAAGCTGCCTTTACCAGCCCTTTCTCACTATTATTTCTGCTTATTTCATATGGTGAGATGATGGGCACTGTGGGCCACACCACACACCCAGTGCTTTCCTCTTAAATCCTCCCCACATTTTATAGCCAAGATGTGGTGTTTCACCCACCCTTTGCTGTGGCCAGCTGTCTGTGGACCTTCCCTCTGAACCAGAAAATACTGAATAGCCCATTGCTTGCTCTTTTGATCTCATTGGCATCTATTTCCCAACCATCTGCTGATGGTGGGCTCCTCTGGAGCACCCTGGATCATGCTGGATAGATGGCAGGAGACAAGAAGCTCGAATGGCAGACAGGGCCTGGGACTTCGCTGGCCAGCCTGCTTCAGTCTAGCTCAGTTCACCTTCACTTCCAGGTTTTCAGTTTTCTCCAAAGATACACAACAGGGGTAATGTTACAGAAGGAAAAATGTGGTTTAATAGAGCATGTGCAACATGGGTTATAAAAACAGTTTTCATCTCTATGAAGTTTCTGGTGTATCAACCTCTCCCACATTGCCTCTGGCAGGCAATGTGTGTGTAAAAGCTGCTTCAGGTTAACTTCTCCACAACCAGAGGATGGAGATCCTGTCCCTCATTCAGTTTGATTTCAGTTTAAAGTGAGACTCAGTCTCTGTTTCGGGTGGCTTGTGTTGGATACTTACCAGAGACAGCACATCCATCATGGCTGTGAGCTGGAAAAAACCCTTCAGGGAGTGAGCTAGAACCAGAAATGCAACCAAACCCTCCAGGAAGGGCTTTTTCATTTGGTTTTTGTAGGAACTACTTGGAAACACTGTTCTTTCTTACCTGTCTTTAGTAGCCACTGCATGGTGTATTTTATTTTCCTGAGTGTGGCTCTGAAGTGCCCTCATGGAAGGTTGTACATGCATCCAACTGGCAGAGCTTCCCTCCTCCAGCTCTGTGGAAAATGGTACAAGCTCTCAGACCTACTGACACATCCAGCTTAATCATCTTAAGCCTATTCAAGCAGGAAAGAATCCCAGGTGGGATAAAGGAAAAAGTGATATTTCTGTATGCAGAGAGAGAAGGGTTGCCTGGGTCATATAGGCATGAAACATGTGATCTGCTTGGGATGCCAGATTTTGGATTCCCTAAATGAGTACCTGCAGCGGAACTGGATCCCTCCTGTCCTGGCACACAAACCACCCTGTCAGGCTGGCTTCTCAGCCAGGATATCTGTATTCTGGAAATATACTGAAGGTTTATTATTATGTCGTTTCTGTGGCTGGTTGTGTGAGTAAATTTTGTAGTCAGGCGAAGCGTGAATATTTTGGCACATATAATTTACTCAATGTATTCAGATGCAGTGTCCTGAATACTAAGTACTGTTCTCCCATCAGTGAAAAAGACTGATTTTAAATGTTGGGGGCTTTTTTTCTCTTTCTTGGCAGTCAGTAGGGGTTATATGTAAATCCTGCACTTGTGTGTATCTTTCAAATAAATAGATCTGGGTTGGTTTTCTCTTTAGAAAAAAAAAATTAACCAGACTTGCAGTGAGACAACTGGCCTGTTGTGTCAGACCCCAAGGGGAAATATGAGAGGAAGAAAAAAAGCAGGTCTGGACTGAAATTGAAGGGTAATCTGTTGAAGGGGGCTCAAGGAAGTATGCCCTGTCCTCCCAGCCCTTGGAGGCAGGACATCCAAGCTTTTTCCAGGCCCTGGAAGGCAGTCTTTATCTCTAGAGATATCTTTATCTCACCCAATCTCTATCACCTATGCCCAACACTGTTAGCCAACAACAGTGACCTCAGAAAGGTGCTGCTCCCATGGCCACATCTGGCAACACTTTTACTCCCTGTCTCTGATGAACAACTGGAAACATGTCTGTGCATTCACGCTGAGAAGTGGAGGGTGTTTAGTATGCAGAAAGCTTCCCTTCTATTTTCTTTTTTCCTTTTTTGTTCTTGCCTTTTCCTTTTTTTCTTAATTAGAGAGCACTGTCACAGTGAGCAGCTGTTATGGCACAGCCTGTCAGCTGTAGTGCTGGCAGGTGGGTACTGCGGGTTGTGTCTTGGGTTTGCTGATAGGGATCTTACACAAATAATATCTCCTGCCTTTCTCAGTCCCTCTGAACCAGCCTGTCAGCTCAGAAGACAGGGAACAAGGCTCAAGCTTGATTGCAAACCTCCAGCTCCCTGCTGGGGAGCTGAGAGGACAGGAATCAAATCCTGGGGCTGATTTCTAATTGGTAAGATAAGAAGATGTTTTAAATGAGATAGCTGCAATTAGGATGAGAGGCATTACAGAGATCAAGAGAAATGCTTCTTCATAAGAAGAAGCCATTGCTTCTCTCAAAGGGAGCAAGCAGGGGAAAGGTAGCCTGCCTGAAATGGGTTAGCTGCAGCAATTAGGCAGGAAACTCAGTATACAGAAAGAAATCTCTTCCTTCAAGCTTGCAACTGATTTCAAAGGAATCAGGCCTCATTGAAAAATAAATTAATGTTATTAATCTGACAGCTTGCTTAGCTTGGTTATTTTGCTCTTACCTTCATGTTGGGAACATTATTTTTAATTACTTCTATAATTTTCAAGCATGCATGGAGGAGCACGGGGCTACTGCAATGTTTGCGAAGAATGAGACAATATTTATGACTCTAGCAGGGCAAATTAATGGTCTGTCAGGCCAGTGGTGCCCACGGGGCAGTGGAGATGTTGTCAGTGACCCTATGTCCTGTGGATGGTGGCCACCACTGGCTGATTCCTTCATCCACACACACCTTTCCTCTCAAAAAGCCATCAACCAGCTTGGAAACCAGAAGGGCTCAGAAGTGCTGTTTACCCCTAGAAACAGGGGTAGAAGAACAACTGCAAACTGTTTAGCAGTGACAGATAACAACTGAGATCAGAGCTAACACCAAAATTCCTGGTAAACACACCTCCCAAAAGCAGTCACAGAAGGTATCCTCCACTACCATGATGCTCTAATGACAAATCTCACTTCACCTTCTCTCTCTTTTTCAGTGTTAATTTTAGTCTTCCACATTTAACACAGTCTGCAGGTTTCTGGTATGTATAATTTTCTCGTGCTACTTCAGTTATGAAACAGTTTAGATGTGACTTGTTCATCCACAGGAAGCTGGAAATGAAATTTCAAACATTTGAAGAACACTGCTTGAGCATAACCTTGAATTCAGAGCAGCTGACTTTTCCCTAAAAGTAACATGCAAGCAGCACTAATTTTCTTATTTTTCTGAAATTTTACAAGTGGCATCAGTGCTTAAAAAAACCATCAAGACAGTCTGGAGAATAAGGTTTTGCTGGAAATGTTGAGCAGAGCTCAGAATGGTAGATGACAAGGTCACAGCAAAAGGGAGTACAGAAATTCAGTTTCCTCTGACAGCCCTCCCAGTGCAGCAATGCTTAGTATCAGAGAGAAGCAGAGGCTTCCATATCTAAAGATCATTTGAAACAAGAGCATCTTGTGGTCTGCTCAGTAGCATAGAGCAGCAGCAGCAGCTGTGGCACTTCCCTTGGTCTCCCCAAGACTTCAAATGGGAGGATTCAGGCCACTGCCTTTTGTATATTGTTTAAATTGAAGCACTCCAACAAGTGTTTTGACAAACTTGCCTTTAGGGCTTCTGCTTTTTCCCATGCAATTTTTTCTTTTTGCTTTTTTCTCATCCTCCCTGCTTGTGCTTTGTTCTCCAGCCCCCTTATTAGCAGAGCAGACAAGGAGCCAGAGAGCAGTCTTGTTTTGCATCTATTTCAGATCAAAGGGAAGGGAAATACAGGGCAGAACCAGCATTGCCCTGACAGAGCACAACAGATCCTTAAAAATAAAAATAAAAAGCCAGGATCAAGCACTTCTGTATGTCACAGGAATGCAGCAGGTAAAAATAATGACCCAAGTGCCTTAAGCAGAGACCTTTGTCCCAGTACTGCCCTGGCCCTTTGCTACATCCAACACAGACCTGGGGGCTACCTGGAATTACCAGTGGCAGGTGAGGGGCCACACATTCCCAAAAACATTCTGGCACCCTTGCTGCTGAATTCTAAAGGTCTCTGTATTCTTCTCAGGGCATGAACCCACATATGTGGGCAGCCCCTGGAGCCACACAAGGAAAAACCAGGCACAGTTGCTGCCAAAAGCAACACAGCAAGGGATTTTCCTGGTTTTAGATAAAAGCTTGGTTTAAGAGAAATACACATTTGAACAAATTCTTCCCTGTGAGGCAACTGGCACAGGTTCCCAGAGGAGATGTGGAAAATTACCCCATCTCTGGAATGCTTAAGGTCAGGTTGGACAGGGCCTGGTCTAGTGGAAGATGTTCCTGCCACTAGCAGGCAGAATGGAACTATATGGTTTTTAAAGTCCCTTCCAACCCAAACCAATCTATGACTCTATGATTTTATGACTCTATGATTCAATGTTCCAACGCTTCCTTAATTCTATGGTTTTATGATTTTTGGAGGGGGAATTCAAATCTAAGGCCACGTTTTAACCAAAATGATGTCATCATGATCAGAGATGGACTTGACATATCTACATTATTTTATCTCTGCCTTCAGTATAGTTTGAAGAGAATTTTGAAGGAAATCCTAGAAAATAGGTTTCAGTAGATACATATGTTTGCTGCCTGCTGGAATTTCCCCCCCCAAACTGAATATATTGCTGCTGTTTGGTGAACATCTGTTGACTTCTGCTTGGTATCAGCAAAGTTTTGAGCATGGGATTTCAAAGCTCTGCCTGGTGGTGATTGTTGCTTATCAGTAAATAGCCACCTTCTCCTCCCTTCAGGGGAGCAAAACCAACTTGCTCCAGTGGAAAAATTAAGAGCTAACTAAGCTATTTTGATGCTTGAAAACTGGCTTCCAATGGATATGAGGAATGAAACTGATTTTTTAAGTTAACTCAGTGTCTGGATAAAGCACCGGCTTGTCCTCTGAGTTCTAAGATTTATTTGTCTGGCTGTATGGTCCCTGCAAAGACATGGCATCCCCTTGTTCCTCCAGTTTCCCTCTGAATAAAAGAGGAATAACAGTTCTGTTCCTTGTAAAGAATAAGTTGATGAATCATGCTATCTTAGTGTTTTATCTCTTAACTTGACATTCTCCCAAAAGGAATTATGGGACACTGTCAGAGTACATATTAAAAAAATACATTGGAATGTCTCCTTAAAATATTCTTAGCATTTGTAAAGCCAGAACAGATGTCATTGTTTATTCAGTTGAAACAGATCTATGATTTTTGGCTTTCTTTCCAAAGAAAGAGCTGGCACACTGGTCCTAGAAATGCTGGTGGAACTTCATGCATGAATAGATTTGGGAGTTTTGTTACCTTGCACACCAGTGAGAAAATTCTGCCTTGCAGCTCTGTGTTTGGTTGTGCTTAGTCCTCTTCCATTGTTTGCAGAAGACAAAAGAAGAGGTAGAAAGGAGGAATGACAGCCTCTCCCGTCTTTCCAAGGACCATCACCTGCCCTGGATCTGCGGCCAGTGAGGCACCCAGAGAGATGGACACCATGGTGTGGGCACACGAGCACCTGACGAGCATGGAACAGACAAATGAGATACCAGGTTGCCTGTCTGGGAACATTCATTGCCCTGGGAACCTGGATGGGTTTTTGTTCAAGGAAGCAACCTGAAAAATCACCAAGGTGCTGACACAACATCTCTTAAATTTCATCAGTTTAAGGAGGGAAGGCAAGGCAAGGCAGGAGAAGAAGTAGCACATGGACAGAGGAGCAGACACAAAAGTGCCCCAAAATCCAGAAGAGGAGTTGGGTGCCAGGATGCCAGCAAGACCAGGGAATTGCATCAGAGACCATCTCCAACCTACTAAAGCCCACAGAAGTCATTAGAAAACTATCAGGTGGCTGACACCATTTTCAACATATTTTTCTTCTCCATTTTCCCCTACACTCCCCACCAACCTTTTTTTATATTCCCAAGAAGAATATCAGTATAGAAACCTCCACTCAGGAAACAGGGTGAGAATTTTCTTCTCTCTCCCTCATCGGCATTTTGTTCTGAAATTTTCTTCAAGAGCTGTTTATTTGAAGAAGTACAATGGTAAAATGAATGCCACGGTCACTTTGAATACTGCAGAGCCATTTAACCACCCCTCTGATCTCTGAAATCAGATGTATAGATGATACATGACACTGTGATAGTGCAAACAAAAATCTGCTCCTGTAGCCATGGGCTTGCTCACTCCAACATGCTCTTGAATCTAATTGGGAATTTCCAGGCACATATTGCTTACGCTCTTTCCAAAATAACTTGTAAGTACAAAGTGTATGAATTAATCATCCTTTTAATGTGTGCTATATCTGCTGTGCTATATCTGTCAATCACAAAAAAATTATTTCTGTTCTGGGTATTCAGGATGGAATATTTTTGGGTTGGTTGTTGGATTTGGTTTTTTTTTTCACAAGTGCTGAGAGGAATTTTCATCTTAAAGAAATAAAGTGGTTGTTTTTTGCAACAGAAAAGAGATTTAGCAGCATGGTTATCAATCCTACTGTGTGAAGGGAGAAGGTCAACTGTGACTGTTTGTTTGATTTGGTTTGTCCAGAGCTCCACACCATGATGAAGTGCATGTACTGTGTGATATCATACGTGTCCTCATAGGTCAGAGTCTGGATGCACACACTAGACAATCAGCAACATTTCTCTGTCCAGTCTCCTTCTTATTGCAGCTGAGGATGAGTGCTGTGGCCACTTAGGCACCCGCCCAGGTATCACTGACCATTCCAGTCATGCTGTTGCCCATGCTGGACTGTGCAGTTGGCTGTGCTGGTATCAATTTTGGCAGGTCATTTCAGACGTGTCCACAACTCACAGCACAGTGCAGAGAGCTTTGGGTAGAGATAAGCCATGCAGGTCCACATGGCGCAGACAGCGCTGTCAGTGTCCTGGTCCATGGCCATGAAGGGGTGGTGCACACTCTCCCAACTGGGGGAATCTGCCCTTTGGGCTCCTGTTATGGAACTGTGCCCAGGCAGCAGCCAAATTGTCAGAGGGAGGTTAGTGGTGCCATCTGAACAATGCACAAATGGGAGAGTACCTCCAAGCCCCCATGGAAGCAGAAAGTCACCCGCTGGGTCCAGATGTTGGTGGCATCGGCCTGGCTGCTTCTGCCCCACTCGAGCCACTGGCAGCTCACGGCACTACCCTCCGGCAAGTCCTGCAGCTTCCAGCTGCGCAGCACCTCTGGCCTGCACTGCTGCATTGAGATGGCTTTGGCTGTGCAGGAAGGCAGCTCAGGTGCCTACCTGAGCCTTGAGTAGGCAGCAGCCGGCTCTGCCAGCAGCACCGTGTGGGCCAGAGCGCTGTTGTGTTACAGAATCTCAGCAAAGCCCACCCAGCAGGACGATTTCCAAATTAGAGTTTCAGACTCACTTTCCTGTTACACCCTGGTGGAGTTACTCTGGAGCAGAAAATGAGGTCTGGAGGCCAATTTTGGGAACACTGGGGCAGAGAATCTGCACATCAGAGAGACTGATGACGCAGTTCAAGAGGAGCTCAGCACAACCAGAGCTCAGGATACCTTTCCCTCACACTTGGCAGGAGTAGTCTCCAGAGTCTGAGGGCTCATGTCAATGCCTGTTTCCTCAGGCAAGGATCAAGAAAATGTTTCTACTAGATTACTCATTAAGTATGAAGGTGATTGCAGTACTGAACACATAGACAAGATGAGTTTCATGACCAGCAACACTGTCATGTCATAAGCCAATACTACACAGTGCACCAAAACAATAATCTTAGTCCAGACCCCATGGAGGATAAACATCTGGAAGCAACAGGACCAGAGGAAATAGCCTCAGATTGTGCCAGGGAGGGTTTAATTTGGAATTGGGAGAAACTTCCTTACCAAAGGGGCTGTCAAGTGTTGAAACAGCCTTCCCAGGGCAGTGATCAGGTCACCATTCCTGGAGGGACTTAAAGACATGTAGATGTGGAACTAAGGGAAATGGTTCTGTGGTGGGCTTGGCAGTGCTGGGTTAAGGTTGAACTTGATGATCTTAGAGGGCTTTTCCAATCCAAATGATTCTATGATTCTAAAGGAAACATGGCTAAAATTACTGGGACTATAACATACATCAGATGTTCTGCTTGAGCAGGACACTCCTGCCAGATCCGTTAGAAGAAGAAAGGATGAATTAAAAAGGAAGAGCTCTACTCACCTGCATGACCCTTCCTGACAGCTGTGACACAGGAGATTGATTGTTCAATGATTGTATTCTGTTAGAAAAATAAAATAAACTTTTGATTTACTTGACTTGGACAGCAAGCTTTTAAGTGGTTCTTGTGATTGAAAATAAGGAATTTTCTGCAATATAGACTTTCAGCAAAAGTTGCTGTGATTTGGCTGGAGGAGAAAGAGGCATATAGATATTGGCAGAGAAACTGAAGGGGTCTCTAATTAAAATTTATCCCATTTCGCTCATTAGTTAGAGAAGGTAATTTAATAAGGAAGGTTGTCTTAGCAGTTTCATCAAAGTGGTACATTTAAGCCAAATAGCACAATGTCTTATGTGATATATTCTAGAATATGGTGAAATATAAAATACTAGTCACAAAGTCAAGTAAAATTTTTATGGGAGAAAACCATTAAAGAGAAGCAGTTACAAGAAAGTGAAATGTCTACAGCAATTCAAAGATGAGCTGGTATGGCTTGCCTTCTATATTGATTTTGCTTTCTGCTTAGCAACAGGATCTCATGTGGGTTATATAAAAACACAAAAACATCCAACAATATGACTCAGGATAACCTTTTCTGGAAATATTGCTGGTATTAATCCTGGATGGAACTGTTTTACCTTGGAAGGTTTGAACAATAAAATACAAACCTGAAGTATTTGATCTGTGTGGAACTAACTGGGAGTGCTTGCTTGCATCTAAAAAAAGGCTTTGATTTTAATGTGATTAAATACATCTTTATGTGACATCTGTTCAAACATACCAGGGGCAACTGAAGACAAAGGAAATGGGTTGATGGAAAGCAGCTTAGAAAAGCAGGCTGTTCATAATGTCTTATTTCAGAGAACAAGGTTTGTTAAATGTTCTGTAAAATTCCAAGAAACTGCAAGTATTTCTACTTATGTAATTACATTCAACTCCCCAGCAATGTTGTGGTAGGACACCTTTTGTTCTGAACCCAATCTGGTGGCTTTTGCAAGACTACTGAAATACTTGTGTGAGATGGCTGAAGTTTCAAATGCATGTGCTTAGATTTTGCTAACCTTTTACATCTCTTTTCTGATGATACTCAAGCAATTGTGCTCCCCAGAAAGGACATTTTTGCCTGTGGCTAGACACCATCATCTTGGAAGATGCTTAATGTTTGCAGCTGCACTGGAATTAATTTTAGCTTGTTGGGAGCTGAATTTTCTCTGCTTACACGGTCAGCTTTGTTTGTCCTGCAAGGTCCTCCCCAATCCCTTGGCTGTGGGCTCTGCCTGAATTATCTTTTCCTAGAGGAGAGGATGGCAGATTGCTCTTCCCTGGACCCAACAGTGGGAGTTGTGGAAATCCCAACATGTCTTTTCTATTCAGGAGGAATAAATGTCTGTGATTTTTGGCATAAGAAATATGATTTGGGAATGCTTTTAAGACGTACACGCTTCTTCTTTTGTGGCTTCCTTCAAATACAGGATGAGATTAAAACATCCAGTGTCATATGAAGTTTCTACTTTTGTAGATGACAAAGAAAATATTTCTTCAGATAACTGGCAGACATTATGTGGAATGTAACATTAAAAAAACCCCAAACCCGAAGAGATGGGTTCAGGTTACACAGTAAATTCAGAAATGCCAATACCTGTGTCTAGGGGTAGTTTTCCTGCCTGCTTAAAGCATGCAGCACCTTCTTTTGTATGCCACCAGCACTGTTCACTGCTTCTTGGATAGCTCCTGGTTCTGCATTGCTTGTGAGGAATTTCAGCCTTGTCACATGTCAGCATGGGATGCTGAGTACAGGTGGGGAAAGAGTCTCATATCTCTTCTTGTCTCTCCCTGGCCTTTCATTGCAAATGTTATAAATCCTGAATCTCAGCAGGTACATTACCTTTTTGATGACACATTGTAGTGGCCTGACCCCAGCCAGCATCCAGGCATCCACCCTGCCTTTCACTCATTCCCTTTTGCTGGGGGATGGGGAGGAAAAAATTCAAAGGGAGGCAAAGAGACCCTTGGGTTGAGATGATGGAGTTGATTAAGCAACACAAAAGCTTCTCATGTAGGCAAAGCAAAATAAAGGATTCACTCAGTACATCCCACTGGCAGGCAGATGTCCAGCTGCTTCCTGAAAAGCAGAGCCTCAGATTGGTTAATGGCCACTTGCAAAGATAAATGTCAAAATTCACTAACATCCCATCTTCCTCCTCCTTTCGCTGAGCTTTTATTGCTGAGCCCAACATCATACAGCTTGGGATAGCCACAAGGTCAGCCTAAATATCTCCATGTCCTCTCCTAACTTCCAACCCACCCCTAGACTCCTTGCTTTGGGACAGGGTGGAGGAAAGAGAGAAAACCTCAACGTGGTGTGAACACCACAGCTCACAGCACATAGGGTGCTGTGAGGAAAATTACCTCCATCCCAGACAGACGGGCATCAAAATGGACTGAGGTGGGTTGACCATGGTTGGCAGGCAGACACACACCCAGCTGCTCTGTCACTCCTCTTCCTCAGTGCAGCAGGGAAAAAAATGAGATGGAAAAGCTCATGGATCAGTATAAAGATAGGGGTATCACATACTGCTAACCATCATGGGCAAAATGGACATGGTTTGCTGAAAATTAATTTATCAGTGACAAGTAGAAATGAAGAATGGTTAGAAACAAAGATAGAAGCTAAAAAAGCCTTCCCCTTCATCCCTTCATCCCTTCAACCCTTCATTTCTGACTCTACCTCCTCCCACCCAAGCAATGTGAGGCAATGAGGAATGAGGACAGTCATCAGCTGATAACATTCCCTCTGACACTCCTTTCTCATCACACTTACTTCCTGCTCCAGCACAGGCTCTTTCCCTGGGCTGCAGTCCCTCAGATAAGCCTGTGCCAGTGTGGGTTGTCTCCAAGAGCCAACAGCTGCTGACTGAGAATGAGTCCTCCACAGACACCTCTCCCCACACCAAAATATTCTTCATACTAAAATATTCCCCACACCAAAACTAAAACAATACCATCACAACACCAACAAAAGTGACCAATTTACAAACATAATAAAACTCCAGTGCTTGGCCCTTTACAACAATAAAATATCCCTCACAATTATTCCACTCTTCTGGGTGTTTCCAGCCCAAGTTTTATCCACTGCCTCTCCCAGTTACTATCTGTATCTTAAATCCCTGACCAGATCCTTCCTGTTCCTAACTGGAGGAAAAAAAAAAAAACAGATCCAGGTGCCGTCCTCTTGTTCTTCCTACTGCCCAGGAGGAGGACATGAGAAAGTGAGATGGTGAAACCACCTCTAAGCTGAAAGGCCTCGTGCAAAAATTGAAGGGGAAGGCTTCTGCTCAGAAAGGGTCCCTTCTTCTGTACTTATTGATGGCATGGGTCCCTGCCTCAACCATGCCTCTCTAATGGTGCTGAATGCTGGACAGACACAGCCAAGTCCCAGTAGAGTGGTGAGGAGACCTCTCAGAAGACCCCTTAATTTTAGAAATCTCCCCAAGATCAGTGGAGCCAGAGCAGCTTCATTTGCTTTTTAATCACAGGATCATGTATTTCAGCCCATGAAGTGGGAGGCATGGGTTTTCCTTCTTATCTTTGCTTCTCACCATCCCACCCTTATTTTCAAGCAGTTATAAATTATTGTCAATTTAATTGTTTAAATGCCATTGGTCCCCAAGTCATATCTGTTTAGCCTGCAACAGTAATTGGTAAGTAGTAATCTCTCTGTCCATATCTCAACCCATGAGCTGCTGTAGTTGCTTACTTCTTTCCCACCACCCTTTGGAGAAGGATGAGGGAGAGAGCAGCAGTGTGGAGGCCTGGCAGGCAGTTCCAGTCATCCCACCATATATATGAAGGTATTTAATGACTTTGGTACTAACTCTTAGCACTTAGTACTCTTTTTATTTAGGGTGACACCTGGGGTTTTTGTTATTTTGGACTTATATTTCCTGTGGTGCTGAAGATTTTTGAACAACCCTCTAGGAAATCTCCTGGGGAAAGAATTCAGCAGTAGAACTGAGGCAGAGCCCAGCACAGCAAGATCCAGACACCTTTAATGGGATGAGTGTGTACCTGATATAAGAGAAACACACTTGGCATTCCTTTTTGGGTTCAAGAAAAGTCTCTGATGAGGAGACGGTGGAGACTCAGGGAATCTGGAGGTCCTGGATGGACCTTCTATGGGCCAGTGCTAGATGGAGGGGTGCATGACCATGCACTATTGAAAACATCTGAATTTGCTGCTGCATCTTTAAAGCATTTTCTAAATTGCATACCCTAACCTTAAAAATTGTGTTTGCTTTGGCTGCCACAGCACTGGTAAAAATGCTTCCAACCACATACATGACTCACAAACAGAAGGACTGGTTTTGTGTGTTTATCAGCTTTGGATAGGGCTGAGTGATTTACTTGGAAATACCATTGCTTTATCGTAACTGAACCTGGACTCAAACAATGTTTAAAAAAATCTTTTCCGACTGTCCTTGGTACTTCAGTAGTCCAAACTCTTGCACCTTTGGAGATAGTTTGTAAGAATTTGACATAAAGCAAATATGAGTTATTAGAAAAAATTACTCAGGCAGCTCTTGGAAGCATACAGAAGTATCAAAAAGCACCCAAAAATATGATATGTGCCCAAGTGTCACCCAGCAGGGCAGGTTGTGTAGCGCAGACATTTGAGATACTGCCCCAAGGAGCAGCAAAACCCAGGCACAGGCCTGGCTTATGTGCAGCCTGATGCTGTATTGGGCAAACCAACATGAGTATGTTTTAATTTCAATTTAAGGATGGCTAGATTATTCCTCATTAGCATAATACAAGCCAAAGCGCTTTAGGCAGTGAAATGATGAGAAGAAGAATTTTATACTCTATGAAGAAATGTGGCCAATTTTAAGCAAGTTTAGGGATGTGGCTGAGTGGTGGGCTTGGCAGTGCTGGGCTGGACTTAAGGGTCTTTTCCAGCCTTGGTCATCCTGTTCCGTGATTCTTCTCTTATCTGTGTATATTACAGACCCAGTATTGGCTTTGGTAAGGAGCACTGACAATTTAGTTTCTCCCGGTTTTCCTCAGCGAGATTATCCTTTCCCCAACAAGAAAGCTGTCTGGAAATTTTAACCCCAAATCATCATTTATCATCATTTTTTTGTTCATTACTCATTACTTAAAAAACAAAACAAAACAAAACCAAACTCAAACAAAAACAGATAGAGAAAGACAAGCTATTTCTAAGTACAGCTTTTTATATAGCCCTGAATGGGGTTTAATCTGTTCTTCCATGTATTTTTTTCTCTTCTCTTCTCTCATGTATACATGCTCTTTGTTCTTTCCGGTCTTTTCTCTGTTTCATCCTACTTGAAATGGAACATGAAGAGGAAGAACACAGCATAAGAGCCATTTAAAATAATTAATCAATGTTCTTAGTCTTCTAAAAATACTCATACAAAACCACCTCCTTTAAAATAAATGTGTAACAAAACCAGTAATTTTGAGTTCTAGGAAATGTTTTCATCAAGGCTAAATATTAATATGCTATTATTAAAATAAAGAAACATCAGATTTATTGATTTATTCATCCTCCTATAGGAATTTGTTAAAGAACTTGCAAGCAAGGACAATAAAATCACTACCATAAATAAATTATTATTAGAAGTGTAACAAAAGTATGAAGAAATTTAAAATGACAGGTTTATAGATAAAAGTGATAAAATGTTTCTTTGAAATATTTCCGTTCTTTGGTCACTTCTTCTGTCAGGATTACAAAAAACCCCCTTCAGAATATGAACCCAAATTATACCTCTTTCTGTTGCCATCAGTAAAATACATGAGCTGGACTTTGTCCTTATCAAACAGACTGATTATTGCCATTTCTCTGCAGGTATCCACCTCTCCTACAGTCCCACCTATGCATTTTCCCAGGACTTTTTGCTTGGATTGGCTTCAACCTTAGAGCAAACACAATCATCCAACTGACCACAAACGGGTGGTTGTTCCCCCACTGCTTTCTGCTGGCCCCAGGTGGCTGCTGGTGTCATTAGGGCCCGTTTAACCACGTGTTGGCCCGGAGGGTATGTTTGTGTTTCATTTGTACAGACATGATTAGCTCCTTCTCAGGGTTTGTCTGCTGTAAAACTGGAAATGTGTCATGCGCTATTACCCAAGCAAATGTAATGCCCCCAGAATAAATATGCCTTGCAAGCTCGCAGGCTGTAATTGATGGAAAAACAGGTGTTCCCCCTTATCCTCTGTGATTGCCTGCACATATGGCCTCTTTTATGCCATCCTCCAGTTGCTTTGTAATGCTGGCTCCTGCAGAAAAAGAAATAGTGGTACTGTAAAAGAGTGGGTTTCAAGAGTGTTCTTCGGTCCAGAGCCAAATTAAATATAAGCAGCACAGTCCTTTTTTAGTATTTAACTAATTAAACTGCAGCAGCCACCACAAGCACTTCAGGCATCAAACTGCATTCCCAGCTCCTCTCATTTCAAAACGTGGTGCTCTTAGTACATTAAAGCTACATATAACACAAATTCGCATTTGAATGGTGTTAACATTCTCAAACTAGGCCTTCCAAATAGAATCAGTAAAACAGTATCAGCTCCTGGCTGGTTTTATACTTTACAGCCTGAAGTTTTATGTTGAAAAAAAAAACCATTTAGCTCCCAAAAGCTGTGTAAGTCTTACTGGCCTTGCGGTGTTAAAACCAGGAAGATTCTGGAATGAGGTACAGGCAGAAATGTCAATGGTCCTTTTTATACAACAGGTTTTCCACAAGATTTTGTTCTCCTGGGTGAATGTACATGGGGGAGAAGTAAAAGAAGAAAAGTGTCTGAACAGCTGGAGGGCTACCCTTAAGAGGTGAAGGCTGGTGATACTCAGCAGCCAAAATACTTGTCTAGGACTGGATTGAATGTTGATCCCTGTGCATTGATCTGTTCCCCCCAGCTTGTGTCTCTGTCTCGGCATCACTCTTCCTGTCAAAGCCAGGCACGCAGTGGACAGGACAACTCTCTGTTTTGGTTGTCTGTGGTGGTGGAAGATTCCCAGAGTCAAGAACTGGTCTTATCTCTCTCTGCCAGCTCAGCAGTGTGTGGAGGGACTCAGTAACATGTTCAGGATATGTTCCTCCTGCTCCCTAAACACACATCTTTTGGTTTCTCACAGAGAGGGTTTATTGTTTACCCATCAAGAGCTACCAGTATTTTAACCTAAATTCAGTTTATATTTTGAAAACAAGCTCTCTGGGTAGATAAAATATGCTTGCCTTGATCTTAAAAAAATCAAATGGGCTGATCAAGACATGACATAAGAGATGAATCTTCTGTCTGGCTTTTACACTGTCACTGATCTAAAAGAAAATTACATAATACCTTTCTTCATATATATACTCCAACAAAACAAGATGATAAAACAGAGGCATCCTCCTGAACACTATTGAATTTTCTGCATATAAACATGGTGCTTTTACCTGCCTTTGGTTTTCCTTATGCCCTACTCCTGTTTATTTCTGCTCTTTCCTTGATTGCCTCAGCAAGAAGACAGTTGCTCCTCTTCTACAAGGTGCACAAAGAAGAAGAAATGCATCTTTCTCACTTTATCCCTTCCTGGGGGGGGGGTCGTCATTTCTGTGACAGCTTTCTCAATTCACAGCTTACAGAGTTTCGTGCCTGTGCTTCTCACCCTGTAACAGATAAATTTCACAGGGGTCTGGCCACTCTTCAGAGGTGCTGAAGCTCCTGAACTCCTCCAGTTTTCCCCACTGCACAGTTCTGATTCAAGGGATGGGTTTGTTGGATGTCATTGTGAACATGGTGGAGCCACAGGGTACCTGCTGCAGAGAGTGATGCCCACACCAGGAACAGATGTCTGGAGAGATGCCATGGCAGCCAACAGAGAGCTGGGGTCGGGATTATGGACTTGTACTTTGAATAAGGATCACTAGTTTTAAGTAAGTTATGTCTACTAACAAGCAAGAAAATAGGGTGTTGTGTATAAGTGCTTGGCTTTTCAAAACTAGACTGTATCCCTTTTTCATGGACAAGTCTTTGAAGGATCAGAAATGTGGGTACAACAACATGGCTACAGCCTCACACATTTGCATGCCTTTTGATAATGAGGGAGAAAAATCCACTCACGTAAACTCCTGGCCCTTGTAACTTAGGATTTCATTCTCAGTGTTAAATGCTGTATTGAAAGGTATCTTACCTGTGCAAAGGAATATTTTGCACTAGGTCTACAAGAGTATATTTCTGCTTAGGAAATATAACGATTCCCACTGAGCTACCACACACTGAAAAAAACCTCTGTGCCAGATTGTTATTGGGATGTGGATCCCCTGGAAGCAGGTCTACCTTGAATTTCTTGTTAAACTGAAGTTATAAAGAAGAAATGATATTTTCATAAACCGCCTTGTGCTTACTTCTGATCTTAGACTCAGGCAGATTACCACTGGGTGCAGGAGGGACTAAAAAAATATTTCACTGATAAGCAACAAGCCTAAATTGTTTATGAAGCATAAACAATTATCTTTGACTCCATCTGATGCTACTGAGCAAGCTGTTCCTATTTATTGTGCTATTATTAGATGGGAATGTAGTGCATTCAACAGCATCTTTCCTGAATGGATGACATAGCCAAGTCCACGTAGCACAGACTCATTCTCCAGCAGAATTCAGAACTCTGTACACAGCCCATCATGCTGCATGGAAAGACTTCTTAAAAACCAAAAACACGTGAATGAACTAATCATTTAGAAAAGAGTGCCTAGACTTTCAAAACACTCTTGTGGATGTAGATCTTCTGACCACTACTTAAAGGCTTGAGGATGTAAATTGTCATTATATGTACATAAAACCCTGATTTCATTTCTGTATGGAGACAATAATTCTGCAGAGTTCCTTAATTCAAAATGCAGTAAAAAAGCCACGACAACTTGCAGTCTCAGTGATGAGAAATGAGAGGTAAAAAACCCTTTGTGTTTTGAATAGAACACTGCTGGTAACACTCATATAGGAAAAACCCATATGGAATCAGAAATTGCTTGGTGAGATGGCCACATTTAAATAAAGCCTCAGAAACAATTCTAAAAATGGAACAGAGAGATCTTTAAGGCATCTGTCCAGGAAAATGAAGAAAAGACATTTTTTGGCAGTGAACACTGAGAAAATCATGCAGAGAATAAAATAAATTAAAATGACCAGGAACCACATGCCCTGGTTGTTGCCTTGGCTTTGGTGAACCTTGACCTGTTGTCACACCATGTTGCAGAAAGCAAACATGAGTGAACAACAGGATGGGTCTCTAGGCCATTTTATCAGTGTTCTATTCTATATCAATATTTATTGATATTCTCTTGGCATTTCTAGTATACTTACTACATGCTCACCTTTTCCCCTCTCATAGATCCACTCATATTCCTAGAGGCTCCTACTCTTATGGCTGGCAGAGCAGTGGCAGTGACTATAGTCACCTGATCTCTGTGGGTCCATGGAGATGCCCAGAACCATATCCACTCTGGCATGGTAATGTCTGGGGCTGAGATGTCCGACAATGAAACACTGATCTTTTAAAATATTTTGCTCTCCTCATTGTTTCATATTTGTGTTTTGGTTATTTTCCCATTTTAGAAGCCAATGAAGAGAAAGGCAGGCACATCTGTCACTCCATAATAAATGGAAGGAAGCACAGTATTAAAGCACTGATCCAAAACCAGCTTGCTAAAATTTACAGTTAAAAAGTTGGAAGAATCAAGAAATGAAATACAGTACACTGAAAGTGAAGATGCTAAAAGGTTCAGTTTCAGAGGCAAAGGGCATTGAGAAGACATAAGGAAATTTTTAGAAGCATTTTCTAGCATGTGAAAAGGCAATGAAATGGTAGAGGGAATGTTAAATAAAACTGAAGGAGCTGGGGAAATGCAGATGCAAAATGAAAATGTGCAAATAAGTGTTTAACAAATTGAAGTAATTGCTGGGAAAGTACAACGTGCAGACCACTGGATGCAATTGAAAGAATAAAAATTGAGATTATTTTAAAATGAGAAATTGTACAAAATTCATAACTGTATTTGAGGATAAACATATTTGCCCACCATCATCAGGGTGGGCACGGTTGCCCCTTAATGCAGCACATCTGTGGTGTGTCAGAGGTGTCGGGGAACAACGCGTGGTAATCGTGCTGTGCCTCCCCGTGGGTCCCGGGTTAGAAGCCCGGCTGAACAAAAAAAGCTGAACTCACATCGCTCTGCCCTCGCACCGAGGCGAGGGGGGACGCGGGATGGGTGTGAGGGGCGGGCGGGGTCCGCGCTCCTCCCTCACCTCGGCTCGGACTCGTTCTTACCGATCACNTCGCGTAGCAACGCGGCGCCGCACCCCGCACGCATCCCTCCCGCGTCCCGTGGCCATGGCCGGGCGGCGCTGGGCCGGCCGGTGCGCGGCCCTGGCCGTGCTCCTGGCAGCCTGGACCCTGCCCCGAGGAGGCAACGCCGGGCGGCTCTTCTTAAACGAGTGGGCAGCGGAGATCCCGGCCGGCCCCGACGCTGCCAGAGCCATCGCGGACGAGCTGGACTACGACCTGGTGGGGCAGGTACGGCCGGGCGGGGGACAGCCGCCGCGGCGCATCCCGCAGGATGCTCCGCGACGGGGCTCCCTTCCCATCCGGCGAGGCTCCTTCCCTCCCCTCTCCCTCAAACTTGTACCCGGCTGCCGCCCGCGGGGCTCTGGGGAGTCTAAAGCTCCTGGTCCTCTACTGCAGGCTCCCAGGGTCCGGGTCCGCCCCTGGCGCCGGGCCAGGGACGGCTCTGTCAGAGGGGACGGGGCAGGGCGACTGGGTCTTCCTCAGAGAACCGGGCGGGGACCTCCGGCTCTCCTTGACGGGAGCGGGCGGGGCGCTCCCGTTCTCCTTGGCGGGACTGGGCAGGGGCGGTCGCGGCTCTCCGTGTAGGGCTCCAGGCAGGGCAGCTGGCTCTCCCTGAGGAGATGGACCGGGCACCCTGCCGTGCCACAGGGAACTTGGCAGGGCGCTCGGCTCTCCCCCGGCAGTGCGGGCCGGAGGAGGAGAGCGCGGGCGGTCCCGGCTGCGGCCCCGCGCCGTCTCCGCCCCGCCGGCTCCGTCGCCATCGCGGGGCTTCTCTCCAGCCATCCCTCGGGCGCTTTTTTGGGATGCCGTGACGTCAGCGTTGTTAGGGATGAGTAACCGCCGTGAGGGAGCAGCTTCGTCTCACCTCCCGGCGAGGGTCCTGTGCCAGGCATGGCGTCCCCACACGCTGGAACCCTGCTGCCCCCGTCCCGGCCCCGTGGTCGGGGTCGCGGTCAGCTCCCCTCCGCGCCTCCGGTGCTGTCCGTGGGCAGCCCCCTCTGGACGCCTGCCCAGCCCCGCGTTAGGGCACGGCCGTGTTCTCTGCACTCCCAAACCCGTAGATGTGATCCAGGGTTCTGTCTTTCTGCCTTTGTAGCTGGTACATTTGCCCCCAGAGCTATCAACGAGCCCGTCTTTAGGGGAGTGGGGTGTTCAAAGTCAGCGGGGTGCACTGGCTTGCGTGGTGGCTGGCTACTGAGCAAGTGAAAATGCTGCTATAGTGGGTGCCTGTACAACCCAGCCCCACAGTGAGGTGTGTGAAGCTATGCAAAGCTTTTCATACCTGTCCAGCTGACACCCTGGAAAAGCAGACAAAACTGGTGTGTGACCTGTCCACCAAAATGTGACTATGCCAAGGTGTGTCCATGAGTGTAGTGCTCGCTGGTATGGGTGCTGTGTAACATGAGTACTGTAGTAGTAATGACTGCAGTTGAGTAGCCCAAATGAAATTACTCCCCCAAATTCTGGCAGCACACAGAGTGAGAAAAACACTTGTTACTTGAAGAGTGGTTCCTTGTTTGGATTAAAATATCTAAAATCTAACTTCTTGCTCTTTTGTCTTTTAGGCAGAGTGGATTCTTTCAGGTTTTGATAGTTGGTACTTGCTCATAATGGGGAAGTACCCTCTGATAATTAAAGCATGTCTGTGTCTTACAGATTGGATCACTGAAAAACCATTACTTATTCAGACATAAAAGTCACCCAAGACGATCCCGAAGAAGTGCTATCCATATCACTAAGAGACTTTCTGATGATGAGCGGGTAAGTGCTAAATTAATTCTTTTAAAAAATTTTTTGTTCTGTCTCCTTATTGCTAGCTTCGTAAAGAGGTCACAGGCAGGCCTTCCGCATTTTCAAGTCTAATATATTCAGCCATCCATACTCATGCTGAATAATACTTAACTATTCTGTCATTCACAGGCAGAATCTGACCCTCCCTTACCACATATTTTATAAGAGCTTTCCAAATTAAGATTTAAGATGTGCAACACCGGAATTTCAGACGTTGATGTGCCTCTGATGAAAATGTAAACAGGGAACCAAGGGGTTGGTTTCAAAGTAAAAATCCATAGATACACTAAGTTTAATTAGGCCACGCCTGTGCAATTACCATGTGAATTAGGTTTCATTTAAAGTGACTGAATATTAAGTAAAAAAAAAGAAGTAGAGAAAAAGGACCGAGATCCTGCTTGATTGGCTTCTACGACAAGCTAAAATCCCTTCTCAAAGGATCCATCACACATTTCAGACTTGCAGTCTTTTGTTACAATGATATGCCACTGCAATCAGAGAACAGTCAAACTGGAGAACCAGGAGACTAAGGTACAACCCACTGATGAAGCAGACTCCTTGTTTGTCTGGCTTTATTTCAGAGAGAAGCATTTCTGTTTGTAAGCATAATGAAAAACTGGGGTGCATGACAAATTTAAAGAGCAGACCAGAAAGCTGTCAGATTCTCCTACAAACTATTTTCTGGGAAATGTCACAACAAAAACATTTGATTTCAAGATCAGCATTGTTGCAGCAATCATTGTGACAATAAGAGCTGTCCAAACCATGAAGTAACCTAGTTGTCAAAACCAGCAAATTATCATATAAGGACAAATCACTTCAGAATGAGTAATCTTCTGTCTGGAGGTTTAAGATGCAAATGTCAGCTAGGAGAAAATAGTCTGTGGGGCAAGACAGAACATTTGTTTTGCCTGTTTTGTTTCAAAATGGTACACTCTCATCTATTTCTTTGTGAACAGGAACTGGTTTAACAGTTAAAGTTGAAATAATCCTAACTTGGGGATGTTTAAACCTGCAGATTCAGTCTAAACTAGTTCCAATTTATGCCTACGTATATGACCAGATGTCCCACGTTATTATAGTACGATGTTCAGAATCAGATTTTTGGGTGCAGTCTCTTTTTTGGGCTTACTGCATCAAATGAATCTGTTACATGGGGAAGAATGAGAGTGTTCGATACATCACATTCTAAACTTGTAGCAGAATGGAAGTGATTGTATTATATTGCTACCAGACAATATTGCATTCTTGCATTCTTGAATTCAAAGTGCTGCAGGTGATTTGCTAAATTTACTCTAATTTCCATTTTATTTACCATCCAGTATGCAAATTAACTCTGTGAATAAATGAGATGTAATTATGGATTATGTAAGTGTATAAACACAAATCAGTCATGTAAAGCTGTGTAGTTACACAGGGATCTTTGCTCTAAAGAGCTGCTCTTGTTCAACAGCAGCCTACTTAAAAAGATTTAGATTCAACCTTTTAAAACGAAGAAAAAAGGGAATCCTGTTTCTGTCTGGATAACGCCTTCATGAATTTTACGGTATGTTAAGTGTGAAAGCTGTGGTAAAACTAGGCTCTAATCTGAATATTTGTCTGCTTCTTATAGTGTTTTTTATAAAACAGATAAAGGCTGTGAATACATTGAAGGGATAAAATTATCTGGTTACCTAACTTCTTCTAGTATTTGCACTAGTTTCCAAATCTACTTTCTTGCAAGTACACTTGAATCGAGATTTTTTTTTTTTTACTGTTTTATATCAATGATTGGAGATTTGGCGTGGAGCCTTCAGCTTTCTCTGGAGATGGATGGTTGGAACCTCACCCAGCTGCTGAGTGACAAACGTTTGGCTTGTTTGCCTGACATATGTACTTGGGAGTTTCAGCTCATTTCCCTTCAGTGCAGTTGCTCACCATGAAAAGAAAACAACAAGCACGGAAGTTGTCAATTGCTAATTTCTGTTGAGTGGTGAAGAGGTCAAGCTTTGCTGTGGGCAGGAAAGATAGACATAATTGCTGCAACGTGTGCACAAGAATGCATGGCCTGAGATATCAATAGGGCAGTTTAAAATACATAGGCTTGCATGGGTATATTCATCTTCTATGACCAAGGTTTGTAGGGCAGTTAGGACTAAATATATAGCAAAGAGAATAGTAAACATGCCTAATGCAGCTACCATTTTAAAGGATTTATGTTCTTGTAGTGAATTTTCATTAGGCTTTCATTAGAAAATTGCAGCTTAATCAAATCATACTTTTAAATCTTAATTTCTGAGTCATTATTATTTTGTATGTGGTGATAGATGTCAGGATCATAAAGCTGTTCAATCACAGTAGATAAAAGGAACAGAATCTATTCAGAGCTTGAAAGTTATATTAGATCCAAGGCACCTCCATTTGGGGCTTGTCACAGGATCTTGGCAGCCTTACTGAATGTGAGTTTGCATTGCCTGGTTGGAATTTGGATGAAAAGGACCAACAGTATCTGTGTCAGAGTGACCATACAAGGACCAACTATGAATAATGTTTTATTTTCTTTCCAAAAGGGGCACACAGCACAGAGAGAGGCATCATCATCAGGATTTCACGTGAACTGGGTTCAGTAATACCTTCAAGGGCGATACACATTTAAAATACAACCTAGTGCCTTAGAGACTGCTGTGTCTGTGCACAAAGGCTGTGTAACTCGTTTGATGCTTTATCAAAGCATGCTGGAGCATTTATGCTTTCAGTTGCCTTAAGTGGAATTATGCCGGTGATGAAGTTAGTCTAATATTCATATCTTGCTAATTAACCACTCTTAAAAACACCACTAGGAAGGAGACTTGGAGGTCCAGCTGGTCTGTGAGTCATTATGATTGCAGACAAAAGCCAGAGATAATCTTTCTTCTTTCCTTCTCATTCCCAATAGAGAGTGAATAAAAGATAAGTAGCAAAAAGAAGCAGGCTGTGGTTTTCCTTGTTTCAGTAAGCACCATTGCTTAGATGACCTTCTAGCCATACTACCATACGGTTTTATTTGATGTAAAAAATGCCAAGTAAAAAGGCTTTTGATGTAAAAACTCACTTTTTACTCTGATGTAAAAACTCACAGGAGTTTGGTTAACTTGTACTTAATGATTTTCTGTTAATTGATTCTACAGTATTGTGATTTCACCAAGTTATCTTCCCCAAATCTCACTGTACTACAGTTTAAATAATCCTCTTCTCTATACCAAATGTTGGTCATTTTGCTTTAGGCACCAAAATTTCTCTGTGTGACAAAAGCCTTTATACTCTAGGTTAAGAAAGTCCCAAATTAAAGAGATTCACTTGTCATCTTTTTATGAATAATTATAGGTGTCTTGGGCAGAGCAGCAGTATGAAAAAAAGCGAACTAAGCGTGCCCCTGTGAAAGACTCAGCAGAAAGTCTTTTCAACGACCCTATGTGGAATCAGCAGTGGTATCTGGTAAGAATTTGTTGCCTTGTGGAACTGGAGAAGGTGGTTGTACCATCAGCTGCATTATTTTACCAGTATCAGAGTGATTGCACTGAAGGGAACGAATGAAGGATCCATTTTATTAGTGTATGCTGTAAAAATGAGTGATCTCTGTGCATAACATTTTCAGGCAAATTTCTCTCTGCTGTGGACTGTCGCTTATACAAAGGTTCTAGATGACAATTCAGCTGCTGTTTAGTATTGGGGGGGGTGGTAATATCACAAATTGTTAACAGTTAAGAACCACTTTAATGATAATTTTAAAATATTTACTGTTTTCATATAAGAAGTTCATTACCATATCTGAAGCTAGCCATGTATTTTTTACTAAAATTGGTAGTGCAGAATACATACACCAGATGGAAAAAAAAAGCATCTGTATGAATGTGGCAAGCCCCATGGACTAGGATTTATTTATATATATATATAGAGAGAGAGAGAGCATGTAAGCAAGCTCTAAAGTTTGCTCACATGCTCAAAACCTCAGGGAAAAAATTCTTGGGCTCCATAGTTTCTGTCTGTGTGTGTCATTTGAGAAACACAGTTGATCATTTAGATTTTACATGGTTTGTTCCAAGCGCCTGCGTTTCCATTGTGCATCTAGCTGTACCTTCATTCTAATAATCATTGCTTTCACTCAGAATACAGGTGTCATTAAAGGCAGGTATAAAAAATAAAAAGACAGGTCAAGTACAAATGGGGCTTGAGTAGCTGGAAATACTTTTCCTCAGTTCATCTTAGAGAAATCATACCAAACTCTAGGCTCTTTTCCATCATTTGAGCTAGGGAAGATATGTTATAAACCACATAGCATAAAATATTTCCATGAAGATTCCTGTAGATTTCTTTTAAACAGAAAAAAATGTTATCCGTAAGAATTTAGCTTTTCATTGAAGCAGAGTGTGAGTTTGGTTCCTTGCCTGTATCCAAAAAAGCAGGACATTTCCAAGATGTCTACTCTAGATAAATACACGAACACACGCAGGATTCATAAAAGCAGTCTGGGGAAAAAAAACTTGGCAATGTTTTGCTCTCTGGGAGATTTAGTTCCTTTTCCCTCCTATTTATGGTTTTCTCTACTTTTACCTCTAGTTTTCACACATGAGAAGAAAAACCAGGCTGCTTACCCTTGTTCGCAATGCACATTGAATTTTTCTGATTAAATGCCTAAATGTGTTAGGTATTTACTTCCAAAATATGGGCTTTGCCTTGTGGTGAATAACTATTACCTAATTTTTATGATTTGATGGCAATAGTTTTAGCTCAATCCAGTGTAACTTCATTCACACATCACCAGGAAAAAATATTGTTTGATGGATTCAAGACAACAAAGCTTGAAATTTCAAATAATTTCCTGAATGGAAGCAGCCAGATACAGATAGCAAAAAAATGAAAGAAATTTCATCCCCATAACAAATTTCTTTTCCTAAGCCTTGTATTTTATACAATATTTCTTTGGGAAAAAAAGACATAAACAAACCTGCCATAATTGTGCACAGAGAAGCAGAAATAAAGTGCTTCTTTTTACATCTATGCTTTTATAGGGGCTGAAAGCATGTTTTCTAAATTAGATTTATCTACTGCTCATTTAGTATTAGAGGGGGAAAATCACCCATTTAGGAGAAACTCTTCAAAAAATTTGCTGCAGTAGAGGCAGCTATACATGATTCATACTTCCAGTTGATTTACCACAGGAACAGCAATGAGAGTAGTAAAGAGAAAATTGTGATTCAACACAGTTCTTCCCAAGCAAACGACTACCTTAATTATTTTACCCATTAATTATTTTGCTCTGGCTAACTTTTATGTCCAAGAGGAGATACACTTGTGAGGAAATCAGTTCACTGCACTGCAGGCACTGTCTTGGTTCCTCATCAAATGGAAAGAACAAACATTAGCAGGTCTGATTATTAACCCAGTGTTCCAAGATCCATCAGTGCATTCCCACCACTCCTTTCAGTTTCTGCTGCCTGCTTACCAAAAATACAAGATGTTTTTTGTTCAGAAATGGTCTTCGGGGATATTCAAGCAGTGGGGTAAATCTTTCAGTGCCACAAGTATTTAATGAAACTAATTTTTGGTTTGTATTTGCAAAATTTGAGCAAAATACACGAGTTCAGGCTGAAATGGTTTACAGCATCTTTAAAATAAGACTTTGGACCTATTTGGTATAAATGGACGAAATGTTGATATATTTTAATCCCTTCTGTCCCACAGCAAGATACAAGAATTACTCCATCCCTGCCCAAACTGGATCTCCATGTTATTCCTGTGTGGCAGAAAGGATTTACAGGCAAGGGAGTTGTCATCACAGTCCTAGATGATGGATTGGAGTGGAATCACACTGATATCTATGCTAACTATGTAAGTTTGAGCATTAGAATGCTATGGAATAGATTAACCAGTTGTAAACTTGATAAACAGACATTCCTGCTCAACTCATTGTCTGTTCTGTAAGTCAGGTCCTGCAGTACAGAGACTGAAATATTTGCCTTAGGCATGATTTGGAACCTGGTCTGTGTCACAGGAAGCTGAATTTCACTTAGCAATGGTAGCAGGGTGGATATTTTGTTGTTTTGTTTTTCCTTCAGTAGATTTAGTTCCCAGACATATTTGTATGCAGTGGTTTAAGGCTAAATTATTAAAGGTCCATGAAAAGGTTATGGAATTACTAATAGCTATCAAATTCTACAAGCTTGATTGCTGCCAATATGAGGCAATACTAAATTATCAAGTAAATAGACAGACTCTAGAACACATTTTGTAAGCAATTTAGAAATGCCTTTTCTTTGTCTGAATTAATTCTGCTTTTCTTTTTATACATGTAGGACCCAAAGGCAAGTTATGATTTCAATGACAATGATCATGATCCCTTTCCTAGATATGACCCAACAAATGAAAACAAGTGAGTAATGTCACACTTGTCTGAAGAGAACAAAACATTACAGTTTGTGTCTTAGAAGATACAAGTGGAGAAATTTCTGTGAATGTCTCATGTGACAATTATCTTATAAGAGGAAGAATTTGTGTAACAGAATCACTAGATGGCTGAGCTTGGAAGGGATTTCTGAAGGTCATCAGCTTGAACAGGGAGCTCTAGAGCCTGCTGCCCAGGATGATTAAGATGGCTCTTGAACACTTCCCAGAAGGCAGAGGCCACAACATCCCTGGGCAACCTGTGGCAGTGCTCAGTTGCCCTCAATGTAAAGAATCACTCTGGGGTGTTCAGAAGGACCCTTTTATGTTCCAGTTTGCTGGAGCATTCTCACATAACACTGGTATAAACACTGAGATAAAATTCCCAGGTGAAGAACTTCATAATTGTAATCTTTCTATGATGTCCTGAATTTCTTCATGTCTTTGCACATGTAAGGTGCTGAGGTGTTTCTGCAAGCTGAAGAAAATAATCTATTCATGTGTCTCTGTGTATTTCTGTAATGACAGCTCCCAAAGTATATTTTTACTTTAATTGTCTGCTTTTCACTCAGAATTAAAACAAAAAAAGTTTCTTGGTGGATCTGTCAGACTTGGGCATACCCATTGTAGTCCAGTTACGAATTTTGTCCATAAGAAAGAGAACAGGACCTCCTTAGAAGGTGGCACACAAAACAGTCAATTTCTTAAACAAATAAGGATGCCACTACTCAGTACAGATAACAAGAAACTGGTGCATTGCTTCCCTGTTTCCTGTCAGACCATACAGTAGCATTCACAAAATAAGTCACTGTATGAGGGGGAAAAAAGATCAGTCTAAGGATAAAAGTCTCAGGAATAAGACATTTGAAAAATGGCATTACTACTTTGTTACAGTGTTATTTTAGAGAAAGAAGCCATTATCTTCCTGTTATGATGTCATTATCTCTTAAATCTAACTGTATTGCCTCTAATCTTTATTAATAAGTAAATGGAATTCAGCCCAGAAGCATTGAAGCATGTCATTGAATAACAATCTGTGGCATTACACAGAACAACGCTCTTACCTTGAGACTTATAGGAAGACTTTCTGCATTGAGGAATTAGAATCACCCATTAAAAAAAAGAATTGCATAGGAAATAGTTCGTTGCAAGAAAAAATTAGCAATGGGGATACTTTAAAGGCTCACTTTCTAAAATCCTAAATTTAGGAAAGAAGGAGCTAAATGTGTGATTAAAAATACTTGTATCATATTTCTGTCTGAAGACAGTTTCTTAGCCCCATAATTTTATGCCACTTTTTCATTCTACTAAAATACTGGTATCTACAGTGAGATTAAGGAAAACATTGTCGTCTCATGAAAATGTTCCTTTGAGCTTTAAGTAGGTAAAATAATATTTATTGAAGCTTGGGAGAAATAAGTATTTTTGTATCATGTAGATACAACTCAAAAGCTCTTCAATAACTGCATTGCATTCATTGAAAGGAAGAATTTGAACAAATCAAGGTCCTTGACAAGTCTTTCTGTACAATACAACAAAGCTGTAATGATATGTTCTTTATTCTTGCTGTATTTATTCAGGCATGGGACACGGTGTGCAGGAGAAATTGCCATGCAAGCCAACAACAGAAAATGCGGAGTCGGAGTAGCCTACAACTCTAGGGTTGGAGGTAAGGAAACAAAAATAATTAGATGTTTAATATGAATGGAAACAAGACAGAGACTGTTTCCAGATACCATTAATCTGAAATATGAATGATTGGTCATTCTCTGAAAACATTTATCTTGCAGTATTATGAGTTTCAAAATCCTGTCTGGCAACAGTGCTGAGTGACACCTGTAATGAAAGGATTTCTTTAATAAAGTCTGGAACTTGATTATGAATAGACAGGTAGAATATATAACAAGAGCAGCAACAGTATAGGCAGGGATGATGATGATTATGATAATAGTAATGAAACTAATAATCATAATGTTAATAATATTAATAACAATTAATCATATTAACAACAACAACAACGATAATAGTAACAACTTATAATTTATATAGAGTTTAGACAGTATCTTTTAAGACTTGAAGGACTAATTACTTATTAATGTTTATCCAGGGGAGTAGAGGGATTCAGTAGAGTGAAAGTAGGAGTACACAAAATTATACCCATCCATATTTGCAATATATTGTTTCCATTTACACAATCACATTCAAAAGGTCATGTGGGTTAAGTTATGCAAACTGGTGCCCCTTTTGTTTCAACACATTCCTTCTCTACTGTCACCATAAGTTAAATATGAAAACAAGTAGTCTTTCTTGCCCATCGATCAATATAATTTTGTTTTTTTAATCAGTGACTCAATCTGTTAGATGTTTATGAAACAATCACAAGGCAAGTATCAGTTGCAAATGGTTATTTAGCTCAGAGGAAGTTATTTGTACAGTCCTACTTTTTCCATTATTTCCTCCTTTTCCTTTTAAACAACAGGATGATGAGTGGCAATTGACACCCATAACTGTCGTTCCCACCATTTCAGTATGGTGTTTTGTCGGCTCCCAGTTACTCCACTGAGCTGTCATGGATGTCAGCTTTGCAGTTTGCCTTTGCCGTATTGCATTATGCTGTCATGATCTGTTTAAATAAAATATCTCACTCATAATATGGAGATGTCAGATTTTCAAAGGAAGGCAAAATGGATGAAGCTGCAAAGATGTCTGAACTCCCACTGTAGCCGTATTTTAAGGCTCTTGTATCTACAGAGGACGTTCTTCCACAGCTATTTACATATGATCTGTGCTCATTTGCAAATGCAGCTACAGACCTGTGTGGGATGACTTATCTAGAAAAGGGAAATAAGAGCAAGAAAAGTAGTCCAGCAATCCACATTACCCAGTAAGCAGCATATACTTCCATGAGGGAGGATGAAGAATGGAAAAACGTGGTAACTTAACAAAATTGTAACTAAAACCATCACAAGAAGTTGAAAGAAATTGTAAGCTGTTATATGTGACCAGACTGATTAAGACAGGTGTGGAAGAAAAATATGTTCAAAGAGCCATAGAAGATAAGAGAAATCTTCAAAAGATTCAGATAAATTTGGAGTGGCTAAACACTGAAAGATTTTTTTGATGATCCAAGCTCTATGGGATTAATTTCTCCAGTGGCTGTTTTTTTCTTCTCTTTTCTTTAAATCCATGAAATGACACATTGCACACTTCTACTTGACATTAGTTCAGGATGACTTCCTTAAGTGGCTGTTTGCTGGTAGCAGTTGCCATACTGGACAAATCCAATGGTCCCACCAGTGACTTCTCTCTGATAGTCAGCAATATCTGCTTTAGGGAAAGAAACCTTGACAGTGTGGAATACCTTGTTCTCCAACCTTCAGCATCATAGGTTGGTTTAAGTTTGCCTTGAGGGGTAAAACAAAACATTCCATTAAGTTTTTCTGTTGTTTTCTGTGAAAGTACTGAGTTTAGCAATCCTGGGTGTTCTCTTCAATCACATCAATGCCTGATCCTATTCTGAAACGTTGACTAGCCTCCCCAGTACTTTGTGGCTGTGAATACCATGGGCTTCTCTGCACTGTGTGAAGAAAAAATACTCTTAATGCCAGTTTGTGAAGCGACACCTTCAGTGCCTTTTAACATTCACCTCTTGGTTTTTGTGGAGCTGAGAAATGTGTATCGATCACCTCTGGTATAAAGCAGGGTATGTGTATTTTCATGCATACTTGACCATACCACTGTGTTATGATATTTCCATGGTGCTGCCATGGAAATTAAGTGATTAAGAAGCTCAATTGTACAAAGGACTGGGCTGAGAATTCGTGCACAGAGACATTGCTAAAAATAGCTTTCTGCCAGGCAGATATATATATGTGTGTCTGAAATTACCTTGGGCTTTGCTTGCTTTTGATTTTGTGGGACTGATGATGGGAGCAAGAATAAAAAAGAATTTATGCAAGAGGACATAATTGGAATCTGCTTAGGGGAATATCACTGCAGTCATCAAATCCCTGAGCTGACTTGAACCATCAGGGTTTCAGATGGTCAGGAAGGCAAGACAGTGATTTTTTCCTTGAATTGTTTTCATCAGTGTGTAGTCATTGTTCTTGGGGTGTTGGGGGGTTTGTTTTGTTTGGGGTTTTATTGTTTGTGGTTTTTGTTTTGGTTTGGTTTTTGTTTGGCTTTTTGTTTGTTTGGTTTTGGTTTGGTTTGAGGTTTTTTTGGTGTGGTTTTTTTTTTTTTCCTTATTACATTATTTATTTGCAGTCTTGCCTTTGTCTTTTTCTGTGGGAAGTATCTGCACGTTACTCCTCACATTCCCACTATCTCATTATATGTTGCAAGCTCTCACCTGGGGCTTGCAGTTGCTTTTACACAGGCAGATCTTTGCTGGTATGAGAGAATCTGGCAATTCTGAGCCAACAAAGAAAAGAGTAGTCAAGCCATTCTCAGTTTAAGACAATCCCGGGTAGAGCGGTGTTTTTAGTACCTGAGTCACAGGATATACCTCGGTGCTTTTCCCAGCTTTGTGAGTGATCGTAGAGCAGCTGTGGCAGAGCAGATTAACTTCTTAGTCTGATTTTAGAACTAACGAATATGAAATAATAAAGCTCAGCTTTATCTTGGAGGTATTAGGAGTATTAAGAGGGTCAGCCATTTGGGAAAAGAACTATACTTGCAGTCTTCTTTTCCCTGCTTGATAGCATAAAACAAAGAACAGGACACTGAGCTGCAAGGGTAAGGTTGGAGGTTTTTTGTTGGGTATTTTTGTGTAGTTTTGGGGTTTTTTTAATAGAATGATTACATTTTGCCTGCTGTTCCTTGGCAAAATCCCTGTTTTGTGGAAAATACTAGAAAATGAGTACTCATAATTCACCAACTGCCAGCAACAGTGCAGCTGCTGTAGTACTAACCTGCCAAATCCAAGGGAACCCAGGCATTTCTATTGCTTGTAAACACAGGCTGAATCCTGACTGCTGTGGCTCTTATATTGCTGCTGTTGCTGTAAGAGCCACGCCACAGTAGGAATTTTGCCAGATTTCTGCTTTTTCTGCTGTCTTCCAGCATTGGACAGTGGTAGCAGCCCCACTGCAGAGCCATGGCTTTGCACAGCAAAGGATCCAGTGCAGATGAACCACTGCCTGCACCTGAATTTTAAGTACCACTGAGTCCAGGCTTGCTCTGAAGGAGATTAGATCATGCAGCTCCTAATAAATTGTTAATGACTAGATATCTTTGGATTGCTCGCAGTAGAAAAAACTGGCAGTAGAAAAATAGTGAGGTTTTTTCTATAGTGGAGATTGAAGAGCTGGTGAAATTGCAGCATCACAGAGACAGCAAAACCTTTAATGACTGTGAGAGCCAAGTGCTTTGGGCAGAACATGCAGAATTACATCTTTGAACTAAAGCTCTTAGAACTCTTAAAGATAAAAGTAATGTTGGTAAAACTGATTTTATTTCAGTGGCATTTTAGCAGTTTGAGAAGTCTTTGTTGCAGACGTAAGAGAGAAGGAGGAAGAAAGAGAATGCAATAAGAAAAAATAGGAACAGTAAGCAAGACATCATCTTCTTGGGTCTCTGTAAAAGGAGAAAAAGAAATAAATAGGCTAACAAGATTTTAAGTTGGTTTCTTTTACATTTATAGAGAAACACTGAGCTTTGCAAATAAAGTCTAACTGTACTGTTTTACACTGACAGGAGCTGTCCTGAATATTGCTTACATGAACAGCGGTTGACTGTGGTTGCAGTACTTACGGCTTAATTTTACTGGCAACATTAAAGCCAGCTAACGAGGAGAGAACAGAAAGTAATCCAGTCTGCTTCTTTTTTTTTTTTTTTTCCTGTGAAGGTATACGAATGCTGGATGGAATAGTCACTGATGCTATTGAGGCCAGTTCAATTGGTTTCAATCCAGAGCATGTGGATATTTACAGTGCAAGCTGGGGCCCTAATGATGATGGTAAAACTGTGGAGGGACCTGGGAGACTGGCACAGAAGGCTTTCGAGTATGGGATAAACCAGGTACAATACTTCAGAGAAAAAGAAAGAAAAATGTTGGCGGAGAAGTGAATTTTAAAATGGTTGACACCAGAGAAAAAAAGGAAAATTGTTTGTGCCGTCTTTGCTCAAATATATTTGAATGGACATGATCTATTTTATTAGTACAGGTGAGAGAAATAGCCAGCTAGAAAAAATTTTTGAGGTAACACCATTAGGGCTATAGAAACTGGTTTTTAGCTGTTCATCTCCATGGATAAGTTTTTTTTTTACATCCTTAATTTTGCTGCCTTTGTCTCACCCTACACCCACCCTTCTCTGCGGCTTGTTTTACACTGAACAGTAATTGGATTTCTGCTCTGAAAGCCCATAAAATTTAATGCAAAATTCCTGCTTCATGAATATTTTCCTGTGTGAAATAGTGATGAGTTTCAGCACCCTGTGGATGAGCTTGTATTGTGCTAATTGCATTAATTTATAAAGTGGTGCATGTCGTGATCCAATTAAAATGCAAATAGTACAATGATGAAGAGTACTGGGAGCAGTATTTTTATGGGTTTCTTTTTTTTCATGTTATACTCTTTGGATCTGTTTGGATGATAAATAGGGTGCAAACTAAGAGCTGCCATGAATTTATTAGTAAACTACGTAGCTCTTGCCAGTGAGGTGAAAAGATGTCTAAAGATGGAGAGGTACTAATAAAGAGATGAAGACTGAATCATAGAGGGGAGAAGAGAGAAACAGCTTGAAGGACAAGCAAACAGAAAATTATTGATAAAAGGCAATTAACATCAGTAGGCAGAAGGAGAAAAGGAGAGAACAATTCAAATGCTGACAGCTGACAAAGATACTCTGAGGCAATAATGGAGAGTGAGAGGAGAGTGCTTGAACAGGTTATATACCCAAAGGTAGGTAGCAAGATTAGAGGGAGAATTAAAGCTGAAAATTAGGCAACAAACATTCGTTGGTCTTACTCTGAAAAAGCAGGTTCTTTGCTGGAGAATGTATGTTATTAGTTTACTTCTAATGAGGAACAAATGTACCCATTTGTCTCTCACGATTCAAGGATTCTTTTTAAAAGGTCTGTCTGGTCTCCATTCTGCCTAAAGTCAGCCAGTGTTGGGATTAACAGCTCTAATCATTGTATTCTTCACTGCTTCTCTGGTGAAGCACCTGAGCACAGGCCTAACCTGAAGAGCTAAGGAAGTGTTACTATCACTTTAAGTGCAATCAGAGCAGGTGTTGGAATACACCAGTGCTCTTCTGGAATGGAACCTTTGTTTCCAAAGACACTATATAATTTTTGTCTTTCCAAATTTAGAACTTGTATCACAGAGTACATCTTATTTCTCTTTGCTTTTAATGTTTTAAGTGCTGCAAATATCTTAGTATTTGCATAAATAACTTAAAATCTCACCTGAGTGGAATGATAAAAAAATAATTTGTATTCCAACTGCTGTGGAATATTAAAGTGTGCGTATATTGATAATGAACATATATGTACATATATATTAATAATGAACAACACATGAAATTTTGCTTGTCACACAAAAGATTTTTTTTCCTCTGAAGAACTAGTAGAGCTTATGACTGGATAGTGGTACATGCTTCCTCTGTGATAGCTGTGATGTTTTATATGGTTATGCTTGGAGGTTGGTGATGCTGACCCATGAATCTGTGAGAGAAGGGAGGGTATTTGGTGTGCTTCTCATTCATACTCCTAACCCATACCTCTGTGAGAACAGGAAAGGAAAATTAAATAACCCCTGATAAACTTGCCAATTTTTTTTCTAGAAATGGTGAGGATCAAACAGCAGCATATGGAAAAATTTACTCATTGAACACAGACTCTGTTTTTAACTTGAAAACCTGAGGAAAGCTGCTGTATCCAGAACACTAAACCTAGGACAGTGAGATGAAGAGTTGTGCTGTAGGGTGAGCATTGGGATTATCTCAAACAGATGGTTTATTCTGTCTCTATCTTCTACAGTGCTTTTGGAAATTGCTCCTCTTCTGTGTTTCCTATATTAGGGTTTTTGAGGAAAGGAGTTGTTAATGATACATTGTGAAATCTGAAATCCCTTTGATAACCGTTTATTTCCTTTTTTTTTGTTTTCCTTAGGGCCGAAATGGGAAAGGCTCTATTTTCGTGTGGGCTTCAGGGAACGGAGGTCGTCAGGGTGACAACTGTGACTGTGATGGTTACACTGATAGTATCTACACCATCTCCATTAGCAGTGCTTCTCAGCAAGGGCTTTCTCCCTGGTATGCAGAGAAGTGCTCTTCAACTCTGGCCACAGCATACAGCAGTGGGGATTATACTGACCAAAGAATTGTAAGTTGCTTTTACCAGTTTCAGAACAAGTAGAAAGGTATGATATACGCAAGTAATAAATGAAACCTCTTAAATGCTTGGCTTTGAGTGCTTGCTTTATGTTATGTGTTATGTGCTTAGTTCTTTTGTCTGGAAACTTTAAGGGATTTGTAACCCAAAAAGTGATTATATTCCAGTATTCTTCTGCCTTAAAGCAATGGTTAAACAAAATCATTTTGCTGATGCAGTTAAATCAATGTGCTGAATTTGTCTGTGGCTTGTGAGAGCTGTTTGTGTATGAAAATGGTCTCTGCATGGTTGGATATGCTACTATTCTTCACAAAGGGCAAATGAAGAGAGATTCAGAGTAAAAAGAAAACCTGTGATGTCAGGGCCTCTGTTATACCTTGCTATTACCTTTTTTAAAACAAGAGACAGCAACAATGGTGCCTCAAAACCTTCCAAACTCAGCAAGTGGGGATAGCAGTGTGCCTTCCTTAATTGTGCTGAAGAAAATTGCTGTGGCACAATAATGCTGAAATACATGTAATTTCTGTCCAGCCCTGGTAGATGCTAATTTCACAATACACTGCGCTGATGGGGATTAAGAGTGTCATTCCAAGCTGGCCTGGACATCAGTCCTTACTAAGTGGCTTCTCTTTATAGTCGAGGTTTAGATACATGGGCTGATGAGTTTGGTGCTTATTCACTGCAAATTACAGTTCTTCTGCTGAAGAGGGAGCAGAACACCAATACTAATCCTATGAGTAATTTCCTAGTAAGCAGTAATTTTGAATGTTCTAGGCCCAACACAATGATCTGTTTTCATGATTCATCAGTAAGCCTGAAACACTTACTGTGAAACCTTAGACTGAAATAAGATATTCAGTGTGGGAGTATTTTGTTCCAACACAAAACATTTTGATACTAAAATTATAATTAAAGTAAAAAGAGTGGATTGAAATATGAACAGATTTAAACACTCATCACTTTTTCTGCTGGTGAGGAGTGTATTCATATGCATCAAGTAAAGGACACAGAGTTATGTTTGTGAGTATAGATATGAATGTATTTACAATTGTTTATTTATGCTTTTTGTTTTGTTTTGGGTTCTTTGTTTTTTGTTTTTGGTTTTTGTGGGTTTTGTTTGGTTTTGGTTTTGCTTTTGTTTCATTTTCTGTCAGACAAGTGTTGATCTTCACAATGAATGTACAGAAACTCACACGGGGACCTCTGCATCTGCACCTCTGGCCGCAGGAATTTTTGCTCTGGCGCTGGAAGCAAAGTAAGATGTCACACCATTACCTTTGAAACTCTCTTCTCTCAATGACCCCACCACCTTCCCTGAGATGCCTGTTTTAAGAGGCACTACCTCATACTGCAGCTCCACTTTTTGTCAGTCAGACTTGCTCAGGCTGATGACTAAAAATAAGCAGCTATGTGTCCCAACACCCTCCTAGAAAAGCAGAACCTATGTGAGTAAATCATGATGACTGAGGAATACTTTGTATTGGCAACAGCTTTTACTGATTTCTCGTCATATGCACCTAAAAGTGAGGGTGCACATGTATTCAGGAGAATGTGATTTGAAGACAGTAGGCTGCAGGAGTTTAACCTAAGCCTCAGCCAATTTACAGAAAGATTTCTGCCAGGGATGAGGCATAAAAGAGAAGGTGCCCAAGCTTGTCTGTCAGAGCAGACAGGGAGCAGCCACGTTTGGATTCTGTAGGGCAGGCAGCCAGAATTTAGGCCTTGGGGAAGCTAAAAAAGGACAGGACAATGACCTTTTTTTTTTTTTTTTTTTTTTTTTCCCCTCAGAAAACACTTTAGGCAGTGGTGCATAGGTTTAATACTTGTATGGTGTCATTGAGCTCAGTTTCCTACTACACACCCCTTCGGTGACATGAGCCAAGACACTTAGATATTTTAAGGGGTAGGTTGACTCACAGATGGAATCAAATACCCAGTTTTCAAAGTTCAAGTCCTAAAAAGATGGGTGGGAAATTCTAGTATTGCTAAGTAACTTAAAATGCCTGAATTGTTTTGGAGGATTGGACTCCACTCTTTCTAGATACCTGTACTTCATGGACACAGAAGTCTTGTCTGCCTGGAGAAGTATTATGAGGATAAATGCAGCATGCCATTTGTTATAAAACAGTGGGATGCCATATACATTCAAAGCACTTTCTGTTTCAGTCTAATAATTGATAGAAAAAGGATAGATATCCCTGAAACAACTAACCAGGAACATCTTCAAAACAGCCCAGGTCTAACATGGAGGGATATGCAGCACTTGGTAGTGTGGACCTCAGAATATGATCCACTGGCTGGAAATCCAGGATGGAAAAAAAATGGAGCAGGACTGATGGTCAACAGCCGATTTGGGTTTGGGCTACTCAACGCCAATGCCTTGGTGGATTTAGCTGATCCCAAAAGATGGAAACATGTACCAGAAAAGAGAGAGTGTATTGTCAAAGACAAGAACTTTGAACCCAGGTAAGGATTTGCATTACCAGTTACCAAGCTGGTGTCTATTGTAATAAAGCCTGAAGGATCATATTCTTCACAGATTGCTCTGAACAAGAATAAGGACTTCTTTTGATTCATTTAGTTTTGCCAGACTGTATTTCTCAGAGGCAGGCAAGACACATTTGCTTCTTTGTTTGTTATTTTTAGTGTAAGACTGATAGAAATTACTAGTATGAAGCCTTAACAAAGACTATTATGTCTACTTGTGCCGACAGTGTATGAAAGGATGATACTATAAGGCTGAGCCCAATCAGCAAGGCTGTGAATTTTTAGACAGCTATCAGAAGACACATAAAAGATACTGATATCTCACAAAATTTTTTTAAAAATAAAAGTGTCTGTATAATGGGTCTTAGCAATTCTTCTCCTATGACAGGAAATTCCTATGTTGAAATCAAGGTGATGTATTGAGCTTTAGTTATGTCTGTAGCATTTCTCTTATGAAACACAAGTATCCCAAAGGCTCGTTGAAAATTCTTGTCAACCACTTGCCAATAGCACAGTGAGCCTGAAGAGATAGATTAATTATCCTTAGTGTTATGGATTAACACAGTTTGGTTTTTAGTTGAAGAAAAATATGGAATACCACCCTGTTAGGACCTTTTGAATTCCTTTAAAAAGGACAGACCTATCAGGAGCCAGTTCTTGGCTACTGGCATGTTTGGCCACTGAGAAAACAGAATGAGACTTTTGGTAATGCCCCTATAAAACTGAGAATGTGTTGGGGCCTGCCCTCTTTTTTCTCCGGGTGATCTGCCAGGTAACACCGTGCGGCAGCCGCCCCAGGGGCCGGGCTGGCNTATAGGTTGGACATTTCTAGTAAACTATAGAGAGTGGACTAATTTTTCTGTAACATATAAATGCTGTTTGAGGGGGATGTAAAGTTCTAGTTAAAAGTGATATGAAGCTTTTCTGCTCCTAAGGAAAAAGAGATTCTTAGTTTTGAGATGAAGAGGATTTTTGGAATCAGAAGAAGAGAATCTTTGTTTTACACTAGAGGAGGCATTCTTAAACAGTACCACTAATAAGCAAATATGGCCTATATGCAGTGTTGGGAAAGCTGCTAATGGGTAGGATTTCAGAGTTTGCAGAAGTTCTTTTCAGGCTGCAGATGTGTAGCAGGGAAGCCACCAGAGGACTGTTCCTCTTGTGACAATGTCTCTGTAGGACTCAGAAAGACTCCTTTCCTAAAAGAAATGATGAAAATTATTTTTAAATGGTAAAACTGATTGAAATTACAGGTTTTGTCTTTTTATGTTGTGTGTAGGAAGGTGAATACTTGTGGGGAGAGGGAAGGATGTTTTGAAAGTTTCATTTTTTTTTTCCTCTTATTTTCTTCTTCTTAATGTGTGTGAATAAACTATCTTTTATAATTTTAAGGTAAGCCTGTTTTGCTTTTTGAGTTCTCCTAGTCATATCTAAAAATAGGAAACACTAAACCCTCACATTAATTGTTGCATTGGCTGGGAAACGAACCCCAAAAATTGGCGAACGTGAAACCATTACAATTAGTCACTGAGCTGCTTAATCAATAAGGATATCTAGACTCTTTTTGTCTCCACATATTCTCACACAGATTTTTATCCAGAAAAAAATATCTGTTTCAAAGGCTGAAAATGTACCATGTGAATGCAGCAAAGGTCTCTCTGCAGAAATATTTTGCAGTGTTTTGGAGAGTCGCTGCCCGGTAATCTTGTTACTTATGCTATTTTACTATCAAGTTATTTTTATGGACTCATTCTTTTTCACAGAATGTTGACCCCACTACTGATATATGTCACACTTGTTCTTGATGTGTTTTTATTGCAATCCTGTATGTTGCATCATGAAAACAAAGATCCCATGATCCTGAGTTAGAATTATTTGCGTGGAGATTTAGATTCCCATTCTATTTGGAAGTAAGGGAACTGTGCAGAGAAAGCTATGCAGAATCTCTCTTTGTGCAGAGCATGAACAGCAGGCAATACCTTTTTTTGTTGAGCTGGCATTGACTGTTCCTTTCTCATCATTCTGAAACGGCTGTTAAATATGTTATTTACACTTCATGACCCAGAATCAAAAGTTCCTGTTGGCAATCAGAAAACTACTTCAATTTTGACAGATTATTACGAGCAAACGAAGAAGTCATCATTGAAATTCCCACAAGAGCCTGTGAGGGTCAAGAGAACTCCATTGCATCTCTGGAGCACGTGCAGCTTGAGGCAACGATTGAGTATTCCCGTAGAGGTGATCTTCATGTCACTCTAGTTTCTCCATCAGGTATGGGAGGCAAAGACATATTTTGTTTGTGTTGCTCTAGTGCATAGCATTTACTTCATGAAAAAAATGAGGCTTTCAGTGGTTAAAGAGAGCTAAATATATCATTGGACAATTTCAGTGAGGATAAAGCATCCAGGGAGCTGTAGAGACCCCTCTTCAACCTTCACCTGTTCTGGGTTATTTTTGTGAAAAGAGATTTGAAAATCATACTTAAGAAAAAGAAGGCACAGAACATTTTCACAGAGGCAACTGGACTTATGAAACCTGAGGGCTCCTGGCAGACAATGAATTATAAATCAGTAATTCTTATCAGATTTTCTGTGATTTAGCAGTCTAATGGAAAACTGAGGATATCTGATTGCTTAGGTTTCATTTCACGCATCTCCCCATTGGTGTATTTAAAAAACCAAAGTGTTTTTGTTGGGCACCTGAGTACAACTGTACTAAATGAGCTAGAATATGGCAAACTGTCTTGATAATGCCCTGAAAAAACACAATAAAACAAAAAAAGAAATTATAAACAACAAAGCATGAAGTCTGTTGGATCAGCTGGTATTAATAGGAAAAAAACTGACAAGCTTTCACATATGAATTTAAATATCAGGCTGATGTAATTTCTGTGTTTCTTGATAGCAATCATCAAGTACTGCTGTCTCCACCACACTATTATTTTGCTTTCGTGGTTAGATTGTTTTTCCCTGGTTTCTTGCTGCTTTTCCACTTCCCTGCAAAACATTAGTAGCAAGTGTATGACATTCCTTTTCTATATTTATGATGTTACCTTTAAATATATCTATAAATTGTGACAAGGCTCCTTGGGGCGTCACTGCTCCTTATTATGTAAATATTGCTCCCTTGCTTTTTTCCTTATATGTAAACAAGCCAAACAAATTTCCACCTGTGCAATAAAACCTCTTTTGCTTCAGAAATGCTTTCTGAGCGGTAGCATTTTTGTAATAATAACAACAATGCAAATGCTTGTTTCACCCTGTTGGAGGACCAGGCTGTAACAATATACATCCACTCACCAAAAAAACCCCAAACCAGTGATGAGATGATAAGACTGTTGTTTCATAATACTGCATGAGCTGGTTTGCCTTCAAAACTTCGATTTCAGATGTTTCTTGAACAACACATTGTTACGAAAGACTGGTTGTGCCTGACATCTCCTTATGCTTCTTTTATGTGCATTCACTACCTTTTCATGCCAGAGATAGAACACTGAACAAGATGTACCTTCTTGGTGTGACCTACCAGCTTGTGCACTCCGAAGCACTGCTGTAAAAATAATTACAGGAGCTGCTGCTAAAGGAGCCGCTGCTGAACAGCGTATTTTCCAGGTCACCTCTGCTCGGCTAGGCAGTGTGCAAGCTGACAAATATGAGAAGTAGGACCAGGCAGTGCATGGACAATCAGAGTGTTGATCTTGCACCCACACAGGGACCAGCACTGTCTTACTGGCTGAGAGAGAGAGAGACAAATCTCCAAATGGCTTCAAGAACTGGGACTTCATGTCTGTCCACACATGGGGAGAAAAGCCAGCAGGCACCTGGATTTTAAGAGTTACTGATATGGTAAGCATGCCTGTATGCTAAGTAGCTGTGTTTGGGAGCTAACACAGATGAAATGATCACTCATCACTACAAAGATACCCAGCTGGTTTAAAGATTAAAGAAAAAAGGAAGCGTCAGATTGTCTTGTTCTTTATGTAAATGCAAAGCACCTTTCTCATTTCACTGACATGTACCTGTCAAAAAAAATTTCATGACTGTGTTTTGCAGACAGACATCACCAAAATTAATCACTTAATAAAATTTTTTGTAATTCTTGGATTAAAATATAAAATCAAATTAATGTATGGTTAACTGGAAATTCTTTTCTGCAGAAAAGAACATAGCATGGATCTAGTCTTCTCTTGGTCCATGTGCACCGTTTTCCTTACCGGAAAACCCTTTGAATTAATGGTATTTTAGAGGATCTCAGAAACCTATTCTCACGTATATGTTTCCTCAATTTCTTTCTGAGAGTATCTAGTGCTGAACAATGTTTAAGAATTAAAGCCAAGTAGTCTACAGATACAAAATAAATTAGTTTACTAAAGCCACCTAGGGATGTGGATTACAACAGCAAGACGCCAGAATTAAGCTGCTTGGTAGGCAACTGAAAAATAATTCCCTTCAGAGAGAGAGTGATCAAACTCACTCATCTCATTGAAGTTGTCTGTTAATAACCTTGTCCTTAGGGGTCAGATCTTGCAAAAAACTGGAAGCTTCCTGTTAGACACTGAGGCTTCAGCCCCTATTTACCTCAAATTGTAAACAGGAGGATAATGCCAAGAACTGAGCAGATGGACAAGGCACCATGAGTAAATATTACTATCAGCAGTGTAGTGCTAATGCTGCAGGCTTATAGATAACCCCATGATTACAGATATCCTGCTCTTTGAATGCATTTTTGTGGAACAAGGTTAAGAAGAGAATTTTGTTTGTAAATTAGCTCTCATTTCAAGAGAAACCTTCCTGGAACTTAAAATAAAGCAAGTTTTTTGTCCTCAAGGCATAACACACTCTTTCTTCACCTCGTAGGTTTTTGTGTTTTCTGTGTTTGTCTCTTCCACTTTCTACTTCTGAAGTACTGTGACCAAAATTTATAAATAAGCATTTGCTGCTTGCTTCCACACACTGTATTTCAGATTGCTGTAATACACCACATAATAGCAAAGAATAGTATTTCACATTTCTAATAGTAACTTCTATGTTGCAATCTGTGGCACAAAATAAAGAAGCATGACTCCAGTTCAAGGCAGAAGAAAGATCAAAAGGCTTTATTTACAATTCATCCAGCCTTTTTATAACATGTTGTGCTAAAAAGACATATCATTGGTCCATAGAATTGAAACCTCTCTCCATTGGTTAGGTACTAAAAACATCACCCGGGAGAGAGATTGTTATGAGAACTTAGAAAATGTTATGAGAAGAAAATCATTGTTTACAGGAACTGTCCTTGAAAGAAAAATTCTCCTAAGAATTCTTCCCTTGGGAAGAAAATCAGCCACTGACAGGCTGAAAACGTGAAACATCAGGCCCATAGTTCTATAAGGAAATTACCAAGGAATGGCCTAGTGAGCAAGTTCAAATGATGCAAAATACTACTTCAGTAACTTCTAGCATTCTGCATTACAACAATATTCCATTGATTCTTACATATGTATTAATAATTATGCTACATCAAAATGTGAATATTTTGAGTAGTGAAGCTATTGTATTAAATCCCACATTCTAATATACTCTGTCTCTCCTATAACTGCAGATTTTGTGCTTATGAATCATACTCTATAGGGAGGTATTGGAAGCCTGACAGTTTGCTTTGGTTGCTTCTGTGTACTTTGCATTCAAGTGTCTATTTTGATCTTTTATGTCTGGAGAACCTATTCTGATGCCAAGCTTGTTTTTCAGTCCAGACGAATACAAAATGAGGGGAGGATTGTAAACTGGAAATTGATTTTGCATGGCACTGCTACCCAGCCTGAACACATGAAGCAGCCACGTGTGTATACATCCTACAATGCTGTACAGAATGACAGAAGAGGAGTGGAAAAGATGACAGATCTTGTAGAGGTAGAGTTATTTTACATTTATTCCTTACATGTTTTTCAGTTTATTAGAATTTCTTATTTTTTGCATAGTAAGAAGACATATATTCATTTTGTATTCATTTTGTCTAACCCCTGTTTTTGAGTGTATATAGTAATTTTGTGCATGTCAACAACTGATATTTTTATTAGTCTCTCTTCTCTAATTTCAAAATTTATGGGGTTTAGGATAACAGGAAATTGCTCCTAAAGCAAGGAACTCTATGGCTAATGCAGTTGAGTGGTAGAAGGAGGGAGGAAGACAACTCTGACAGACACAGTAAATTTATGTAATTCTACTGAGAAGGGTCACATTCTAAAGGAACTTTGCTTGCTGGAGTGCTTCAAGTGAGTTTGGAAGGAATTTCAGGAACAAAGGGTTTGACAAAAGTCAGGGACTCATTGATTCAAAAGGTTTGGCTTTTGAATCTGCTGCTGTCATAGCCTAGCACCCCTGTTTACCCTACAGGTAACAGTGCTCTAAAAATACGACAAGATAGAGTGGCCCTGAGTTTCAGGATATTCAGGATGGTAGTAGTGCACATTTTAAATGTGCTCAACAGATTCAGAAAATAATCTCATCACATCAAATTGTCTCCCCATTAAGTAATCAGGACACCCATAAAGCACAGATAGCTTTACCTTCCTCAGACAGGTCCTGAAAGGTGGGCGTGATAATGGTCTTTAAATCTATTACATAAATATTCCCAGGTCTGGCAGTCACATGTAAGAAGATAAATTGGAAGAAAGTAAAAGTGGATTCAGCAGGCACTGTACGAGAAAATGGCTGGACATGTTAAAAATTACATGAATATAAAATTAGTGTTCAGTTAGAAACAAACAGTTCTAGGTTGCATGAGAAAGCTCTGCAGGCATATAGTAACATTGAAACATTCCTCTTACCATCTGCTCTGTGAACCTATATTTGGGATTGCTCTTCCAAGATCTCCTAGATATCTGTTATGATCACCCATTAGCCATACTTCACTGTCTTTCTCTCAGGTGAGATCATCTACCGAGAAGGTTGCATGGAAACACTGGTTCTGTGCTTCTCCTAAGAGTACAAGGCACAATCAGAGCTGGCATCACCATTACATATATTCGTCCTTCATTTTGAGTGCTGTGTTTTGTGGCACAATCAGAAATATCTCTTAAGACTGGGACAAATACTGGTATAAAATGATGTGTTTTATCCCGCCAATGTGGAATCTGAATTTATAAATGCCTATATTATGGGGAGACTATTTTATACAGTATAGATAGTCCTTTTGATAATTTGTTTTGGTTGATAATGGTCTGCTTGTTTTCTAGATGCCTAAGTGGCTCCTGAATAGAAAAATAACATTTGCCCACGCCTAGATGGAGATCACTAAGCAGAGCAAACCTTAATCCAGTCAGTCTTTCATTGACACCTGACCTTTTTTTCCTGCTAATCTGTATTCTAGGACCATACCACACTGGAGAGCCTGAGTGAAAAACCCAAAGCCACAGAAGACACCAGCAGCAGCAGTGACAAAGCAGAGGATAAAATCCCATCAGAGGCCATGCTACATTTACTGCAAAGTGCTTTTAGCAGACAGATGGATCAGAAGCAACTGCCAAAGAAGACCGCAAGCGAGAGGTTAAACATTCCATATGAACATTTCTATCAAGCCCTCAAAAAATTGAACAAGCCCTCCCAGTTGAGAGGCTCAGAAGAAAGTCTGTACAGTGACTACGTTGATCTTTTTTACAATGCCAAACCTTACAAGCATAGAGATGATAGACTGCTGCAAGCGTTGGTTGATATCATAAAAGAAGGAAATTAACTGTAGGGTATGGCACTGAGTTGGAAATATTCATTCTCCCCACCTGTAGGTTTTTTTCCAAAATCTGTGTATGCTCTAGTTGTGTGATTGCTGCTTTGATTGCTTCATATTTAATACAAATATCAAGAAAGGGAAAAAACGGGTGCAAGGGGATAAGGCAGGAAAATTACACTTTGTAGTATTATCTTTTTCAAAACCTTTCTTCAGAGTAGATTTGACCCTCAGGCATGAAATGCAATAGTACTCCCCTGAAAACCCTAATACTCTATTTTAAACAATTTTATCATTACTTTTTCTTCCACCCTCTTCACTTCAGCATGCAGTAGGATTCAAAACCTGAATTACCAAGCAGTTTTGAACCGAACTGCAAAGCTATGGGGATATATTTGCATCCATGGATTTGTCATGAATATTTCAGTCTTTGTTATAGTTGTCATTTATTCTGATTTAATACTTGCAGCCAGTACTGCTTCCATCACAGGTATTTTGTTCCTTCTCCAAACAATGCTCCCTTGCCCTTCTGTTCTCCTGTAAAGGAACTTCTGGGAGGCTGGAGTTGGACTGGGGCATCAGGGAACACTGGTGAAGTTATTCACAATTTAGACAACAGGCAGAAGCAAACTAATAAAAAAGAGCCCACAGTGAGGCATCCCAGACCATGGGATGGCATCCTCTCCAGCTCATTTGGAACTTACCCAAGTGAAGTGCCTGAATTATGAGCCTGGTCTTTCTAGGCCCTATGTGTTGAATGAGGACAGAGTCTCACTTCAGAGCACTTGGCTTTCTTTTCACTGGTTATGAATCACTTGAGAGAGTACAATTATATGAGCTGTGGAGCCTCAGTTAGGTGTCTGAAGTAGTACAGCTGCCTTCTGAGATGCCTACATCTGCAAGTAGTCAGGCCAAGTGGAATAGAAGGGGTAGCTGTTGCAGAAAAGTCCACCCAAAGACTGTAAAATTCCCAAAACATCTAGGAAGACAAGGCAAAGTTGTNGAAAATTATGCAAGTGTCTCTAAGGCAGGAATTTTACATTTTGTTCATAATCCATCAGCTCAAATAAAAGTTTTTCAAACTTCACACTAAATTCTATAATTTAAAGGTAAATCTATTTACTGTAACTAATTAAGCCTTCTGTGGAAAAAAGGACTTCTCTAAAGACAACCTTGAAAATTGTCTTAGCAAATGTAAGATATAAAAAACATTCTTTGTGGTGGCTTTATGCCTATCTTGGGCTTAGCCTGCCTTTTTGCCAGTTTTAAGGATGCTTTAATATTCTTCTAGTCAACTATTGAAGGATAATATCTCCACTATTGAATGTCTCTTGTACTGAATCATTCCCTCTCTACTAAGAAATTTGCTTAGGAAGAGAAGTCATTAAAAAAAATCCCTGCAAGTGGTCCAGATCAGAAAGCTTTCCCTTTGCTGTCCTTTCCATGCAAAAGCTTTCTGGCAATGCATAACTAATGAACAAGCAAACCATGAAAATTTCTAATTGCTGCTATTATAGAATGAGAGCACTTATTTTCACTAATGTTTCATTTTCTGAATAGACTCATCTGGCGAGGTAAGGGCCACTTTTAGTCCTGTGCAATGAAGCTTAGAGGCTGGTTCCCTCAGATAACAAATTTAGCCAGTCCTCATTTGGGTATATTACAGTGAGGAAAGTACTAACAACACTCCATCAGGCCTTGAAAGAAATTTTCAGGTTAGAAGGATGAGAAACAAAAGACCCTCCTTTGTTTTAAGATCANAAACAAAAGACCCTCCTTTGTTTTAAGATCAGTTCCTATGCTGTAGCCAAAGTTTTAACAGAGGACAAGTTTAAAATCTCTCTTTTGAATGTTTCCAACCCAGATCAGCTTGTACAGGAGTAAATTATTTTTATGGTTAGTCTTTCCTTGGTGCCTGTGTGAGTTTTGCGAAAAATGTAAAAGTAAAGGATAAAAAAATTCTCTCAGAATTTTAAATTATATTTTCGTTACAGGTATTTATAATATAGCAAAGATTTTATTGAACAGACAGAATTTTAAAAGGCATAATAAATTATATTGAAGAACCAGATTTTTTCTTGAGAAAGAGACAATTTCATCCAATAAACGTATTTTTTAAAAGGCATGTTACAACAGCAGCTGCAACATGTATGTGATGTGATGTTAAAATTTGTCTATTGGTAGCATAATACAATGTGTTAGCAGAGCTCAGTGTGTGGTCTTAACATTTGTAAAGAAAACAGTAAGATAAAGTCAAGCTATTGACTTAAAAGGAATGGGAAATTGAGTTTAGAATGAAAAATAATGGCTTGGGGAAATAATCAGCGGTTGGGTGAAAAAAAATGTGTAATGTATTAAAAATGAAGACTTTCTAGGGATCTCTTCACCAGTAACACTCACTTGTTTCCTTCTCACAACTGCAAGCCAAGTAAGATTTGCTGTGGACATCACTGACAGCAGCACTGGCTGCAGTTTAAAAAAATCTGCCTATTTAATACACAGGTGT